>JAYESA010000004.1:221704020-222304020 GCA_036927795.1 Iris macrosiphon | reverse complement strand
AATGTAGAAGGACGCTTGAAATACATATAGAAGTCAAATCGTAGAAAGTCTTCGAAACTATGATTTAGAATTGAGATTTTGGATAATAATATAGAAGGATGGTTGAAAAACATATATAAGTCAAATCGTGGCATAATTTTAAAAGTATAGCTCAAAAGTGGAGTTTTGGAACATAATAAAAAAGGATAGTTGGAAAATATATAGTAGTCAAATGATAGAAAAATATCGAAACTACGATTTAAAAATGAGGAACATAATGTAAAATGATAGTTGAAATACATATAGAAGTCAAATGGAAGAAAGATATCGAAACTACTATTTAGAAATAAATTTTTGGAGTATAATGTAAAAATATAGTTGAAAAACATATATAAGTCAAATGATAGAAAGATATCTTAACTATGCATTGGAAATAAAGTTTTGGTAGATAAAGTAAAACGGTAGTTGAAAAATATATAGAAGCCAAATGGTAGAAAAACATCGAAACTTCAATTTGGAAATTATGTTTTGGATTTTAATGAAAATAATATTTGAAAAACAAATAAAAGTCAAATTAGTGTAATGTATCAAAACTAACTTTTGGAAACGAAGTTTGGAAGATATTATAAAAACTTATAGAAGTCAAATGATAGAAATATATCGAAAGTACGATTTGAAAATGGAGTTTTCGAAGATAATGTCAAATCGTAGAAAGACTTCAAAACTACGATTTAGAACTGAGTTTTTTGATAATAATATAGAAGGATGGTTGAAAAACATATAGAAGTCAAATCGGGACATAATTTTAAAATTATACTTAAAAAGTGGAGTTTTGGAACATAATATAAAAGAATAGTAGAAAAATATATAGAAGTCAAATGATAGAAAGACATTAAAACTACGATTTGAAATGTTGAACATAATGTAAAAGGATAGTTGAAATACATCTAGAAGTCGAATGGAAGAAAGATATCGAAACTACAATTTGGAAATAAATTTTTGGAATATAATGCAAAAAGATAGTTGAAAAACATATAGAAGTCAAATGACAGAAAGATATCATAACTAAGTTTTCGAACATAATGTAATAGGCAGATGAAAAACATATAGATGCCAAATGGTCGAAAGATATCGAAACTACAATTTGGAAATGATGTTTTGGATTGTAATGTAAAATGACAAGTGAAAAATATATGGAAGTCAAATAATAGAAATATATCGAACCTACGATTCGAAATGAAGTTTGGATCATAATGTAAAAAACATATAAAAGTAAAATGGTAGAAATATATCTAAACTACGATTTGGAACTAAAATTTTGGAATATAATAAAAAAAGTTAGTTGAAATGATAGAAGTCAAAACGTAAATAGATTTTGAAACTACACTTATGAAGTGAAGTTGTCAACATAATGTAGAAGGACGCTTGAAATACATATAAAAGTCAAATCGTAGAAAGTCTTCGAAACTTTGATTTAGAATTGAGATTTTGTAAATATAGAAGTCAAATCGTGGTATAATTTTAAAAGTATAGTTCAAAAGTGGAGTTTTGGAACATAATATAAAAGGATAGTTGAAAAATATATAGTAGTCAAATGATAGAAAAACATCAAAACTACGATTTAAAAATGAGGAACATAATGTAAAATGATAGTTGAAATACATATAGAAGTCAAATGGAAGAAAGATACCGAAACTACTATTTAGAAATAATTTTTTGGAGTATAATGTAAAAATATAGTTGAAAAACATATAGAAGTCAAATGATAGAAAGATATCTTAACTATGCATTGGAAATAAAGTTTTGGTAGATAATGTAAAACGGTAGTTGAAAAACATATAAAAGCCAAATGGCAGAAAAACATCGAAACTACAATTTGGAAATTATGTTTTGGATTTTAAAGAAAATAATATTTGATAAACAACTAAAAGTCAAATTAGTGTAATGTATCAAAACTAACTTTTGTAAACGAAGTTTGGAAGATATTATAAAAACATATAGAAATCAAATGATAGAAATATATCGAAAGTACGATTTGCAAATAAAGTTTTCGAAGATAATGTCAAATCGTAGAAAGACTTCAAAACTACGATTTAGAACTGAGTTTTTTGATAATAATAATATAGAAGGATGGTTGAAAAACATATAGAAGTCAAATCGGGGCATAATTTTAAAATTATACTTCAAAAGTGGAGTTTTGGAACATAATATAAAAGGATAGTTGAAAAATATATAGAAGTCAAATGATTGAAAGACATCAAAACAACGATTTGGAAATGTCGAACATAATGTAAAAGGATAGTTGAAATACATATAGAAGTCGAATGGAAAAAAGATATCGAAACTACAATTTGGAAATAAATTTTTGGAATATAATGTAAAAAAATAGTTGAAAAACATATAGGAGTCAAATGACAGAAATATATCATAACTAGGTTTTGGAACATAATGTAACAGGTAGTTGAAAAACATATAGAAGCCAAATGGTCGAAAGATATTGAAACTACAATTTGGAAATGATGTTTTGGATTATAATGTAAAATGACAAGTGAAAAATATATAGAAGTCAAATGATAGAAAGATATCGAAACTACGCTTTGAAAATGGAGTTTAGAAGTTAAAGTAAAAATATATACAAGTAAAATGATAGAAATATATCGAAACTACGATTTGAAATGAAGTTTGGATCATAATGTAAAAAACATATAAAAGTAAAATGGTAGAAATATATCGAAACTACGATTTGGAACTAAAATTTTGGAATATAATAAAAAAAAGTTAGTTGAAATGATAGAAGTCAAAACGTAAATAGATTTTGAAACTACACTTATGAAGTGAAGTTGTCAACATAATGTAGAAGGACGCTTGAAATACATATAGAAGTCAAATCGTAGAAAGTCTTCGAAACTATGATTTAGAATTGAGATTTTGGATAATAATATAGAAGGATGGTTGAAAAACATATATAAGTCAAATCGTGGCATAATTTTAAAAGTATAGTTCAAAAGTGGAGTTTTGGAACATAATATAAAAGGATAGTTGGAAAATATATAGTAGTCAAATGATAGAAAAAATATCGAAACTACGATTTAAAAATGAGGAACATAATGTAAAATGATAGTTGAAATACATATAGAAGTCAAATGGAAAAAGGATATCGAAACTACTATTTAGAAATAATTTTTTGGAGTATAATGCAAAAATATAGTTGAAAAACATATATAAGTCAAATGATAGAAAGATATCTTAACTATGCATTGGAAATAAAGTTTTGGTAGATAAAGTAAAACGGTAGTTGAAAAATATATAGAAGCCAAATGGTAGAAAAATATCGAAACTTCAATTTGGAAATTATGTTTTGGATTTTAATGAAAATAATATTTGAAAAACAAATAAAAGTCAAATTAGTGTAATGTATCAAAACTAACTTTTGGAAACGAAGTTTGGAAGATATTATAAAAACTTATAGAAGTCGAATGATAGAAATATATCGAAAGTACGATTTGAAAATGGAGTCTACGAAGATAATGTCAAATCGTAGAAAGACTTCAAAACTACGATTTAGAACTGAGTTTTTTGATAATAATAATATAGAAGGATGGTTGAAAAACATATAGAAGTCAAATCGGGGCATAATTTTAAAATTACACTTCAAAAGTGGAGTTTTGGAACATAATATAAAAGGATAGTTGAAAAATATATAGAAGTCAAATGATAGAAAGACATCAAAACTACGATTTGGAAATGTTGAACATAATGTAAAAGGATAGTTGAAATACATATAGAAGTCGAATGGAAGAAAGATATCGAAACTACAATTTGGAAATAAATTTTTGGAATATAATGTAAAACGATAGTTGAAAAACATATAGAAGTCAAATGACCGAAATATATCATAACTAGGTTTTGGAACATAATGTAACAGGTAGTTGAAAAATATATAGAAGCCAAATGGTCGAAAGATATTGAAACTACAATTTGGAAATGATGTTTTGGATTATAATGTAAAATGATAAGTGAAAAATATATAGAAGTCAAATGATAGAAAGATATCGAAACTACGCTTTGAAAATGGAGTTTAGAAGTTAAAGTAAAAATATATAGAAGTAAAATGATAGAAATATATCGAAACTACGATTTGAAATGAAGTTTGGATCATAATGTAAAAAACATATAAAAGTAAAATGGTAGAAATATATTGAAACTACGATTTGGAACTAAAATTTTGGAATATAATAAAAAAAAGTTAGTTGAAATGATAGAAGTCAAAACGTAAATAGATTTTGAAACTACACTTATGAAGTGAAGTTGTCAACATAATGTAGAAGGACGCTTGAAATACATATAGAAGTCAAATCGTAGAAAGTCTTCAAAATTATGATTTATAATTGAGATTTTGGATAATAATATAGAAGGATGGTTGAAAAACATATATAAGTCAAATCGTGGCATAATTTTAAAAGTATAGTTCAAAAGTGGAGTTTTGGAACATAATATAAAAGGATAGTTGAAAAATATATAGTAGTCAAATGATAGAAAAAATATCGAAACTACGATTTAAAAATGAGGAACATAATGTAAAATGATAGTTGAAATACATATAGAAGTCAAATGGAAGAAAGATATCGAAACTACTATTTAAAAATAAATTTTTGGAGTATATTGTAAAAATATAGTTGTAAAACATATATAAGTCAAATGATAGAAAGAAATCTTAACTATGCATTGGAAATAAAGTTTTGCTAGATAAAGTAAAACGGTAGTTGAAAAATATATAGAAGCCAAATGGTAGAAAAAACATCGAAACTACAATTTAGAAATTATGTTTTGGATTTTAATGAAAATAATATTTGAAAAACAAATAAAAGTCAAATTAGTGTAATGTATCAAAACTAACTTTTGGAAACCAAGTTTGGAAGATATTATTAAAACTTATAGAAGTCAAATGAGAGAAATATATCGAAAGTACGATTTGAAAATGGAGTTTTCGAAGATAATGTCAAATCGTAGAAAGACTTCAAAACTACGATTTAGAACTGTGTTTTTTGATAATAATATAGAAGGATAGTTGAAAAACATATAGAAGTCAAATCGGGGCATAATTTTAAAATTATACTTAAAATGTGGAGTTTTGGAACATAATATAAAAGGATAGTTGAAAAATATATAGAAGTCAAATGATAGAAAGACATCAAAACTACGATTTGGAAATATCAAACATAATGTAAAAGGATAGTTGAAATACATATAGAAGTCGAATGGAAAAAAGATATCGAAACTACAATTTGAAAATAATTTTTTGGAATATAATGTAAAAAGATAGTTGAAAAACATATAGAAGTCAAATGACAGAAATATATCATAACTAGGTTTTGGAACATAATGTAACAGGTAGTTGAAAAACATATAGAAGCCAAATGGTCGAAAGATATTGAAACTACAATTTGGAAATGATGTTTTGGATTATAATGTAAAATTACAAGTGAAAAATATATAGAAGTCAAATGATAGAAAGATATCGAAACTACGCTTTGAAAATGGAGTTTAGAAGTTAAAGTAAAAATATATAGAAGTAAAATGATAGAAATATATCGAAACTACGATTTGAAATAAAGTTTGGATCATAATGTAAAAAACATATAAAAGTAAAATGGTAGAAATATATCGAAACTACGATTTGGAACTAAAATTTTGGAATATAATAAAAAAAAGTTAGTTGAAATGATAGAAGTCAAAACGTAAATAGATTTTGAAACTACACTTATGAAGTGAAGTTGTCAACATAATGTAGAAGGACGCTTGAAATACATATAGAAGTCAAATCGTAGAAAGTCTTCGAAACTATGATTTAGAATTGAGATTTTGGATAATAATATAGAAGGATGGTTGAAAAACATATATAAGTCAAATTGTGGAATAATTTTAAAAGTATAGTTCAAAAGTGGAGTTTTGGAACATAATATAAAAGGATAGTTGAAAAATATATAGTAGTCAAATGATAGAAAAAATATCGAAACTACGATTTAAAAATGAGGAACATAATGTAAAATGATAGTTGAAATACATATAGAAGTCAAATGGAAGAAAGATATCGAAACTACTATTTAGAAATAAATTTTTGGAGTATAATGTAAATATATAGTTGAAAAACATATATAAGTCAAATGATAGAAAGACATCTTAACTATGCATTGGAAATAAAGTTTTGGTAGATAAAGTAAAACGGTAGTTGAAAAATATATAGAAGCCAAATGGTAGAAAAACATCGAAACTACAATTTGGAAATTATGTTTTGGATTTTAATGAAAATAATATGTGAAAAACAAATAAAAGTCAAATTAGTGTAATGTATCAAAACTAACTTTTGGAAACGAAGTTTGGAAGATATTATAAAAACTTATAGAAGTCAAATGATAGAAATATATCGAAAGTACGATTTGAAAATGGAGTTTTCGAAGATAATGTCAAATCGTAGAAAAACTTCAAAACTACGATTTAGAACTGAGTTTTTTGATAATAATATAGAAGGATGGTTGAAAAACATATAGAAGTCAAATCGGGACATAATTTTAAAATTATACTTAAAAAGTGGAGTTTTGGAACATAATATAAAAGAATAGTAAAAAAATATATAGAAGTCAAATGATAGAAAGACATTAAAACTACGATTTGAAATGTTGAACATAATGTAAAAGGATAGTTGAAATACATATAGAAGTCGAATGGAAGAAAGATATCGAAACTACAATTTGGAAATAAATTTTTGGAATATAATGCAAAAAGATAGTTGAAAAACATATAGAAGTCAAATGACAGAAAGATATCATAACTAAGTTTTCGAACATAATGTAATAGGTAGATGAAAAACATATAGATGCCAAATGGTCGAAAGATATCGAAACTACAATTTAGAAATGATGTTTTGGATTGTAATATAAAATGACAAGTGAAAAATATATGGAAGTCAAATAATAGAAATATATCGAACCTACGATTTGAAATGAAGTTTGGATCATAATGTAAAAAACATATAAAAGTAAAATGGTAGAAATATATCTAAACTACGATTTGGAACTAAAATTTTGGAATATAATAAAAAAAGTTAGTTGAAATGATAGAAGTCAAAACGTAAATAGATTTTGAAACTACACTTATGAAGTGAAGTTGTCAACATAATGTAGAATGACGCTTGAAATACATATAAAAGTCAAATCGTAGAAAGTCTTCGAAACTTTGATTTAGAATTGAGATTTTGGATAATAATAGAGAAGGATGGTTGAAATATATATAGAAGTCAAATCGTGGTATAATTTTAAAAGTATAGTTCAAAAGTGGAGTTTTGGAACATAATATAAAAGGATAGTTGAAAAATATATAGTAGTCAAATGATAGAAAAACATCAAAACTACGATTTAAAAATGAGGAACATAATGTAAAATGATAGTTGAAATACATATAGAAGTCAAATGGAAGAAAGATACCGAAACTACTATTTAGAAATAATTTTTTGGAGTATAATGTAAAAATATAGTTGAAAAACATATAGAAGTCAAATGATAGAAAGATATCTTAACTATGCATTGGAAATAAAGTTTTGGTAGATAATGTAAAACGGTAGTTGAAAAACATATAAAAGCCAAATGGCAGAAAAACATCGAAACTACAATTTGGAAATTATGTTTTGGATTTTAATGAAAATAATATTTGATAAACAACTAAAAGTCAAATTAGTGTAATGTATCAAAACTAACTTTTGTAAACGAAGTTTGGAAGATATTATAAAAACATATAGAAATCAAATGATAGAAATATATCGAAAGTACGATTTGCAAATAAAGTTTTCGAAGATAATGTCAAATCGTAGAAAGACTTCAAAACTACGATTTAGAACTGAGTTTTTTGATAATAATAATATAGAAGGATGGTTGAAAAACATATAGAAGTCAAATCGGGGCATAATTTTAAAATTATACTTCAAAAGTGGAGTTTTGGAACATAATATAAAAGGATAGTTGAAAAATATATAGAAGTCAAATGATTGAAAGACATCAAAACAACGATTTGGAAATGTCGAACATAATGTAAAAGGATAGTTGAAATACATATAGAAGTCGAATGGAAAAAAGATATCGAAACTACAATTTGGAAATAAATTTTTGGAATATAATGTAAAAAAATAGTTGAAAAACATATAGGAGTCAAATGACAGAAATATATCATAACTAGGTTTTGGAACATAATGTAACAGGTAGTTGAAAAACATATAGAAGCCAAATGGTCGAAAGATATTGAAACTACAATTTGGAAATGATGTTTTGGATTATAATGTAAAATGACAAGTGAAAAATATATAGAAGTCAAATGATAGAAAGATATCGAAACTACGCTTTGAAAATGGAGTTTAGAAGTTAAAGTAAAAATATATACAAGTAAAATGATAGAAATATATCGAAACTACGATTTGAAATGAAGTTTGGATCATAATGTAAAAAACATATAAAAGTAAAATGGTAGAAATATATCGAAACTACGATTTGGAACTAAAATTTTGGAATATAATAAAAAAAAGTTAGTTGAAATGATAGAAGTCAAAACGTAAATAGATTTTGAAACTACACTTATGAAGTGAAGTTGTCAACATAATGTAGAAGGACGCTTGAAATACATATAGAAGTCAAATCGTAGAAAGTCTTCGAAACTATGATTTAGAATTGAGATTTTGGATAATAATATAGAAGGATGGTTGAAAAACATATATAAGTCAAATCGTGGCATAATTTTAAAAGTATAGTTCAAAAGTGGAGTTTTGGAACATAATATAAAAGGATAGTTGGAAAATATATAGTAGTCAAATGATAGAAAAAATATCGAAACTACGATTTAAAAATGAGGAACATAATGTAAAATGATAGTTGAAATACATATAGAAGTCAAATGGAAAAAGGATATCGAAACTACTATTTAGAAATAATTTTTTGGAGTATAATGCAAAAATATAGTTGAAAAACATATATAAGTCAAATGATAGAAAGATATCTTAACTATGCATTGGAAATAAAGTTTTGGTAGATAAAGTAAAACGGTAGTTGAAACATATATAGAAGCCAAATGGTAGAAAAACATCGAAACTTCAATTTGGAAATTATGTTTTGGATTTTAATGAAAATAATATTTGAAAAACAAATAAAAGTCAAATTAGTGTAATGTATCAAAACTAACTTTTGGAAACGAAGTTTGGAAGATATTATAAAAACTTATAGAAGTCGAATGATAGAAATATATCGAAAGTACGATTTGAAAATGGAGTTTACGAAGATAATGTCAAATCGTAGAAAGACTTCAAAACTATGATTTAGAACTGAGTTTTTTGATAATAATAATATAGAAGGATGGTTGAAAAACATATAGAAGTCAAATCGGGGCATAATTTTAAAATTACACTTCAAAAGTGGAGTTTTGGAACATAATATAAAAGGATAGTTGAAAAATATATAGAAGTCAAATGATTGAAAGACATCAAAACAACGATTTGGAAATGTCGAACATAATGTAAAAGGATAGTTGAAATACATATAGAAGTCGAATGGAAAAAAGATATCGAAACTACAATTTGGAAATAAATTTTTGGAATATAATGTAAAAAAATAGTTGAAAAACATATAGGAGTCAAATGACAGAAATATATCATAACTAGGTTTTGGAACATAATGTAACAGGTAGTTGAAAAACATATAGAAGCCAAATGGTCGAAAGATATTGAAACTACAATTTGGAAATGATGTTTTGGATTATAATGTAAAATTACAAGTGAAAAATATATAGAAGTCAAATGATAGAAAGATATCGAAACTACGCTTTGAAAATGGAGTTTAGAAGTTAAAGTAAAAATATATAGAAGTAAAATGATAGAAATATATCGAAACTACGATTTGAAATAAAGTTTGGATCATAATGTAAAAAACATATAAAAGTAAAATGGTAGAAATATATCGAAACTACGATTTGGAACTAAAATTTTGGAATATAATAAAAAAAAGTTAGTTGAAATGATAGAAGTCAAAACGTAAATAGATTTTGAAACTACACTTATGAAGTGAAGTTGTCAACATAATGTAGAAGGACGCTTGAAATACATATAGAAGTCAAATCGTAGAAAGTCTTCGAAACTATGATTTAGAATTGAGATTTTGGATAATAATATAGAAGGATGGTTGAAAAACATATATAAGTCAAATTGTGGAATAATTTTAAAAGTATAGTTCAAAAGTGGAGTTTTGGAACATAATATAAAAGGATAGTTGAAAAATATATAGTAGTCAAATGATAGAAAAAATATCGAAACTACGATTTAAAAATGAGGAACATAATGTAAAATGATAGTTGAAATACATATAGAAGTCAAATGGAAGAAAGATATCGAAACTACTATTTAGAAATAAATTTTTGGAGTATAATGTAAATATATAGTTGAAAAACATATATAAGTCAAATGATAGAAAGACATCTTAACTATGCATTGGAAATAAAGTTTTGGTAGATAAAGTAAAACGGTAGTTGAAAAATATATAGAAGCCAAATGGTAGAAAAACATCGAAACTACAATTTGGAAATTATGTTTTGGATTTTAATGAAAATAATATGTGAAAAACAAATAAAAGTCAAATTAGTGTAATGTATCAAAACTAACTTTTGGAAACGAAGTTTGGAAGATATTATAAAAACTTATAGAAGTCAAATGATAGAAATATATCGAAAGTACGATTTGAAAATGGAGTTTTCGAAGATAATGTCAAATCGTAGAAAAACTTCAAAACTACGATTTAGAACTGAGTTTTTTGATAATAATATAGAAGGATGGTTGAAAAACATATAGAAGTCAAATCGGGACATAATTTTAAAATTATACTTAAAAAGTGGAGTTTTGGAACATAATATAAAAGAATAGTAAAAAAATATATAGAAGTCAAATGATAGAAAGACATTAAAACTACGATTTGAAATGTTGAACATAATGTAAAAGGATAGTTGAAATACATATAGAAGTCGAATGGAAGAAAGATATCGAAACTACAATTTGGAAATAAATTTTTGGAATATAATGCAAAAAGATAGTTGAAAAACATATAGAAGTCAAATGACAGAAAGATATCATAACTAAGTTTTCGAACATAATGTAATAGGTAGATGAAAAACATATAGATGCCAAATGGTCGAAAGATATCGAAACTACAATTTAGAAATGATGTTTTGGATTGTAATATAAAATGACAAGTGAAAAATATATGGAAGTCAAATAATAGAAATATATCGAACCTACGATTTGAAATGAAGTTTGGATCATAATGTAAAAAACATATAAAAGTAAAATGGTAGAAATATATCTAAACTACGATTTGGAACTAAAATTTTGGAATATAATAAAAAAAGTTAGTTGAAATGATAGAAGTCAAAACGTAAATAGATTTTGAAACTACACTTATGAAGTGAAGTTGTCAACATAATGTAGAATGACGCTTGAAATACATATAAAAGTCAAATCGTAGAAAGTCTTCGAAACTTTGATTTAGAATTGAGATTTTGGATAATAATAGAGAAGGATGGTTGAAATATATATAGAAGTCAAATCGTGGTATAATTTTAAAAGTATAGTTCAAAAGTGGAGTTTTGGAACATAATATAAAAGGATAGTTGAAAAATATATAGTAGTCAAATGATAGAAAAACATCAAAACTACGATTTAAAAATGAGGAACATAATGTAAAATGATAGTTGAAATACATATAGAAGTCAAATGGAAGAAAGATACCGAAACTACTATTTAGAAATAATTTTTTGGAGTATAATGTAAAAATATAGTTGAAAAACATATAGAAGTCAAATGATAGAAAGATATCTTAACTATGCATTGGAAATAAAGTTTTGGTAGATAATGTAAAACGGTAGTTGAAAAACATATAAAAGCCAAATGGCAGAAAAACATCGAAACTACAATTTGGAAATTATGTTTTGGATTTTAATGAAAATAATATTTGATAAACAACTAAAAGTCAAATTAGTGTAATGTATCAAAACTAACTTTTGTAAACGAAGTTTGGAAGATATTATAAAAACATATAGAAATCAAATGATAGAAATATATCGAAAGTACGATTTGCAAATAAAGTTTTCGAAGATAATGTCAAATCGTAGAAAGACTTCAAAACTACGATTTAGAACTGAGTTTTTTGATAATAATAATATAGAAGGATGGTTGAAAAACATATAGAAGTCAAATCGGGGCATAATTTTAAAATTATACTTCAAAAGTGGAGTTTTGGAACATAATATAAAAGGATAGTTGAAAAATATATAGAAGTCAAATGATTGAAAGACATCAAAACAACGATTTGGAAATGTCGAACATAATGTAAAAGGATAGTTGAAATACATATAGAAGTCGAATGGAAAAAAGATATCGAAACTACAATTTGGAAATAAATTTTTGGAATATAATGTAAAAAAATAGTTGAAAAACATATAGGAGTCAAATGACAGAAATATATCATAACTAGGTTTTGGAACATAATGTAACAGGTAGTTGAAAAACATATAGAAGCCAAATGGTCGAAAGATATTGAAACTACAATTTGGAAATGATGTTTTGGATTATAATGTAAAATGACAAGTGAAAAATATATAGAAGTCAAATGATAGAAAGATATCGAAACTACGCTTTGAAAATGGAGTTTAGAAGTTAAAGTAAAAATATATACAAGTAAAATGATAGAAATATATCGAAACTACGATTTGAAATGAAGTTTGGATCATAATGTAAAAAACATATAAAAGTAAAATGGTAGAAATATATCGAAACTACGATTTGGAACTAAAATTTTGGAATATAATAAAAAAAAGTTAGTTGAAATGATAGAAGTCAAAACGTAAATAGATTTTGAAACTACACTTATGAAGTGAAGTTGTCAACATAATGTAGAAGGACGCTTGAAATACATATAGAAGTCAAATCGTAGAAAGTCTTCGAAACTATGATTTAGAATTGAGATTTTGGATAATAATATAGAAGGATGGTTGAAAAACATATATAAGTCAAATCGTGGCATAATTTTAAAAGTATAGTTCAAAAGTGGAGTTTTGGAACATAATATAAAAGGATAGTTGGAAAATATATAGTAGTCAAATGATAGAAAAAATATCGAAACTACGATTTAAAAATGAGGAACATAATGTAAAATGATAGTTGAAATACATATAGAAGTCAAATGGAAAAAGGATATCGAAACTACTATTTAGAAATAATTTTTTGGAGTATAATGCAAAAATATAGTTGAAAAACATATATAAGTCAAATGATAGAAAGATATCTTAACTATGCATTGGAAATAAAGTTTTGGTAGATAAAGTAAAACGGTAGTTGAAAAATATATAGAAGCCAAATGGTAGAAAAACATCGAAACTTCAATTTGGAAATTATGTTTTGGATTTTAATGAAAATAATATTTGAAAAACAAATAAAAGTCAAATTAGTGTAATGTATCAAAACTAACTTTTGGAAACGAAGTTTGGAAGATATTATAAAAACTTATAGAAGTCGAATGATAGAAATATATCGAAAGTACGATTTGAAAATGGAGTTTACGAAGATAATGTCAAATCGTAGAAAGACTTCAAAACTATGATTTAGAACTGAGTTTTTTGATAATAATAATATAGAAGGATGGTTGAAAAACATATAGAAGTCAAATCGGGGCATAATTTTAAAATTACACTTCAAAAGTGGAGTTTTGGAACATAATATAAAAGGATAGTTGAAAAATATATAGAAGTCAAATGATAGAAAGACATCAAAACTACGATTTGGAAATGTTGAACATAATGTAAAAGGATAGTTGAAATACATATAGAAGTCGAATGGAAGAAAGATATCGAAACTACAATTTGGAAATAAATTTTTGGAATATAATGTAAAACGATAGTTGAAAAACATATAGAAGTCAAATGACAGAAATATATCATAACTAGGTTTTGGAACATAATGTAACAGGTAGTTGAAAAATATATAGAAGCCAAATGGTCGAAAGATATTGAAACTACAATTTGGAAATGATGTTTTGGATTATAATGTAAAATGATAAGTGAAAAATATATAGAAGTCAAATGATAGAAAGATATCGAAACTACGCTTTGAAAATGGAGTTTAGAAGTTAAAGTAAAAATATATAGAAGTAAAATGATAGAAATATATCGAAACTACGATTTGAAATGAAGTTTGGATCATAATGTAAAAAACATATAAAAGTAAAATGGTAGAAATATATTGAAACTACGATTTGGAACTAAAATTTTGGAATATAATAAAAAAAAGTTAGTTGAAATGATAGAAGTCAAAACGTAAATAGATTTTGAAACTACACTTATGAAGTGAAGTTGTCAACATAATGTAGAAGGACGCTTGAAATACATATAGAAGTCAAATCGTAGAAAATCTTCGAAATTATGATTTAGAATTGAGATTTTGGATAATAATATAGAAGGATGGTTGAAAAACATATATAAGTCAAATCGTGGCATAATTTTAAAAGTATAGTTCAAAAGTGGAGTTTTGGAACATAATATAAAAGGATAGTTGAAAAATATATAGTAGTCAAATGATAGAAAAAATATCGAAACTACGATTTAAAAATGAGGAACATAATGTAAAATGATAGTTGAAATACATATAGAAGTCAAATGGAAGAAAGATATCGAAACTACTATTTAGAAATAAATTTTTGGAGTATAATGTAAATATATAGTTGAAAAACATATATAAGTCAAATGATAGAAAGACATCTTAACTATGCATTGGAAATAAAGTTTTGGTAGATAAAGTAAAACGGTAGTTGAAAAATATATAGAAGCCAAATGGTAGAAAAACATCGAAACTACAATTTGGAAATTATGTTTTGGATTTTAATGAAAATAATATGTGAAAAACAAATAAAAGTCAAATTAGTGTAATGTATCAAAACTAACTTTTGGAAACGAAGTTTGGAAGATATTATAAAAACTTATAGAAGTCAAATGATAGAAATATATCGAAAGTACGATTTGAAAATGGAGTTTTCGAAGATAATGTCAAATCGTAGAAAGACTTCAAAACTACGATTTAGAACTGAGTTTTTTGATAATAATATAGAAGGATGGTTGAAAAACATATAGAAGTCAAATCGGGACATAATTTTAAAATTATACTTAAAAAGTGGAGTTTTGGAACATAATATAAAAGAATAGTAGAAAAATATATAGAAGTCAAATGATAGAAAGACATTAAAACTACGATTTGAAATGTTGAACATAATGTAAAAGGATAGTTGAAATACATATAGAAGTCGAATGGAAGAAAGATATCGAAACTACAATTTGGAAATAAATTTTTGGAATATAATGCAAAAAGATAGTTGAAAAACATATAGAAGTCAAATGACAGAAAGATATCATAACTAAGTTTTCGAACATAATGTAATAGGTAGATGAAAAACATATAGATGCCAAATGGTCGAAAGATATCGAAACTACAATTTGGAAATGATGTTTTGGATTGTAATGTAAAATGACAAGTGAAAAATATATGGAAGTCAAATAATAGAAATATATCGAACCTACGATTTGAAATGAAGTTTGGATCATAATGTAAAAAACATATAAAAGTAAAATGGTAGAAATATATCTAAACTACGATTTGGAACTAAAATTTTGGAATATAATAAAAAAAGTTAGTTGAAATGACAGAAGTCAAAACGTAAATAGATTTTGAAACTACACTTATGAAGTGAAGTTGTCAACATAATGTAGAAGGACGCTTGAAATACATATAAAAGTCAAATCGTAGAAAGTCTTCGAAACTTTGATTTAGAATTGAGATTTTGGATAATAATATAGAAGGATGGTTGAAAATATATATAGAAGTCAAATCGTGGTATAATTTTAAAAGTATAGTTCAAAAGTGGAGTTTTGGAACATAATATAAAAGGATAGTTGAAAAATATATAGTAGTCAAATGATAGAAAAACATCAAAACTACGATTTAAAAATGAGGAACATAATGTAAAATGATAGTTGAAATACATATAGAAGTCAAATGGAAGAAAGATACCGAAACTACTATTTAGAAATAATTTTTTGGAGTATAATGTAAAAATATAGTTGAAAAACATATAGAAGTCAAATGATAGAAAGATATCTTAACTATGCATTGGAAATAAAGTTTTGGTAGATAATGTAAAACGGTAGTTGAAAAACATATAAAAGCCAAATGGCAGAAAAACATCGAAACTACAATTTGGAAATTATGTTTTGGATTTTAATGAAAATAATATTTGATAAACAACTAAAAGTCAAATTAGTGTAATGTATCAAAACTAACTTTTGGAAACGAAGTTTGGAAGATATTATAAAAACATATAGAAATCAAATGATAGAAATATATCGAAAGTACGATTTGCAAATAAAGTTTTCGAAGATAATGTTAAATCGTAGAAAGACTTCAAAACTACGATTTAGAACTGAGTTTTTTGATAATAATAATATAGAAGGATGGTTGAAAAACATATAGAAGTCAAATCGGGGCATAATTTTAAAATTATACTTCAAAAGTGGAGTTTTGGAACATAATATAAAAGGACAGTTGAAAAATATATAGAAGTCAAATGATTGAAAGACATCAAAACAACGATTTGGAAATGTCGAACATAATGTAAAAGGATAGTTGAAATACATATAGAAGTCGAATGAAAAAAAGATATCGAAACTAAAATTTGGAAATAAATTTTTGGAATATAATGTAAAAAAATAGTTGAAAAACATATAGGAGTCAAATGACAGAAATATATCATAACTAGGTTTTGGAACATAATGTAACAGGTAGTTGAAAAACATATAGAAGCCAAAAGGTCGAAAGATATTGAAACTACAATTTGGAAATGATATTTTGGATTATAATGTAAAATGACAAGTGAAAAATATATAGAAGTCAAATGATAGAAAGATATCGAAACTACGCTTTGAAAATGGAGTTTAGAAGTTAAAGTAAAAATATATACAAGTAAAATGATAGAAATATATCGAAACTACGATTTGAAATGAAGTTTGGATCATAATGTAAAAAATATATAAAAGTAAAATGGTAGAAATATATCGAAACTACGATTTGGAACTAAAATTTTGGAATATAATAAAAAAAAGTTAGTTGAAATGATAGAAGTCAAAACGTAAATAGATTTTGAAACTACACTTATGAAGTGAAGTTGTCAACATAATGTAGAAGGACGCTTGAAATACATATAGAAGTCAAATCGTAGAAAGTCTTCGAAACTATGATTTAGAATTGAGATTTTGGATAATAATATAGAAGGATGGTTGAAAAACATATATAAGTCAAATCGTGGCATAATTTTAAAAGTATAGTTCAAAAGTGGAGTTTTGGAACATAATATAAAAGGATAGTTGGAAAATATATAGTAGTCAAATGATAGAAAAAATATCGAAACTACGATTTAAAAATGAGGAACAAAATGTAAAATGATAGTTGAAATACATATAGAAGTCAAATGGAAAAAGGATATCGAAACTACTATTTAGAAATAATTTTTGGAGTATAATGTAAAAATATAGTTGAAAAACATATATAAGTCAAATGATAGAAAGATATCTTAACTATGCATTGGAAATAAAGTTTTGGTAGATAAAGTAAAACGGTAGTTGAAAAATATATAGAAGCCAAATGGTAGAAAAACATCGAAACTTCAATTTGAAAATTATGTTTTGGATTTTAATGAAAATAATATTTGAAAAACAAATAAAAGTCAAATTAGTGTAATGTATCAAAACTAACTTTTGGAAACCAAGTTTGGAAGATATTATAAAAACTTATAGAAGTCAAATGAGAGAAATATATCGAAAGTACGATTTGAAAATGGAGTTTTCGAAGATAATGTCAAATCGTAGAAAGACTTCAAAACTACGATTTAGAACTGAGTTTTTTGATAATAATATAGAAGGATAGTTGAAAAACATATAGAAGTCAAATCGGGGCATAATTTTAAAATTATACTTAAAATGTGGAGTTTTGGAACATAATATAAAAGGATAGTTGAAAAATATATAGAAGTCAAATGATAGAAAGACATCAAAACTACGATTTGGAAATATCAAACATAATGTAAAAGGATAGTTGAAATACATATAGAAGTCGAATGGAAAAAAGATATCGAAACTACAATTTGAAAATAA
This sequence comes from Iris macrosiphon, assembly GCA_036927795.1. Taxonomy (NCBI): domain Eukaryota; kingdom Viridiplantae; phylum Streptophyta; class Magnoliopsida; order Asparagales; family Iridaceae; genus Iris; species Iris macrosiphon. The sequence continues at coordinate 222,285,774 of JAYESA010000004.1, read as the reverse complement.
TTTTTTGGAATATAATGTAAAAAGATAGTTGAAAAACATATAGAAGTCAAATGACACAAATATATCATAACTAGGTTTTGGAACATAATGTAACAGGTAGTTGAAAAACATATAGAAGTCAAATGGTCGAAAGATATTGAAACTACAATTTGGAAATGATGTTTTGGATTATAATGTAAAATTACAAGTGAAAAATATATAGAAGTCAAATGATAGAAAGATATCGAAACTACGCTTTGAAAATGGAGTTTAGAAGTTAAAGTAAAAATATATAGAAGTAAAATGATAGAAATATATCGAAACTACGATTTGAAATGAAGTTTGGATCATAATGTAAAAAACATATAAAAGTAAAATGGTAGAAATATATCGAAACTACGATTTGGAACTAAAATTTTGGAATATAATAAAAAAAAGTTAGTTGAAATGATAGAAGTCAAAACGTAAATAGATTTTGAAACTACACTTATGAAGTAAAGTTGTCAACATAATGTAGAAGGACGCTTGAAATACATATAGAAGTCAAATCGTAGAAAGTCTTCGAAACTATGATTTAGAATTGAGATTTTGGATAATAATATAGAAGGATGGTTGAAAAACATATATAAGTCAAATTGTGGAATAATTTTAAAAGTATAGTTCAAAAGTGGAGTTTTGGAACATAATATAAAAGGATAGTTGAAAAATATATAGTAGTCAAATGATAGAAAAAATATCGAAACTACGATTTAAAAATGAGGAACATAATGTAAAATGATAGTTGAAATACATATAGAAGTCAAATGGAAGAAAGATATCGAAACTACTATTTAGAAATAAATTTTTGGAGTATAATGTAAATATATAGTTGAAAAACATATATAAGTCAAATGATAGAAAGACATCTTAACTATGCATTGGAAATAAAGTTTTGGTAGATAAAGTAAAACGGTAGTTGAAAAATATATAGAAGCCAAATGGTAGAAAAACATCGAAACTACAATTTGAAAATTATGTTTTGGATTTTAATGAAAATAATATGTGAAAAACAAATAAAAGTCAAATTAGTGTAATGTATCAAAACTAACTTTTGGAAACGAAGTTTGGAAGATATTATAAAAACTTATAGAAGTCAAATGATAGAAATATATCGAAAGTACGATTTGAAAATGGAGTTTTCGAAGATAATGTCAAATCGTAGAAAGACTTCAAAACTACGATTTAGAACTGAGTTTTTTGATAATAATATAGAAGGATGGTTGAAAAACATATAGAAGTCAAATCGGGACATAATTTTAAAATTATACTTAAAAAGTGGAGTTTTGGAACATAATATAAAAGAATAGTAGAAAAATATATAGAAGTCAAATGATAGAAAGACATTAAAACTACGATTTGAAATGTTGAACATAATGTAAAAGGATAGTTGAAATACATATAGAAGTCGAATGGAAGAAAGATATCGAAACTACAATTTGGAAATAAATTTTTGGAATATAATGCAAAAAGATAGTTGAAAAACATATAGAAGTCAAATGACAGAAAGATATCATAACTAAGTTTTCGAACATAATGTAATAGGTAGATGAAAAACATATAGATGCCAAATGGTCGAAAGATATCGAAACTACAATTTGGAAATGATGTTTTGGATTGTAATGTAAAATGACAAGTGAAAAATATATGGAAGTCAAATAATAGAAATATATCGAACCTACGATTTGAAATGAAGTTTGGATCATAATGTAAAAAACATATAAAAGTAAAATGGTAGAAATATATCTAAACTACGATTTGGAACTAAAATTTTGGAATATAATAAAAAAAGTTAGTTGAAATGACAGAAGTCAAAACGTAAATAGATTTTGAAACTACACTTATGAAGTGAAGTTGTCAACATAATGTAGAAGGACGCTTGAAATACATATAAAAGTCAAATCGTAGAAAGTCTTCGAAACTTTGATTTAGAATTGAGATTTTGGATAATAATATAGAAGGATGGTTGAAAATATATATAGAAGTCAAATCGTGGTATAATTTTAAAAGTATAGTTCAAAAGTGGAGTTTTGGAACATAATATAAAAGGATAGTTGAAAAATATATAGTAGTCAAATGATAGAAAAACATCAAAACTACGATTTAAAAATGAGGAACATAATGTAAAATGATAGTTGAAATACATATAGAAGTCAAATGGAAGAAAGATACCGAAACTACTATTTAGAAATAATTTTTTGGAGTATAATGTAAAAATATAGTTGAAAAACATATAGAAGTCAAATGATAGAAAGATATCTTAACTATGCATTGGAAATAAAGTTTTGGTAGATAATGTAAAACGGTAGTTGAAAAACATATAAAAGCCAAATGGCAGAAAAACATCGAAACTACAATTTGGAAATTATGTTTTGGATTTTAATGAAAATAATATTTGATAAACAACTAAAAGTCAAATTAGTGTAATGTATCAAAACTAACTTTTGGAAACGAAGTTTGGAAGATATTATAAAAACATATAGAAATCAAATGATAGAAATATATCGAAAGTACGATTTGCAAATAAAGTTTTCGAAGATAATGTTAAATCGTAGAAAGACTTCAAAACTACGATTTAGAACTGAGTTTTTTGATAATAATAATATAGAAGGATGGTTGAAAAACATATAGAAGTCAAATCGGGGCATAATTTTAAAATTATACTTCAAAAGTGGAGTTTTGGAACATAATATAAAAGGATAGTTGAAAAATATATAGAAGTCAAATGATTGAAAGACATCAAAACAACGATTTGGAAATGTCGAACATAATGTAAAAGGATAGTTGAAATACATATAGAAGTCGAATGGAAAAAAGATATCGAAACTACAATTTGGAAATAAATTTTTGGAATATAATGTAAAAAAATAGTTGAAAAACATATAGGAGTCAAATGACAGAAATATATCTTAACTAGGTTTTGGAACATAAGGTAACAGGTAGTTGAAAAACATATAGAAGCCAAAAGGTCGAAAGATATTGAAACTACAATTTGGAAATGATATTTTGGATTATAATGTAAAATGACAAGTGAAAAATATATAGAAGTCAAATGATAGAAAGATATCGAAACTACGCTTTGAAAATGGAGTTTAGAAGTTAAAGTAAAAATATATACAAGTAAAATGATAGAAATATATCGAAACTACGATTTGAAATGAAGTTTGGATCATAATGTAAAAAACATATAAAAGTAAAATGGTAGAAATATATCGAAACTACGATTTGGAACTAAAATTTTGGAATATAATAAAAAAAAGTTAGTTGAAATGATAGAAGTCAAAACATAAATAGATTTTGAAACTACACTTATGAAGTGAAGTTGTCAACATAATGTAGAAGGACGCTTGAAATACATATAGAAGTCAAATCGTAGAAAGTCTTCGAAACTATGATTTAGAATTGAGATTTTGGATAATAATATAGAAGGATGGTTGAAAAACATATATAAGTCAAATCGTGGCATAATTTTAAAAGTATAGTTCAAAAGTGGAGTTTTGGAACATAATATAAAAGGATAGTTGGAAAATATATAGTAGTCAAATGATAGAAAAAATATCGAAACTACGATTTAAAAATGAGGAACATAATGTAAAATGATAGTTGAAATACATATAGAAGTCAAATGGAAAAAGGATATCGAAACTACTATTTAGAAATAATTTTTGGAGTATAATGTAAAAATATAGTTGAAAAACATATAAAAGTCAAATGATAGAAAGATATCTTAACTATGCATTGGAAATAAAGTTTTGGTAGATAAAGTAAAACGGTAGTTGAAAAATATATAGAAGCCAAATGGTAGAAAAACATCGAAACTTCAATTTGGAAATTATGTTTTGGATTTTAATGAAAATAATATTTGAAAAACAAATAAAAGTCAAATTAGTGTAATGTATCAAAACTAACTTTTGGAAACGAAGTTTGGAAGATATTATAAAAACTTATAGAAGTCAAATGATAGAAATATATCGAAAGTACGATTTGAAAATGGAGTTTACGAAGATAATGTCAAATCGTAGAAAGACATCAAAACTACGATTTAGAACTGAGTTTTTTGATAATAATAATATAGAAGGATGGTTGAAAAACATATAGAAGTCAAATCGGGGCATAATTTTAAAATTACACTTCAAAAGTGGAGTTTTGGAACATAATATAAAAGGATAGTTGAAAAATATATAGAAGTCAAATAATAGAAAGACATCAAAACTACGATTTGGAAATGTTGAACATAATGTAAAAGGATAGTTGAAATACATATAGAAGTCGAATGGAAGAAAGATATCGAAACTACAATTTGGAAATAAATTTTTGGAATATAATGTAAAACGATAGTTGAAAAACATATAGAAGTCAAATGACAGAAATATATAATAACTAGGTTTTGGAACATAATGTAACAGGTAGTTGAAAAATATATAGAAGCCAAATGGTCGAAAGATATTGAAACTACAATTTGGAAATGATGTTTTGGATTATAATGTAAAATGATAAGTGAAAAATATATAGAAGTCAAATGATAGAAAGATATCGAAACTACGCTTTGAAAATGGAGTTTAGAAGTTAAAGTAAAAATATATACAAGTAAAATGATAGAAATATATCGAAACTACGATTTGAAATGAAGTTTGGATCATAATGTAAAAAACATATAAAAGTAAAATGGTAGAAATATATTGAAACTAAGATTTGGAACTAAAATTTTGGAATATAATAAAAAAAAGTTAGTTGAAATGATAGAAGTCAAAACGTAAATAGATTTTGAAACTACACTTATGAAGTGAAGTTGTCAACATAATGTAGAATGACGCTTGAAATACATATAGAAGTCAAATCGTAGAAAGTCTTCGAAATTATGATTTAGAATTGAGATTTTGGATAATAATATAGAAGGATGGTTGAAAAACATATATAAGTCAAATCGTGGCATAATTTTAAAAGTATAGTTCAAAAGTGGAGTTTTGGAACATAATATAAAAGGATAGTTGAAAAATATATAGTAGTCAAATGATAGAAAAAATATCGAAACTACGATTTAAAAATGAGGAACATAATGTAAAATGATAGTTGAAATACATATAGAAGTCAAATGGAAGAAAGATATCGAAACTACTATTTAGAAATAAATTTTTGGAGTATAATGTAAATATATAGTTGAAAAACATATATAAGTCAAATGATAGAAAGATATCTTAACTATGCATTGGAAATAAAGTTTTGGTAGATAAAGTAAAACGGTAGTTGAAAAATATATAGAAGCCAAATGGTAGAAAAACATCGAAACTACAATTTGGAAATTATGTTTTGGATTTTAATGAAAATAATATGTGAAAAACAAATAAAAGTCAAATTAGTGTAATGTATCAAAACTAACTTTTGGAAACGAAGTTTGGAAGATATTATAAAAACTTATAGAAGTCAAATGATAGAAATATATCGAAAGTACGATTTGAAAATGGAGTTTTCGAAGATAATGTCAAATCGTAGAAAGACTTCAAAACTACGATTTAGAACTGAGTTTTTTGATAATAATATAGAAGGATGGTTGAAAAACATGTAGAAGTCAAATCGGGACATAATTTTAAAATTATACTTAAAAAGTGGAGTTTTGGAACATAATATAAAAGAATAGTAGAAAAATATATAGAAGTCAAATGATAGAAAGACATTAAAACTACGATTTGAAATGTTGAACATAATGTAAAAGGATAGTTGAAATACATATAGAAGTCGAATGGAAGAAAGATATCGAAACTACAATTTGGAAATAAATTTTTGGAATATAATGCAAAAAGATAGTTGAAAAACATATAGAAGTCAAATGACAAAAAGATATCATAACTAAGTTTTCGAACATAATGTAATAGGTAGATGAAAAACATATAGATGCCAAATGGTCGAAAGATATCGAAACTACAATTTGGAAATGATGTTTTGGATTGTAATGTAAAATGACAAGTGAAAAATATATGGAAGTCAAATAATAGAAATATATCGAACCTACGATTTGAAATGAAGTTTGGATCATAATGTAAAAAACATATATAAGTAAAATGGTAGAAATATATCAAAACTACGATTTGGAACTAAAATTTTGGAATATAATAAAAAAAAGTTAGTTGAAATGATAGAAGTCAAAACGTAAATAGATTTTGAAACTACACTTATGAAGTGAAGTTGTCAACATAATGTAGAAGGACGCTTGAAATACATATAGAAGTCAAATCGTAGAAAGTCTTCGAAACTATGATTTAGAATTGAGATTTTGGATAATAATATAGAAGGATGGTTGAAAATATATATAGAAGTCAAATCGTGGTATAATTTTAAAAGTATAGTTCAAAAGTGGAGTTTTGGAACATAATATAAAAGGATAGTTGAAAAATATATAGTAGTCAAATGATAGAAAAACATCAAAACTACGATTTAAAAATGAGGAACATAATGTAAAATGATAGTTGAAATACATATAGAAGTCAAATGGAAGAAAGATACCGAAACTACTATTTAGAAATAATTTTTTGGAGTATAATGTAAAAATATAGTTGAAAAACATATAGAAGTCAAATGATAGAAAGATATCTTAACTATGCATTGGAAATAAAGTTTTGGTAGATAAAGTAAAACGGTAGTTGAAAAATATATAGAAGCCAAATGGTAGAAAAACATCGAAACTTCAATTTGGAAATTATGTTTTGGATTTTAATGAAAATAATATTTGATAAACAACTAAAAGTCAAATTAGTGTAATGTATCAAAACTAACTTTTGGAAACGAAGTTTGGAAGATATTATAAAAACTTATAGAAGTCAAATGATAGAAATATATCGAAAGTACGATTTGAAAATGGAGTTTACGAAGATAATGTCAAATCGTAGAAAGACATCAAAACTACGATTTAGAACTGAGTTTTTTGATAATAATAATATAGAAGGATGGTTGAAAAACATATAGAAGTCAAATCGGGGCATAATTTTAAAATTACACTTCAAAAGTGGAGTTTTGGAACATAATATAAAAGGATAGTTGAAAAATATATAGAAGTCAAATGATAGAAAGACATCAAAACTACGATTTGGAAATGTTGAACATAATGTAAAAGGATAGTTGAAATACATATAGAAGTCGAATGGAAGAAAGATATCGAAACTACAATTTGGAAATAAATTTTTGGAATATAATGTAAAACGATAGTTGAAAAACATATAGAAGTCAAATGACAGAAATATATAATAACTAGGTTTTGGAACATAATGTAACAGGTAGTTGAAAAATATATAGAAGCCAAATGGTCGAAAGATATTGAAACTACAATTTGGAAATAATGTTTTGGATTATAATGTAAAATGATAAGTGAAAAATATATAGAAGTCAAATGATAGAAAGATATCGAAACTACGCTTTGAAAATGGAGTTTAGAAGTTAAAGTAAAAATATATAGAAGTAAAATGATAGAAATATATCGAAACTACGATTTGAAATGAAGTTTGGATCATAATGTAAAAAACATATAAAAGTAAAATGGTTGAAATATATTGAAACTAAGATTTGGAACTAAAATTTTGGAATATAATAAAAAAAAGTTAGTTGAAATGATAGAAGTCAAAACGTAAATAGATTTTGAAACTACACTTATGAAGTGAAGTTGTCAACATAATGTAGAAGGACGCTTGAAATACATATAGAAGTCAAATCGTAGAAAGTCTTCGAAATTATGATTTAGAATTGAGATTTTGGATAATAATATAGAAGGATGGTTGAAAAACATATATAAGTCAAATCGTGGCATAATTTTAAAAGTATAGTTCAAAAGTGGAGTTTTGGAACATAATATAAAAGGATAGTTGAAAAATATATAGTAGTCAAATGATAGAAAAAATATCGAAACTACGATTTAAAAATGAGGAACATAATGTAAAATGATAGTTGAAATACATATAGAAGTCAAATGGAAGAAAGATATCGAAACTACTATTTAGAAATAAATTTTTGGAGTATATTGTAAAAATATAGTTGTAAAACATATATAAGTCAAATGATAGAAAGATATCTTAACTATGCATTGGAAATAAAGTTTTGGTAGATAAAGTAAAACGGTAGTTGAAAAATATATAGAAGCCAAATGGTAAAAAAACATCGAAACTACAATTTAGAAATTATGTTTTGGATTTTAATGAAAATAATATTTGAAAAACAAATAAAAGTCAAATTAGTGTAATGTATCAAAACTAACTTTTGGAAACCAAGTTTGGAAGATATTATTAAAACTTATAGAAGTCAAATGAGAGAAATATATCGAAAGTACGATTTGAAAATGGAGTTTTCGAAGATAATGTCAAATCGTAGAAAGACTTCAAAACTACGATTTAGAACTGAGTTTTTTGATAATAATATAGAAGGATAGTTGAAAAACATATAGAAGTCAAATCGGGGCATAATTTTAAAATTATACTTAAAATGTGGAGTTTTGGAACATAATATAAAAGGATAGTTGAAAAATATATAGAAGTCAAATGATAGAAAGACATCAAAACTACGATTTGGAAATATCAAACATAATGTAAAAGGATAGTTGAAATACATATAGAAGTCGAATGGAAAAAAGATATCGAAACTACAATTTGAAAATAATTTTTTGGAATATAATGTAAAAAGATAGTTGAAAAACATATAGAAGTCAAATGACAGAAATATATCATAACTAGGTTTTGGAACATAATGTAACAGGTAGTTGAAAAATATATAGAAGCCAAATGGTCGAAAGATATTGAAACTACAATTTGGAAATGATGTTTTGGATTATAATGTAAAATTACAAGTGAAAAATATATAGAAGTCAAATGATAGAAAGATATCGAAACTACGCTTTGAAAATGGAGTTTAGAAGTTAAAGTAAAAATATATAGAAGTAAAATGATAGAAATATATCGAAACTACGATTTGAAATGAAGTTTGGATCATAATGTAAAAAACATATAAAAGTAAAATGGTAGAAATATATCGAAACTACGATTTGGAACTAAAATTTTGGAATATAATAAAAAAAAGTTAGTTGAAATGATAGAAGTCAAAACGTAAATAGATTTTGAAACTACACTTATGAAGTGAAGTTGTCAACATAATGTAGAAGGACGCTTGAAATACATATAGAAGTCAAATCGTAGAAAGTCTTCGAAACTATGATTTAGAATTGAGATTTTGGATAATAATATAGAAGGATGGTTGAAAAACATATATAAGTCAAATTGTGGAATAATTTTAAAAGTATAGTTCAAAAGTGGAGTTTTGGAACATAATATAAAAGGATAGTTGAAAAATATATAGTAGACAAATGATAGAAAAAATATCGAAACTACGATTTAAAAATGAGGAACATAATGTGAAATGATAGTTGAAATACATATAGAAGTCAAATGGAAGAAAGATATCGAAACTACTATTTAGAAATAAATTTTTGGAGTATAATGTAAATATATAGTTGAAAAACATATATAAGTCAAATGATAGAAAGACATCTTAACTATGCATTGGAAATAAAGTTTTGGTAGATAAAGTAAAACGGTAGTTGAAAAATATATAGAAGCCAAATGGTAGAAAAACATCGAAACTACAATTTGGAAATTATGTTTTGGATTTTAATGAAAATAATATGTGAAAAACAAATAAAAGTCAAATTAGTGTAATGTATCAAAACTAACTTTTGGAAACGAAGTTTGGAAGATATTATAAAAACTTATAGAAGTCAAATGATAGAAATATATCGAAAGTACGATTTGAAAATGGAGTTTTCGAAGATAATGTCAAATCGTAGAAAGACTTCAAAACTACGATTTAGAACTGAGTTTTTTGATAATAATAATATAGAAGGATGGTTGAAAAACATATAGAAGTCAAATCGGGGCATAATTTTAAAATTATACTTCAAAAGTGGAGTTTTGGAACATAATATAAAAGGATAGTTGAAAAATATATAGAAGTCAAATGATTGAAAGACATCAAAACAACGATTTGGAAATGTCGAACATAATGCAAAAGGATAGTTGAAATACATATAGAAGTCGAATGGAAAAAAGATATCGAAACAACAATTTGGAAATAAATTTTTGGAATATAATGTAAAAAAATAGTTGAAGAACATATAGGAGTCAAATGACAGAAATATATCATAACTAGGTTTTGGAACATAATGTAACAGGTAGTTGAAAAATATATAGAAGCAAAATGGTCGAAAGATATTGAAACTACAATTTGGAAATGATGTTTTGGATTATAATGTAAAATGGCAAGTGAAAAATATATAGAAGTCAAATGATAGAAAGATATCGAAACTACGCTTTGAAAATGGAGTTTAGAAGTTAAAGTAAAAATATATACAAGTAAAATGATAGAAATATATCGAAACTACGATTTGAAATGAAGTTTGGATCATAATGTAAAAAACATATAAAAGTAAAATGGTAGAAATATATCGAAACTACGATTTGGAACTAAAATTTTGGAATATAATAAAAAAAAGTTAGTTGAAATGATAGAAGTCAAAACGTAAATAGATTTTGAAACTACACTTATGAAGTGAAGTTGTCAACATAATGTAGAAGGACGCTTGAAATACATATAGAAGTCAAATCGTAGAAAGTCTTCGAAACTATGATTTAGAATTGAGATTTTGGATAATAATATAGAAGGATGGTTGAAAAACATATATAAGTCAAATCGTGGCATAATTTTAAAAGTATAGTTCAAAAGTGGAGTTTTGGAACATAATATAAAAGGATAGTTGGAAAATATATAGTAGTCAAATGATAGAAAAAATATCGAAACTACGATTTAAAAATGAGGAACATAATGTAAAATGATAGTTGAAATACATATAGAAGTCAAATGGAAAAAGGATATCGAAACTACTATTTAGAAATAATTTTTGGAGTATAATGTAAAAATATAGTTGAAAAACATATATAAGTCAAATGATAGAAAGATATCTTAACTATGCATTGGAAATAAAGTTTTGGTAGATAAAGTAAAACGGTAGTTGAAAAATATATAGAAGCCAAATGGTAGAAAAACATCGAAACTTCAATTTGGAAATTATGTTTTGGATTTTAATGAAAATAATATTTGAAAAACAAATAAAAGTCAAATTAGTGTAATGTATCAAAACTAACTTTTGGAAACCAAGTTTGGAAGATATTATAAAAACTTATAGAAGTCAAATGATAGAAATATATCGAAAGTACGATTTGAAAATGGAGTTTACGAAGATAATGTCAAATCGTAGAAAGACATCAAAACTACGATTTAGAACTGAGTTTTTTGATAATAATAATATAGAAGGATGGTTGAAAAACATATAGAAGTCAAATCGGGGCATAATTTTAAAATTACACTTCAAAAGTGGAGTTTTGGAACATAATATAAAAGGATAGTTGAAAAATATATAGAAGTCAAATGATAGAAAGACATCAAAACAACGATTTGGAAATGTCGAACATAATGTAAAAGGATAGTTGAAATACATATAGAAGTCGAATGGAAAAAAGATATCGAAACTACAATTTGGAAATAAATTTTTGGAATATAATGTAAAAAGATAGTTGAAAAACATATAGAAGTCAAATAACAGAAATATATCATAACTAGGTTTTGGAACATAATGTAACAGGTAGTTTAAAAACATATAGAAGCCAAATGGTCGAAAGATATTGAAACTACAATTTGGAAATGATGTTTTGGATTATAATGTAAAATGACAAGTGAAAAATATATAGAAGTCAAATGATAGAAAGATATCGAAACTACGCTTTGAAAATGGAGTTTAGAAGTTAAAGTAAAAATATATACAAGTAAAATGATAGAAATATATCGAAACTACGATTTGAAATGAAGTTTGGATCATAATGTAAAAAACATATAAAAGTAAAATGGTAGAAATATATCGAAACTACGATTTGGAACTAAAATTTTGGAATATAATAAAAAAAAGTTAGTTGAAATGATAGAAGTCAAAACGTAAATAGATTTTGAAACTACACTTATGAAGTGAAGTTGTCAACATAATGTAGAAGGACGCTTGAAATACATATAGAAGTCAAATCGTAGAAAGTCTTCGAAACTATGATTTAGAATTGAGATTTTGGATAATAATATAGAAGGATGGTTGAAAAACATATATAAATCAAATCGTGGCATAATTTGAAAAGTATAGTTCAAAGGTGGAGTTTTGGAACATAATATAAAAGGATAGTTGAAAAATATATAATAGTCAAATGATAGAAAAACATCGAAACTACGATTTAAAAATGATAAAATGATAGTTGAAATACATATAGAAGACAAATGGAAGAAATATATCGAAACTACTATTTAGAAATAATTTTTTAGAGTAAAATGTAAAAATATAGTTGAAAAATAAATAGAAGTCAAATGATACACAGATATCTTAACTATGCATTGGAAATAAAGTTTGGGTAGATAATGTAAAACGGTAGTTGAAAAACATATAGAACCCAAATGGCAGAAAAACGTCGAAACTACAATTTGGAAATTATGTTTTGGATTTAAATGTAAATAATATTTGAAAAACAAATAAAAGTCAAATTATTGTAATGTATCAAAACTATCTTTTGGAAACGAAGTTTGGAAGATATTATAAAAACATATAGAAGTCAAATGATAGAAATATATCGAAAGTACAATTTGAAAATAAAATTTTCGAAGATAATGTCAAATCGTAGAAAGATTTCAAAACTACGATTTAGAACTGAGTTTTTTGATTAATAATACAGAAGGATGGTTGAAAAACATATAAAAGTCAAATCGGGGCATAATTTCAAAATTACACTTCAAAAGTGGAGTTTTGGAACATAATATAAAAGAATAGTTGAAAAATATATAGAAGTCAAATAATAGAAAGATATCGAAGCTACGATTTGGAAATGTTGAACATAATGCAAAAGGATGGTTGAAATACATATAGAAGTCGAATGGAAGATAGATATCGAAACTACAATTTGGAAATGAATTTTTGGAATATTATATAAAAGATAGTAAAAAAACATATATAAGTCAAATGACAGAAAGATATCATAACTAGGTTTTGGAACATAATGTAACAGGTAGTTAAAAAACATATAGAAGCCAAATGGTCGAAAGATATCGAAACTACAATTTGAAAATGATGTTTTGGATTATAATGTAAAATGACAAGTGAAAAATATATAGAAGTCAAATAATAGAAAGATATCGAAACTACGCTTTGAAAATGGAGTTTAGAAATTAATGTAAAAATATATAGAAGTCAAATAATAGAAATATATCGAAACTACGATTTAAAATGGAGTAACTATGCTTTGGAAATAAAGTTTTGGTACAAAATGTAAAACTGTAGTTGAAAAACTTATAGAAGCCAAATGGCAGAAAGATATCGAAACTACAATTTGAAAATTATGTTTTGGATTATAATGTAAAATAATAGTTGAAAAATATATAAAATTCAAATGATTGAAATATATCGAAACTACGCTTTGGAAACAAAGTTTGGAAGATTATATAAAAACATATGAAAGTCAAATGGTAGAAATATATCGAAACTACAATTTGGAAATGAAGTTTTCGAAGATAAAGTAAACAAAATAGTTGAAAAACATATAAAAGTCAAATGATAGAAATATATCATAACTATGCTTTGGAAATAAAGTTCTGTAACATAATATAAAATGATAGTTGAAAAATATATAGAAGCCAAATGGTAGAAAGATATCGAAACTATAATTTAAAATTTACGTTTTGAATTATAATGTAAAATGATATTCGAACAACATATACTTTGGAAATAAAGTTTTGGAACATAATATAAAAGGATAGTTGAAATACGCATAGAAGCCAAATGGTAGAAAGATATCGAAACTACAATTTGGAAATAAAATTTTGGATTATAATGTAAAAGGATAGTTGAAAAACATATAGAAGTCAAATATAGAAAGATATCGTAACTATGCTTTGAAAATAAAGTTTTGGAAGATAATATAAAATGATAGTTCAAAAACATATAGAATTCAAATGATAGAAAGATATCGTAACTATATGCTTTGGAAATAAATTTTCGAAACATAATGGTTAACGGTAGTTGAAAAACATTTAGAAGGCTAATGGTAGGAAGATATCGAAACTACAATTTGAAAATGATGTTTTGGATTATAATGTAAATGGATAGTTGAAAAATAGAAAGATATCGGAACTACGCTTTGGAAATAAAGTTTGGAAGATAATGTAAAAACATATAGAAGTCAAATGGTAGAAATATATCGAAACTACGATTTGGAAAGAAGTTTGGAAGATAATGTAAAAACATATTGAAGTAAAATGGTTCAGATGTATCAAAACTAAATTTGGAAATAAAGTTTTCGAAGATAATGTTAAAAAATAGTTGAAAAACATATATAAGTCAAATGATAGAAATATATCGTAACTATGCTTTGAAAATAAAGTTTTGGAACATAATGTAAAATGATAATTGAAAAACATATATAAGTCAAATGGTAGAAAGATGTCGAAGCTAAAACTTGGAAATGACGTTTTGGATTATAATGTAAAAGGATAGTCAGAAAAACATAGGTAGTACCAATTTGTTTCTACTTGATCAATATAATGTATACTTAAGAATATAATTTATGGAACTAGATAGACATGTTAAGATGAAACGAATAAAAGTTGTATACGAATTTATATTAAATCATTCTCCCATATAGATTTAGAAATATAGACCTACCTAAACTTCAAGAGTTATTTTATCATAAGATTGCATGATATGATACGCGATCCACGAAACAATACACATGCAAATAGATCCACGATATGCATCACGAGTTGACAACCTTGGTCTTAACTAATATTTTCAGTTTTAAGTTGAGAAGTAACAATACCCGTTAAGTACAGTTAAGTAATTTGCATGTCAATTTATGGACACAAATAGTATTGTTGAAATTATACTAATTTGGTAATCTTTTCATAGATTTCAATATAAAGACCCTACATTGGGCCATTATAGTAGATGCCTAATTTATTTGATATTTTAAAATTTTGATAACTAGCCGAATTGTTCAGAAGGTCTAAAAAATGCAGAAGGTCTCAAAAATGCACAACAAGAATTGAATCTACAAGACTTTCAGAAATCTGGCATGCAAAGTTCATATTTACTTATAGACTATAGCATATATTCGAGTATGAATTGCATGTTATATTAATTTAGCAATAGTATATCTGTAAGGAAGTTCAAAATATCATGGTACTTATTATGTATCGAGATCCAGGAACCACATAATTTAATATTGTGTAAGAATTAAGATGCATTATGATACAGTATACTTAATAGCCACCAAGTAAATAAAATGACATTACAATTTAATACATTCATTTCTAAAACTAGAGAATAAATATCTTGACAAATAAACATAAAATCTAACATATGCTCCTCTTATCTAAAAGTTCTGAACCTTTATTGGGTATAGCACTGTCCGTAAGGACTCAAATAACGCATGACAAGAATTGGTTCACAATAACTTTTTTCCAATCTGAAATGCAAGGTTTAGAGTTTTGCTTTTGGGCTATAGAATATATTCAAATATGAAATGCATATTCTACTAATTTACAACTTAGCACGTTGGTATCAAGTTCACAAAATTAAATTATTATAAATCGGGGATTTTGAGTTCATGTCCTTTCAGTGTTGGCATGCAGGAAGGATTTTGGATGTCGGACGACATCTCAGAAACAAATTAAGAACAATCTGTGTGCATTATCTCTAATGATCTAATCGTCTAAATAGTAAATATATACAAATTATTCAGAAAGAAATAATTTGCGCAATATAATTATTCTACCTACAAACAAAGTGAGAGATTGTTTAGAGTTTTACCGATAGATCGAGAAAGCACATCGGACGAGATCCTTCAACTTTAGTTAGTATAAATAAGGTCCCAACCCTGCTGCTTGTACAGTACTGCTTTCTTGAGAGTATTTAACCGGAAGAAGAAAAGGAAGAAAAATTCAATTAATTCGTTTTGAGAAATATTTCTGAGGAGGAAAAGAAATGGGTTTGGGAAAAAGACTCATTTACCTCAACGGCATTGTAGTAGAGGAGGCAGATGATGGCAAGCCCAACCGGAGCTACTTTCCTTCGATTTTGAAGAGTCCGACCAACTGGCAGATCGTAACCCTAACCCTAAACCTACGTGCTAAAATTCTTGAGCAATGGAAAGAAAAATGGAGGAGGAGGAGGAGGAAGAAACCCTAAGCCCAATTACCGACCTATACTCGTCGATCCTAAGACTAAACCCTAAAAAAAAGAAGAAGAAGAAGAAACCCAACAAAGGAAGAGGTCTCTCTCTGATCCCTATTGTAACCCTCCCTCCCCTCTCTCTCTCTCTCTCTCTCTCTCTCTCTCTCTCTCTCCCCTTGCCTTCTGGCAGAAAGAAACAGAGAAAGAAAGAAAGAAAGAAATAAAGAGAAGAAGAAGAAGAAGAAGAAGAAAACCAACAAAGAAAGAGGTCTCTCTCTGATCCCTATTGTAACCCTCCCTCCCCTCTCTCTCTCTCTCTCTCTCTCTCTCTCTCTCTCCCCTTGCCTTCTGGCAGAAAGAAACAGAGAAAGAAAGAAAGAAAGAAATAAAGAGAAGAAGAAGAAGAAAACCAACAAAGAAAGAGGTCTCTCTCTGATCCCTATTGTAACCCTCCCTCCCCCTCTCTCTCTCTCTCTCTCTCTCTCTCTCTCTCTCTCCCCTTGCCTTCTGGCAGAAAGAAACAGAGAAAGAAAGAAAGAAAGAAATAAAGAGAAGAAGAAGAAGAAGAAGAAGAAACCCAACAAAGAAAGAGGTCTCTCTCTGATCCCTATTGTAACCCTCCCTCCCCCTCTCTCTCTCTCTCTCTCTCTCTCTCTCTCTCTCTCTCTCCCCTTGCCTTCTGGCAGAAATAAACAGAGAAAGAAAGAAAGAAAGAAATAAAGAGAAGAAGAAGAAGAAGAAGAAGAAACCCAACAAAGAAAGAGGTCTCTCTCTGATCCCTATTGTAACCCTCCCTCCCCCTCTCTCTCTCTCTCTCTCTCTCTCCCCTTGCCTTCTGGCAGAAAGAAACAGAGAAAGAAAGAAAGAAAGAAATAAAGAGAAGAAGAAGAAGAAGAAGAAGAAACCCAACAAAGAAAGAGGTCTCTCTCTGATCCCTATTGTAACCCTCCCTCCCCTCTCTCTCTCTCTCTCTCTCTCCCTCTCTCTCTCTCTCCCCTTGCCTTCTGGCAGAAAGAAACAGAGAAAGAAATAAATAAAGAGAAGAAGAAGAAGAAGAAGAAGAAGAAACCCAACAAAGAAAGAGGTCTCTCTCTCTCTCTGATCCCTATTGTAACCCTCCCTCCCCCCACTCTCTCTCTCCCGTCTCCTTCTGGCAGAAAGAAACAGAGGGAGAAATAAAGAAAGAAACAGAGAGAGAGAAAGAGAGAAAGAAAGAAAGAAGTGATGCTCACGCTGATCCCTCTGTCTGCTCTTGTCTAAATAGCCTTTGACCAGAAGAAGACCGATCTCTTTCTTAACTCTCTGGTCTTTGTCTGACCCATTTGTTTCCTTCCTTGTGCTACATCCTTCCCGAAATCGTGATTCTTACGTAACAGCTTTCAAACTCTACCATATTTGCAGGTCCAGCTGTCAAGCTCTACCATATTTTGCAGGTCAGTTATAATGGTAAAGATATCAATCAAAGATTTTTTACTAAAACTATCTATTTCCGTTGGTTATATTAGTAAAGATATCAAGATTTCTTACTAAACATATTTACTGTCCGTTGGTTATATTAATTAGTAAAGATATGATTTGTTATAATAGTAAAGATATCAATCAAAGTTTCTTTTTTGAATCAAATGAAACATATATTCATTAAGAGTCAGAATATAATACAGATATCAAACAAATAATTGTTATTAAAAATATCTACTGTTCCAATTAATTACTGTCTACTCTTACCATATTTTGCAGGATCGGTTATTTACATAATATTACCACGATAAAAAAAAATCATTACTAGGACCATCAATCAGAAATTTCTTATTAAAACAATCTAGTGTCCGTTGTGACAATATTCATGTAAAATCAAAATCTGATTCTAATTTAAATTTTTATAACGAAAACTTTATACTTAGTCCTTAGATCTTAAATCTTAAATCTTAAATTTTAGTTATCTATAATATAAAAGCTATGACTAAACCGCATCCATCCAAATATATAATATTACAAAAATGTTCGTATAGAGCATTATAT
The DNA here is from genome assembly GCA_036927795.1 of Iris macrosiphon. Lineage (NCBI taxonomy): Eukaryota > Viridiplantae > Streptophyta > Magnoliopsida > Asparagales > Iridaceae > Iris > Iris macrosiphon. The sequence continues at coordinate 222,267,461 of JAYESA010000004.1, read as the reverse complement.
TTTGATTAAATTAATTATAGAAAAATAAGTTTCGATAAATTATATCGAGAGAACAAAAATGCCCATAGCAAGGACATTTTGGTTCTCTCCGTATTTAAAATCAATAAACGATTCGAAAAAGCCATTAGTAAGGACGTTTTCCCAATTTTTTTTATTTTTTTATCTACTCCTCTAAAAATGAAAGAAAAAATATAAAAAAAAAATTTAGGGAAAACGTCCTTAGCAAGGGCATTTTCAAACTTCCTTTATTTTTCATATTTTTTTGTCTGGCATAAATTAAAAAAAAAAAAGAATGAAAAATGTTAAAAATGAAAACGACTGGACTATGTCGCTTTTCTATTTTTTTCGATGGAAAAAAAATCTAAAAAAAAAATGAAAATGTCCTTGCTAAGGATGTTTTCCCTAGAATATATTTTTTTCCTTTACCGGAGAAAAAAAATTAAATGTGATCCATTGTTATTATTAGAATACGAATAAGCAAGAAAATCACTTCGAATTGTTGATTCATCTCCGAGATAGCTTAGCCCCAATAGTTCATTATCTAATGGACATTTCTGTTCTAAAAAATGAAATAAAAAAACGGATAAGATCCATAAGGAGATAACCAAAACACCCTTGCTGAGGGCATTTTTTCGATAATCGACTTTTTCTCTATCGATTTTTTTTATAATCTCTCTCTTTTGTCAATGTGGGATCACCAATCTACATCTCTGGAAAGCAGAGCACGTGATAGTTCAATTATCATGGACGATTCTTCGTTCAATGCTCCTTACAATCAAATAATATTTTTGTTCTAATTTATGCCTCTTCTTCTCCCTCTGAATCAAACTACTCCATGAAAATTTGATAAACTTATTTCTCAGTGTATAATTTAATCAAAATTTAATGTTCTATACAAAAATTTCTATAATATTATAAAAAGTACAATAATAAAAGTTACAATTCTATTTTGTATCCATACTTCCACTTCTTCATGTCTCAAATGAATTCTACGTATTTTTACATGGATATGAATGAAGACCACATAATATTTGACTTTATTAGGAAACTTTCAAGGTGCTTAATGGGTCGACCAGTCCGATTTTGACTAGGTTAGGGCTTGATGGGCCAAGTCCGATCGAAACGTCTGTTACGGACCGAGCCACCATTTAACTCCAAGTTGTCAATCCGACCCAAACCCATGACCCGGAAGGAACCGGTCCACGGTAGACCAAGCTCAGTCCAGTCCGAGTTAGTTGACCGACCGATTACTATGCAAAAAATCATGAGAAAAATAATTTTATTTTATTTAATTGAGAACTTTTACATTAACATAGTCAAAAGTGTTCCCAAAAAAAAATCTTAAATTGATAAAAAAAATATTTATTTGTATGAAATGAAAAAAATACAAATTTATCTTCAACCTTCAATCTTCAAATTCAATCGCTTAATGTTTCTAACTTTCTTTTATGACTTCCTTTGATATATTCAAATCTTCATTTTTTTAAAATTGATGTTAGTCTCAAGATTTCATGTTTTGGACATGTATTGAGTGAGAGCTTTAAAGTCTACTCATGTAGAGTCGACATTTTCATATATTAAAACACTCGTAAATCGAAAAATACGCTAATATGCTACCAACCAAGGAAAATGGACATCAAATAGCCCCAAACGCAAAATAGTATCCACCCTAGATAAATAGAGAGTGTACAAGTAGCTCAGGTGCACGTAGTGACCTTCCTATCTGTCCAATTAGATTGCATGTCATATCCATGACAGTTTCAAATCGAATCTCAATATATATTCTGATCCAAACTACTACAACTATATCCACAACGATAGTTCGTTGTCAGAGTCAATAAATTCCAATCCAACTATCCAAAATGTGAGTACCAAATATCCGTAAAAAGCTCGTTGCCCTATGCCAAAAAGAAATGAAGTTTTTGAACATAATGTCAAAATTGCTTGAAAATCATATAGAATTCTTATCATAGAAAGAATTTACCGTTTAGAATTCAAATTTTGGAAGATAATGTAGATGGATATATGAAAGCCTAATTATAGCGTAAATTTGAAATTATACTTTAGAATTAGAGTTTAGAAATTAGTAACGTAAAAAGATAGTTGAAAAACATATAGAAGTCAAATCGAAAGATTTTGAAACTATGCTCAAGTGAATTTGAACATAATGTAGAAGGAAGCTTGAAAAACATATATAAGTTAAATCGTAGAAAGATTTCCAAAAAACGATTTGGAGGTAAAGTTTTGGAATGTAATGAAAAAAGATTGTTGAAAAGATAGAAGTCAAATCGTAAATAGATTTCAAAAGTACACTAGAAAGACGCTTGGAAACCTATAAAAGTCAAATCGTAATCAGATTTGTGAGGATTTCTTTTTGAGCAATTCGCATGGATTCTGAAAGGGTGAGGCCGACCAACAGTCCATCAAATATTTGAAAGAGTCTCCGGGGGCACAAATTTGTAACATAAATTCAAAAGATGCTTTGGTCGAGAAAAGAAAGATGAGCGATTTTGAAACTACGATTTTGAGAAGAATATTTGGATAATAATGTAGAAGGATAGTTGAAAAAAATACAAAAATCAAATCATGGCATAATATTTCAAAATTATACTTCAAAAGTGGAGTCTTGGATAATAATGTAGAAGTATACATGAAAATTATATCATTGTTAAATTAGAGAAAGATATCGAATTTACGATTTGGATATGATATTTTCGGACATAATAACCAATGATAGTTGATAGAAGTCAACCCGTATAAAGATTTCGAAACTATGATTTGGAGGTTAAATTTTGGAACATAATGTAAAAGGATAGTTGAAAAACATATAAAAATCGAATGATACTACAACAAAAAGCCTTTTTATGACGGCTAAAAAATGTTATAAACAACTTTTATGGCGCTTTTTTGTAAGTCCTTAGGCTTTATAAAAACTAGTGTTATAAATGTTTCTAAAAACGTTATAAATGTTATGTACATATATAACACTTGTTTCCCCTTAAAACATTATAAATAAGGCAAACATATATAACACTTATTTTCCAAAGTGCTATAAACAAAATTTCATCTATATAACATTTATTTTCAAAGAGTTATAAATAGAAAAATCTATATATAACATTTATTTTTCAAACTTTACGCGCGCGCGCACACACACACACACACATAAAGCAATACTCAATACTGCTCGATTTCAAAAGAATTTGAAGGAGATACAACATAAATTATTTCAATATAAATTTAATTAAACACTTTAAACATTCATTTCGAATTAAAAATATCATTAATCTCGTTCCAAATGTACATAATACCAATATCTTAATTACAATTTTCCAAAATATATCCAAATAGAGTCTAGTATGAGTTGGGCCTTATTGGCTCTAACCCAATCCACTAAGGTTATTTATTAGAAATAGAGTCTAATTAATGAAAAAATAGGTTCATTAATTTCAAAATTACTTTAAACCATTTATTAATTCCTAAGAATTCTTTTAGGTTCTAAAAAAAAAAATTACCAAACGACTCAAAAAAATCCTAAAATTTCAGAATATACTATAGAGAACCTTAATTGTCAAGTTTCTATGGTTAAATTTTGAAATGGTAATTCCTAAAAGTTCGAAATAAATTGTTTTATTGTTTTCTCAACTTTTAATTATAGAAAATCCTAACAATATTCAATAAATTTCCAAAATCAAATCAAATAAAAACTACTTTGAAAGGAAAGAACTATGGCCATGTATCTCATTTTGTATAAGCTACAACACCACACCAAATAACATATTCAAAGTTAAGCTTGACTTGGCAGTTGGTTTTTAAGACTCACTGACGCTAGACATCCTTCTGGTTCAAGAAGCATGGCGTGTATAGAAAAGTTTGTAAGATTTTAGAACTGATAATGGCCATAGTTCTTCCCTTTCAATTCTCTTTCCTCGAGATAAATGGTGAATATAGGATTCTTTATCACCAGAAGAGAAGGGAAAAAAAAAACCTTTTTAAGTAAGATTGTTTCTCTAATCTTAGTATACATACGTAACATACCCATCTCTTTCGTTTCCCAAACACAACACTCAAATCAATGGAACTGAGGGCCATTGCTCTCATTAAAAGAAAAAATGGGGGGAAATCTGAATTACATAGGGAGGGACTATAACCATCTTTGCCATCTCAATGCAAAGATGGTAGTCTTGCATTCTTGTAACTACATTAGATTTTCAAATACCAACTTGTTCTCACAAGCCTAATAGGTTTGAGATAGGTTGCCATCCCAAAAGCCAGGGTCTTCTGTTTGCCGGCTGTGCAAAATTGAGTTCAAACATCTCTTTGCTGACATTTCCGCCTTCGCAAAAGCCCACCAACCGAGCCACCACATCTGCACTTCTTTCAATGTGGATCTTATCATTTGGATTGGTCCAGAGCTTATTCACCAACTGGAGCCGCCTCTGCTTCCCATCAAGGGGAACGTCCCATTTGATGTACAGCCGCTCTCGCTCTTCTTCTGTCAGTCGAGAGTTTATCCTTTTTGAGAGGAATTCTCTTTCTTGCTTCAATGCTTTGATACTGATGCATTAGAAAAGACAACAAAATCTAAGCAAACTCCTGAAGGATTAGAAGTCCTGAAGGATTAAAAGTGAAATAGTTTTATCAATTCAATAAATTAACAAAAAAATAGAGGAAAAACACTACATGGTTCTTAATAAAGCTGAATGGAAGAAAATGATTCACAAAGCTGACCCCAAAAGTTTGGGATAAAGGCTTTGTTGTTGTCATTGTTGTAAATGGATAAGTATTGACAACAAGCTTGGTAATATGGATAATAAAATCTCCACTGCTTGACTGTGTCCATCCTCTTTTCTAATCTTAGCTCATTGGCTGTGCGGCATGCCAAAATTGGTGTCTCGATTCAACTGTGACACGATGGGAAGCTCAGGCACACCAATGTCGCAATGACCTTTCGTCCTTATCGTGTCATTCGCCTCACAATGTTTATGTAGGTTGTAGGCTATATATAGACACCCCATCTTCAAGGGCAAAACAGCTTTCTATGAAACAATAAAGAGGAAACCAGCACAGAGAAATATATTTGGCTATAGTGAAGTAATTCAAAGTGACTTTGCACCTCGGCAATATTAAAGTAAATCTGATGTAAGCATAAGGAGAGTTTCAGGTAAGCATTCTAAATATGCATCCTAATAATATGCTGATTCTATTGCATTTTGGTCATGTTCAAGAGAGTGAGAATTAAGAGAGTCTGGATTTAAACAATAGAATACCTTGAAGCAGGAGTTGGTGTTTCCTCTCCAATTTGAGCAGGAGTTGCATCTCCAACCTCAGCAAAGTGCTGTTGCAGCCAAGTTAATCTCCTAAGCTCCACCTCGACGTAGATTTGATCAGCTGGGTCACCACGGAATAACAAATAAAACTGAGTCCGATGTATGATTGATACATGACAAACATCCCATAATTGAATGATTTGTTGCATCTGCTCCTTAAAAATGTTGCGCCATGTATGAGGGGACTTTTCTGGCTCAGATATATTCTCATCCTCCTCTGATGCATCATTCCCTGCAGCCTCATTTGCTTCCAACTCGAGAACCTAAACAACAGACAAAAAGGAGATTCCTCAGTACTCTATGCAGGGATTACCTAGAAGCGTTATAGGCACCAGATTAAATCTGGAAACCAGAAGTTGGTTACAAACTCGGAAAATTATTAGAAACTCTAGAATGAACACAAAGATTCAAAAACAAATGGAAGAGGCGGGTGTAAAAAATTAAGCACTTACACAAGTAAGAACAAGAATAATTTCATCAATTACAAAAAAATGTATCAGCTATCTAAAAGGCCTACATTAGTGCATGATGAATATTTCATGGATAATCGAAATTCTTATAAGCAAACCTGGAGAACAATTCTGAAATTACAAATCTGGAAAACCAGAAGTTGGTTACAAACTCGGAAAATTATTATGAACTCTTGAATGAACACAAAGATTCAAAAACAAATGAGATGGGTGTAAAAAATTAAGCACTTACACAAGTGAGAACAAGAATAATTTCATCAATTGCAAAAAATGTATCAGCTATCTAAAAGGCCTACTACATTAGTGCATAATGAAGATTTCATGGATAATCGAAATTCATATAAGCAAACCTGGAGAACAATTCTGAAATTACATATTTTGAATACATAATGAGTATCTTGGTAGTTGGAGAAAATATACGACTTTTGCAGCCAAGGAAAAACTTGTGAAAAAGCAGTGAGTTTTAATGTAGGTAGAATATAAAAGAAATGCTGATTAAATATAATAGAAATTTAAGATTGAGGAGTGGCTCATGTGCAGACCTGGCATACGAGTAGCTGTTTCTGGTACTGAAGCTTAGCGACTCGCTCTTTGAGTTCCGTGACATATGCTCTTATGCTCCTCACATTTTCTTCTGCTGCATTCTTGAACATCTTCTGCATTTTCTTCATGTTAACAGAGCTTGAACGGCGGTGGCATGGAGTGCCCTCCCTTGATGAGATATCACCATCCTCGCTCTTCGTTGGTGTGGCCTTCTCAGAACCTGACAGAACCTCATGTGATATAGTGTCATTTTCTGGAGCCTTGTTCTCCACTTCTGATTCTAAAACCTTCCGAGATGAGGAAAGAGGTGAGCATGGGGCCCTTATAAGGTGTGGACGATTAACTGTGCTACTTAAATTCAGTGGAAGCATCTTCTTCTTCTTGGTTTTGGAGGACTTTGGACCTTGAGACTGAATATTGCTAGGAAGAGACATCACTAGCTTATCTATGGATTTCTGAACATTTTCCAACTGCTCTTCGAGATTGGCTATAGTACTTCCCTGAGAATGGAGTCTTGTGATCTCTTCCTTCAAATTGGTACCAGTGTTCCGGCCACCAACTGTATCTCCAATCTGAACCTCCTTGGTTAGGGATCTCACAGCACGCATCTCTTTGATCTCAGCTTGAAGTTTAGCTATTGTCTCAGCTGCGTCTTGATTTCCAAGACGGTGACAAGCTACCTCTTTCTGTAAGACTTCAAGGGCTCGGTTTGCTTCCTGCCCGAGCTGCTCCTGTAACTGTTCAAGCTTGTGAATCTCATGAACAAGCATGGTGGGAACAGTTGAAGATTGCCTCATTGGATTTCTTGCTCTAGCGACAACCCGACCAAGTTCCTTGTCACCAGATGGACCAGAAAAAGTAAGACATTTTGCCACTCGGTGGGGTGATGTTTCAAAAGGATTTAGTCCCTAAAGAGGGAAAAGTAACAGTTAACAGTGAACCATAACATGGGTAGAAACAGTTAACAGTGAACCATAACATGAGTATAAACAGTAGTGGCAGCTCTCTTACTGTCTGTTCCACATTTACTTTCTTCTTTAGTTCATCCAGCTGCAACTGTGCAAGGTCTCTTTCTCGCTTCAATTCTTCCATTTCCATTTCCATCTGTTTACCATCAGAAAAACTAATAGCATTAGTTCCATTGATCAGACCCCTCTTGAGGATTAAGAACCAAGCATTATGCTGGACTAAAAATGCCAGCATAAATATGAGTGATATGACTCATTTAAATTTTAGTTTTTGTATATCACCTAATATGCAGGATAACTAATAGTATTAGTTCTCCATTGATCTGATTACTGGTGTTAGGATTCAGAACCGAACATTGCACTCGACTAAAAAAACCCACGTAACATGCAGTATTGATGAACGTTAACAACTCATGCAAATTTTAATTTTATATAACACCTAGTTCATGATTTTGTAGTTAAGTTACTCAAAAAGAACAGAAATATTATTGACATGAATTTGGAACTGTCCATTCTTATGGAACTTGAGTGTAACTATTATGCATCTTCCATGATCATTGTGTGTAGTGGTTGGGAGTCTTGGGACTTGGGATTAGTAGAGCCTATCTTCCTCAAGTGAGCAGTTCTTCTTCAGTCCTACTTTGACCTAAACATGTCTGGAAGTCGGCAGCAATTGAAGATGTATCGAACCAAAAATTTAAATTTTGATAAGAACATATAGTTATAATAATAAAGTATAAGTAGGGCTCTCCAAACAACGACACCAACACCCCCCCCCCCCCCCCCCCCCCCCCCCCCCCCCCCCCCCCCCGCCAAAGGAAGAGAAATAGAGCATTATGGTTTGATATTCTTTGTTTATTTTACCTTTCTAATTTTCAACTCCTTTTCCTTCAGAAGGGATTCTGAACATGAGCTTGCTGAAGGTTCTGGAGTGCGCAGTTCTGCTTCAAGCCTCGCAACTTGCTTCTGTAAATGCCTGACCAATTGTTTATCTGACACAACCTGATCAAGTATAATCATCAGTTCAGAAAAAAAAAACAAGAAAAACATTCCTTAACAGAGAAATTAGATATCAAACAGAAATCCTGATTCTATATTTTCTACTTACCATGTTAACCTGTGCAGTGTTGGTAACTTCTTTTGCACGGGCTGCAAAGAACAGAGTGTTGCGAGATTGTTCCACGTGGCTAAGTGCAGGGCTCATGGTACAGATAATGGCAGTCCTTGCATTTCCACCAAGAGAGAGCTGTAGTATTCGTGTTAGCTTTGAATCCCTGTAGGGTATGTGGCCACCTTTTTTCCCAACACTGACAGCTAGAATATAGATGATATCAGAAACAGTGTAATACACTCGAACATTAATTAACTGCAGCTGAACTAAAAGATCCATACTACAAAGTTTTTAAGTATAAAGGTGTTAGAGACTATAGGGAGTTTAGTCCCCTTTTTTCCAGCACTGATTGCTAGAATATAGATGATATCAGAAACAGTGTAATTAATAACATTATAATTAACTGCAGCTGAACTTAAAAGATCCATACTATAAAGTTTCCAAGTATATACTATATAGGTGTTAGAGACTAGGGAGTTTAGTCCCACCTTGGATTGGAGATGTGCCTCCCTCAAGTGTCAGTGTATATACCCCTTGGCATATGCCTAATAGATCATTCTATTCACCCTGACATGGTACCATCTCCCTCATCCCCAAATTCTTCTCTAAACCCTAATTTCATTCTCATCTCCAAATTTCACAATCCAAACCCTAACCGATTGTTGATCCATACTTAGAATTATCTTTAGATTTAAGAATAAAGTAGAGATTTAGAACCTGATTGTTGATCGAAGAGTCACTGGTCGCCGAGATTCCTCACCGAAGAATCGTCTTCTATGGTGAGTCGAACTCTAGCTAAAGGTGACTGAACAAAATAAGTACAATCAAAGACACGAAGTATGGAATAATCAAGGGTACGGCCACATAAGCGCTGATAGGGAGACACATCATCAAGAACATGAATCAGAATCCTATTGATAAAAAACATGCAAGCAAGCATAGCTTTTGCATAGAACTGAACATGGATAAAAGTAGACAAGGGAAGAGACCTAGTGACATTAAGAAGATGTCCATGACTATGCTCAATAACCCTATTATGCTAAGGGGGGTGTGAAGAAATTGTACAAGCGCCCCTGGGAAATAAGATAATCATGGAACTGATGTGATGTGTTAAACCATGATTTTGAATGAAGTACCATGATTTTGCAAGAAAAAGGGTTAAACCATCTTTGCAAACTCAAGATATCATCAGAACTCCTCAAACTTGCGAGAAATCAAATAAATCCAAGTGAATCAAGAATAATTATAAGGGGAGAGGGGCCCCAAACATTAAAGTGGACAAGGTCAAAAGGAGAAGCATAAATAGATCCACGCAATGGGAAAAAAAACAAGCGAGGGACTTTGCAAAGAAGTTCCCTTAAACACCTTAATAATACAACAATTGAAGTCTAGAAAATGATAGACATCCTAATCGCTCGTGCTAGACATCGCAAACAAAAGATGGTATACAGGATCAAGACTCTGGCTGATGGTACTATTCATAGGTACAAGGCTAGGCTAAGTCCAAGGTTTTCTTCAGCAGTATGGTGTTGATTATGATAAGACCTTCACTAATGTTGTGAAGATGACTATTGTTAAGATTTTTGTCCTTTATCTCAAATGGATATGAATAATGTGTTTGTTCGCGGTGATTTATCTGAGGATGTCTACATGACTCTTCTTGGTTTACTGCATTCTACTAGTCATGTATGTCATCTTTGCAAGGCCTTATACAACATCAAGAAGGCACCTCAGACATGGTTCTCTAGTTTTATCAAAAGGAGAAGCATAAGCAGATCCACACAGTGAAAAATAGAAGAAGCAAATGACGACCATGAATACATCCAGTACAAGGTGTGAGGGACTTTGCAAAGAAGTTCCCTAAAACACCTTAATAATACAACAATTGAAGTCTAGAAAATGATAGACATCATAATCTATCGTGCCAGACATCGCAAACAAAAGATGGTGTACATGATCAAGACTCTATCTGATGGTATCATTGATAGGTACAAGGCTAGGCTAAGTCCAAGGTTTTCTTCAGCAGTATGATGTTGATTATGATGAGACATTCACTAATGTTGTGAAGATGACTATTGTTAAGATGTTTGTCCTTTATCTCAAATAGATATGAAGAATGTGTTTGTTCGTGGTGATTTATCTGAGGATATCTACATGACTCTTCTTGGTTTACTACATTCTGCTAGTCATGTATGTCATCTTTGCAAGGCCTTTACATCAAATGGATATGAAGAATGTGTTTGTTCGTGGTGACTTGTATGAGGATGTCTACATGACTCTTCTTGGTTTATCGCATTCTGCTAGTCATGTATGTCATCTTAGCAAGGCCTTATACGCATCAAGAAGGCAGCTAAGGCATGGTTCTCCAGATTTACTAATACTATTCATGTTGTTGGTTTCTCTACGATTTCTTATTATCATGTTTTGTTCACACATCCTTCTGGGGTAGTAACTTTGAAGGCTAGACTGTTCTTACTTGGGAGCGCGTTTTTCCGGAGACGGAAGTTTATTTTCCCGGCAATGGGAGCGTGTTTCTCCGGCGACGAAAGTGCTTCTCATAACAGGACAAAAAAAAATTTATAAAGGACATTTTTTGGGGAAAAAGTTGGAGAATTTTTAATACACGTTCATCAAAATAACAAGAAACTAAGGATTACACTTGATGTCATAAAAATTACCATGCAAAAATAATCTCTATGTAACTTTGAAGTGAACTTTATTAATTCTAATAAATATTAAGATATCTATAAATTTTGATATAATAATTAATAAGCATAAAAAATTATTAGCATACGCTCCTGACCCGGCAATAGGAGCGTGTTTCTCAGGCGACAAAAGTGCTTCTCATAACATGACCAAATTTTTTTTATAAAGGACAATTTTTGTGAAAAAAGTTGGAGAATTTTTAATACACGTTCATCAAAATAACAAGAAACTAAGGATTACACTTGATGTCATAAAAATTACCATGCGAAAATAATCTCTATGTAACTTTGAAGTGAACTTTATTAATTCTAATCAATATTAAGATATCTATAAATTTTGATATAATAATTAATAAGCATAAAAAATTATTAGCGTATCCATCACGTTCCTAACTATAGACCCTTCTAGGTACTCCCCCGCTCTTGGCTTCTAAGGTTATGCTATATATTGATGATATGATTATTACTGGTGGTGATTTTGCGCACATTATGCAAGTCAAGCAAAACTTGCATACAAATCTTGGTCTTCTCCGCTACTTTTTTGGTTGGAGGGTTATCATTTTGCAGACACCTTCTCTCACAATATAAATTCATCAGCAAGATACTTGATAGAGCAAAGCACTTCTACATACAGGACAAACTCTCGATGGTTGATCATCATGAGCTTGAGAGGATGTTAGTTAATTAATTGTTGTTTATTGATCGTAGTTGTCTGTTCTTTGTATTCCACCTTTGTCGAACTCACATCTAACATCGTGAGTTTTAGGAGGGATGTTAGAATGTATACCTCAGATTGGAGATGTGCCTCCCAAGTGTCAGTCTAATACCCCTTGGCATATGCCTAACCGATCATTCTATTTTATCCATTTTGTTTCCATACTCTGACAAAAGGCAATGAAAATGATGAAAAGTTGAGGAGAAATTGAGTTCTCTTCGTTAAACGAACTGGGTAAAAGAAACATAAATGTACTACGACTAAACTTCATTTCCAAGATTTAAAGAAGGGCTACTAGTTATACAAGTTATATTATACAAAACTTGCGCTCCGGGCTAAAAGTAAACTATACAATATAATCTCTTTTAGCAAAATATAAAGCTACCTTATACAAGTTGAAACCATGAATTCATCACACTTCTTCTACAACATAACAATTACAATACGCCCACGTAGTTTTAATTCAGTTGTTGAATCATCTCCTCGTTCATCATTAAAATTAACCATCTTGATCTATTGTCAAGTACGACTTTTACTTTTATGAACTTGTAGATAGGGTGTAATCAAATATCTTACCGCTCAGGTTTAAAACAGAAACAACTCTGAAAGCAATGTTTACTCACAATAGTTAATCAACATTTTCTAATATAGTTGATGATTAACTATTGTGAGTAAACATTGCATTATAACCATCTTGATCTATTGTCAAGTACGACTTTTATTTTATGAACTTGTAGATAGGGTGTAATCAAATATCTTACCGCTCAGGTTTAAAACAGAAACAACTCTGAAAGCAATGTTTACTCACAATAGTTAATCATCAACATTTTCTAATAGTTAGAGGTTGTCCTGCACGACGCTGATAAGTTATAATGCAGACTCTACTACACTAGAAAAATCATTGAACAAACAAATTCAATAAAATTATTACCTAGAAAGCACTGATACTAAAAAATTGGTGTATCAGTGTCCCATGTGCATGTTGGATACATATCACAAAGCAGCACGTAATACACTAGGATATGCCAAAAAGTGTCTTGACCATATGACCGGGTTTGTATCGTGTTGTGTCGAATTTGTGTCTGTGTAACATAGAATAAAACTAGACCTGCCTTAGATAAATACTTGTAGACTATAAATCTTTATCGTTTGTGGATTTACCCCTCAGGTTTAAAACAAAAACAACTCCGAAAGCAATGTGTGCCAATCAACATTTTCTAAAAGTAGAATCTCGAGTGAGTATAATTAGAGGTTGTCCAGCACAATGCTGATAAGCTATAAAGCAGACTCCACCAAAGTAGAAAAATCATTGAATAAACAAATTCAATGAACTAGTTACCTAGAAAGCACAGATATCAAAAATTGGTAAAACTAGACCTGCCTTAGCTAAATACTTGCACACTATAAATCTTTATCGGTTGTGGATTTACCCCTCAGGTTTAAAGCAGAAACAACTCCGAAAGCAATGGGTGCCAATCAACATTTTCTAAAAGTACCATCTCAAGTGATTATAGTTAAGAGGATGTCCAGCACAATGCTGATAAGCTATAAAGCAGACTCCACCAAAGTAGAAAAATCATTGAATAAACAAATCCAATGAACTAGTTACCTAGAAAGCACAGATATCAAAAATTGGTGTAGTATCGTACCATGTGCGTGTTGGATACATATGACAAACCAGCTCATAATAAACTAGGATATGCCAAAATCCGTGTCTTGACCATATGACCGGGTTTGTATCATGCTGTCGTATGGTATCTGTGCAAGATAGTATAAAACTAGACATGCCTTGCTAAAATCTTATACAATATAAAATTTTGATTTGATGTGGATTCTTTACCAATCAATCCCACAAACCTCCTCATATGACAGTCATAAACTTAAGATATGACTGCATATAAAAAACAAGATATTTTTAAAAGAGAACACATGTTTGATACTTGTTATCCTCCAATTCTCGACCAACCTCTTTTATCAAGATGTCATTTATACAATATAAAATTTTGATTTGATGTGGATTCTTTTTACCAATCAATCCAACAAACCTCCTCATATGACAGTCATAAACTTAAGATATGACTGCATATAAAAAACAAGATATTTTTAAAAGAGAACACATGTTTGATACTTGTTATCCTCCAATTCTCGACCAACCTCTTTTATCAAGATGTCATATCCACTATCATTTAAAACCCTTAAACATATTAATTTACAATTTGTCATTTACTACTTATCTTTCACCTCTAAAGGAAGAAGCAGTAAAATCAACTGTCGACTTCCTCTATCTGGAATATTGCACTTTCAAATTAAGAATAAGAAACTTCAAAATAAACTTAACCTGAGCTTCCTGATAACAGTTGTGAGGGTCAGCAAGCTACGATTTATATGGCATCCTTCTTTCAGCCTGGCACCATCTGCATGAGTTTGGGACGCCCTCTCACTCCCTGCAAGGTCCACAAAGTTCTGCAAGATTCTATCGTTAATTTTGATACCATCAATAGGAATTAAACTTGCAAAAATATAAGACATACTAACCAGGCTAGCTACAAAAGATTTCACACAGCCCGACTTTTCTCGGAGACTACTCTCAATCGTCTTTGGAACACAAAAAAAGTAATGAGTACTTTTCTTCTATGTATATAAGGAACATATGTAATCTCTATCATGGACTTTACCAGCCTTATAATTTGGTGTGATCTGGAACTTGTATCATTCAAGGCAGTTTCACCAACCTGCCTCTGTGCTGTTAATCATGTTCAAAAATAGAAACACACATCAGTCTGAAAATAGTAAAAATAATGGACAAGCAGTGAAACTGATTAAACACCTTCACATATTCCAATCAGATGTCTCAAATGTTGATCATCTTTTGCTGTTTCTTCTTCCAGTTTCTCAACGATAGTTCCTTTCTGCAAACAAAATAACAAATGGTGAACTAAAAGCATGGTTATAAATCATAGACGATACACATCACATCTAAGAGCGTTATGAAATCCACTACAGTGGACTCAAGACTTACCTCAGGGTCATCTAACAGCCGAAGAGCACCAGAATCTGGTTTTAACAAGTCCTTTACAATCTCATTATAAATTTCCATTGCAGATATCTTGATTATAAAGTCCCTCTCTGGAGTCTGGAAACCAAATACAGGAACATTCAATCACCTATAGACATATTACTACTAAGCCACAACCTATAAATTAAAGCACAAAGGCTTAATTTCCTATTATATTAAAGTCATAGTAGAAGCCTTACGTTATGTATGTGCTTATATATATCATTCACGGCACTCTCCGTGACCCCTCTCATGGTATATGTTTTACCACTGCTGGTCTGCCCGTATGCAAAAATAGTAGCTAAGAAAAAGAAGATAATTGTCAATTTTGCATTATATAACAACAAGATAGCATATGTATACACCTTGCTCAGTCAATGAAAGGTAATAACAGAAAGATGAAGATAGCCTTCTGGTCATTGTTTACCATTGATTCCAGTTAAAGCTGACAGTGCTACATCCTTAGCTCCTTCTACATAAACAGTCTCAGTTTCAGAAGACGGCCCAAAAACTTTGTCTGAAAAAAAAAAGAAACTCTGTAAGTACAACATAAAACACCTCCTTAATTCAATAACCAAAACTAACATCTATAACTGAAACTATGAAACTGAAAGTGATTTATTACCAAAGGTATGCAAGGATGTTGAGCGTTCTTGAGACGTCTTGAACACAATTGTATGGTCATCAACACATTCCCATGCTACTTGGTCTTTGAGTGCACTTTCTTTCTTGCTAAGAGGCCTCACACGCACTGTAACAAAAATCTTCTCTTCTTTAGCTCTAGAGCCCCCTGGGGTAGACATGGGCATTCTCTCCAGACTTGGAGAAGCTGGAGTACAAGGTGCTGACATTGGCATTCTTACTGTCCTTGAAGCAGGGGTACTAGGTGCCGTCATTGCCATACTTAAAAAGCTACTAACAAAAAAGAGAAATATCAGAGACCTGAAAACTGTTTAGGATAAGAGGTTTGTGTTTGGATTTAATTATTCAAATTGACTTTCAAGTGATGTACAATCGAAACTTTTAATAAAAAGCTGTACTAGGTAGCAATAGGTATGCAACTGAACTCAAGAGTTCTCTTTGTAATGAAAACAAATAATGACAGTGAGTGATGATAACAATTTGAAATTACTTAGTGGAATAGAAGGGTTTTAAGTAGTAATAGTTCCTGACAACAGTGAGTTGGAAACAAAAATATAGCAGTAACTGATAACAAGAAATACATGATTGATCACATGAAGGAAGGCCAAAAATTGAAGAACAATCACCTCTCGCAACCTACTAACAAATGGTAATTCTCTTACAACCCCAAGAATGAAATTGCATAAGTAATAGATATGAGGGGATTAGGAATCATAATGTCAACTAGTTTTCCGAGATGCATCAATGAGAAATTGCCAATTCTGCACACATAAACAAGTAGCGAGAGGTCGCAGTTAGGCCATTAACTATTGATTTTGAAACCATCTTGTAACAGTGAAGCAATGGGTGATACCATACAGTAATACTGACTAATGGTAGTTTTGGAGGAAAAAAGTTAAAGTGACAGTGGCACGATAGAAAAGCCAGCTACATTATAATAGATGAAGTGGAGAAATAGAGATTACAGTGCCTACTACTCCGTGGATCAGAAAAGAAAGAACACAAATGAACTTCAATTACAACTTTTAACTCCGAGGATTTGCGCTCCCAAGTTACAGTACTTAAACGATAGGTGGCACAGACACTCTGAAAATCGGGGTCCTGTGTCCGTGCTGCATCATGTCAGACACAGAGTCCAAAATACACTAAATTCAACACCATGTCAGACATATAGTGTTGTATCGTATTCGTGTTCCTGCAACATAGCTAAAACGATAATTATCTCAGTATTTTCCATTGATTCCCGATCTGATTGAATCATTCTTCTTTTTATTAAAAAAAAAAACTGTTCTAATTAACTAATGGCAAGAATACAAATCTCAAATCGGACCCAAAATTAAAAAAGAGTCCATTTTCAAAGAAACAGTTGAGGATCTCCAAATTGACTAATTAATCCAGAATCTCATCAAAATCTCACAACTTACTCACTAAAAAGAATCAAATTCTCCCTAATTCGCATAGTAACCTAATAGAGAGTGCAATTAAACATACTTCCCCAACTCACCACCACTGCAGATGTAGAATCAGTGCCGATCGGTGACCTTTTCTCTATTCTCCAACTGGATGGGGAAATCGAATCAAGAAACGCTAAGCCTTCAAGAAAGAGGCAGAAAGGTCCCTGATCAAGAAAACTAGACCGAATTCAGGAACCCTAACCCTAGAATTATCAAGGAAGCTGAAAATCTACAGCAGAGCCCTAGACTTCTAGGGTTAGGGTTAGGGTTAGGGTTTCGGGAGTACCTGTCGTGGATTTGGGGATTTTGTTAGGATCCCAAAACCCTATTAGATTTCTTCCAGATCGAGGTGGGCGTGGAGTGGGGGGAGAGAGAGAGAGAGTGTGTGAGGGGGCTTTAGTGAAGAAGAAGAAGAAGAAGAAGACCGTTGGCGTGGGAATTAAAATATGGGAGCGTCATTTCAAAATGGTAAGATCCAGACCGTCCATCTGGTGGAGTACTTCTCGGGGAGGTCAATTTATTAACGTGACCGGACGTTGCGAAAAGAATTAGGATAATGGCAAATTTCTCAAGCCTGGCTGTGGGCTCTATAGTTTCAAAATTGCTCTCAAATAATAAAATATAAAGTCACTCTCCGTTACTGATCATTAATTTTATTTTATTTTATTATTCAATTAATTACTGCTACTCATATTTCATACATTTTTAAAGTATTATTTACCGGAAGTCGTATCGGTGCGTTGCCCATTTTTTTGTCTGTGTTTTTCCTTCCCTTTAGAATATATACTACAAATCTATTTTAAAATAAAATAAAATATTTTTAAGTAAATTTATTTCTGAAATGATGAACATTTATTACAGTTAGAAGTGTGTAATTATTAGTTGTTAGTAATTATGTTATAGGGTGTATAATTTACATGTCTAGTTCTAATTAATTTAAGTATATTTTAATATATATAAGATTAGAGAATGGTATTTTTGGAACATGAAAGTTCCATGGTGAAACTTAGAAGTTTTCGTATTATATATAAGAAATAAAATAGAAATATTTTTAATTAAATTTATTTTTGAAACGATGAACATTTATTGCAGTTGGAAGTGTGTAATTATTAGTTGTTAGTAATTATGTTATAGGATGTATAATTTACATGTTTAGTCATATATAATTTAAGTATATTTTGATATATATAATATTGGAGAAGGGTATTTTTGGAACATGAAAGTTGCACGGTGAAGCTTAGAAGTTTTCGGTATATATATAAAATGTTATTTATCCTCTTCTATTATTTAACACTTGATGGGATAGTACTAATAATATTAAATATGGAATAAAACAGAGTTATGGAATAGTAATGAAAGTAAATACAAATAATTCTAAAATATACGGTAAGGACAAATAAAAATTGCCTAGAAAATTTGTCTTGAGAATTCATGAAGGGACTGTTTGGTTTGCGGATATGAAACACAAAAGTGGCCAAAATCTGAATTTTAGACTTTACGTATTTTGTTGGAGTATTTGTAGACAAAATTTAATGTGATTTGATATGAACAGTAAATATTGTCTGCCACAAAATCGAAGTTTTGATATGTCAATTTTTTCTTCGAAATAGAACGATTAAATAAATAAAAAATTATTTCCAATTCGTACGTTTGATTAGAGAACCATTTTTTCTCTACTTTAACAAAAAAAAAAAAAAAATTCATGTCACTTCAACAAGAAATTATACTTTCTCATTCATTTCAACAATCAACCAAACATCAAACTTTAGAATTTTTAAAGCATCCAAACGAAGAAGAAAAAATTACTTCGAACTATAATACCATAATACGTACACAAAATATCGATTTTTAGATTTATTTGTTTTCTGTATAACTTCGTCCAACCAAACAAAGTTGACCAAACTAAAGATAGAGGTATAACATCTATCTGTAGTTAGTGAGATGAGATATAACCTCCTTGGCTAGGCGGACGATCTCGAAATCAAACCGCGGGAGAGGTGTGAAATAGTGAGTCCAAATAGCATACAATACAGCATGTAAAAAAATTCTGTACGTGTACGAACTTTCAAAGATTTGTTTGTTCCAAGGTCAAAATTTTTTACTTTCAAAGATTTGCTTGTGAATGAATTTAAATGAACAACGCAAAATTCTACATGTACGATCGATCAGTGAAGCACAACAATAGTTGCTGAATTTTTTGGACATCTGAATTTCTTGAGCGTCGAGACACGTACAAGGGACAATTACTAACGTTCACCTGGATTTCGAAGAATGTACCTTCCATTCTTGTACCAAAGATTCCAAATTGGGTCCTTCAAAATTTGGTGACATGATTTATTATAAAGAATCAAAATCTTGTTCATCTTTTTTAACATTACATGATTCAATTATTCTAAAGAATCCAAACCTTGTTCATCTTTTTTAACATGCTTGTAATTTTGCTCTCCAAGAAATAAGAGCTTAAAGTATTTTCACCTGTTTTAGAAGTTTTTTGAACCAGCTGTTTATGACGTGTTTTGAAAAAAATTTGATTGGTAATTTTTTTGAGTTATTGGTTTTGCTCGACTCAAAAATTTCCAAAAACGATGCAGTATAATTTTGGATGCTTTTATAAATATCCCAAATCAGAATGTTTTGAGGCATTTTATTTTTTCTTCCATTTATATCATTATAAAAAATATAACTACAACTACTAATACCCTACCATATTTTTTTTTCCCATCTTTATTTCTCTTAATGTCCTATCTGACGACTACTTCCTCAAAGATGTGAGTTTTTTAAATTTTGCGGTCCATTTGATGTGGTAATGAATGTTTTACTCTCAATATTTATGATTTACTACTTGCCAAACCATTTTATGCTTGTAAGTTACATGAATGTATAAGCTATTATTTATGAGGACAATGATATAATCTTTCTTCGTAAGAACTTTTGTTTATATATGTGGATACAAGTAATTTTATTATTTTAAAAAACTTACAGAATCACTCGTTAATGAAATACCAAGTTGTTTTCGTAAGAAAAAGAAAGATATAAACGGTTCACTCTAAGAAAACTTGTTATTACTTGTGATAAAAAAAAAATCTTTGCAACTTGTAACTATAACAAGAATTCTAGACATAAGAAAAGAAGAGATCTGGAGATAGTAGCGGTAGTGGAAAGCTCGGACGACGCTTGATCACTTTTGTCACTCCATGTTCTCGATATATGTATTTGCACGTATACTTGTTCATGTATCAAGTATTTTTTATTCACGTATCGATATGATATCCTGCACGTGTTGCTCGTATCCGTATCTATAAGTGGATTTGTGTATCTAGTTATTGAATTTCATGAGGTAGTTCGATGACAGTACAGGTCAATCGCCCATAGAGTGATCAATAGGGTAAATTGATTAAATAACTTAAGCAACTGTATTTGAGTTTTTGGTTTTATATACAAATATAATTATGCATGTGTCATGCACCAGTCCCAAAATTGTCACCCTCACATTTTCATCCAAGGGTAGTTTGGTAATTATCATGGGTATTGATTATTTTAGGATTATTATAATTAATATTTGTGCATGACTGATTTATTTATTTTATTGTATTAATAATTATTGCTAGTGTAGACTTATTTTGGACTTGTGTAGTGGACATAACCATTTAATTAGAGAACATGAACAAACCTTTGGACTAGTCTAAGTTGAGCCCATGAATTAGGCCCATGGATTAAGAAACATATTAATTAGTGAAACCATTAGACTAGAACCTTCCCTCCCTAATTATTTTTTCATGAGAGGCCCCAAGGGGTATTTGTGACTTTGTACATTCCTTGGGGAGGGGTTTATGACCAGCCATAATTGAGAGGAGAGAGAGTGCTCTCATTTTAATTCTTCTCCAAAATTCTAGATCTACTTTTCCCTCCATTCCCCCATCAATTCTCCATCAATTCTTTTCAAATCTCTTTCTAAATTCATCATTGAAGCCTCTACATCAAGGATCTACAAGCAAGGAGCAAGGAACAAGGAGGATGAGGCCAAGATCTACAAGGAGAGGAGCTACTTATCATTTGGGACATTTTTATTGGGAATCCATATCTCAATAGGTACAAATCAATTTTTCCCCTTCCTATAGACTATATATCTGAGTTTTTACCATGAGAAACCACCCCACATGCATAGGTTACCCATAGGTTTTGATTTGGAATCATTTGGAGACCTACGGTGGTAGTTATGACCATTTTTAGTGCCAATTTTGGGGAAATTCTGATATTGGCACATGTAGTGCTTGTCAATGGATCTAATAGATCTATTTGACCATTGATTTGTTGATTGTAGCTTGTGTCGTGTCCACAATTGGATACGTGTGGGCCGTATCTCGTCGATTTGACGAAACGGTCGATTTTGGGGGGTTTTCTCCGACACGGGGCCATGTGCATATCATATGGTGACACGGACACGTAAATACTCTAATTTCTATATGTATTGATCATAAATTATGTATTGGACTTGTACGTGTCCTCCGGGATACGTTTGGTTGTGAGTTGGGGACCGATCGCAAGCGTATCATAGAAAAGTGTGATACGGGTGCGGTGCACTCCATGTGTTTGTGTTTTGGCTAATTTTATTATACGTACATGTGTAAATGTATATATATAGGCTATTAATGTAATATATAGAGTATATATAGTGTATTTTTAGGTTATGTATATTGTGTGGGTTTAATTGTACTTAATAGAGTACCTAGATACATATCACTATATGTGTATATAGATATGTACGTGTGCTTGTGTTATATATTTGTGCATATGTTAGTTTATACCTCTATATTTATTTCATATGTGTGGTAAGTATATACATATATAGCTAGTGATTTGTATGTATTGGTATATATGTATATATAGTGTTTTGCATATAGATTGAGAGGTATAGAGGAATATATGTATCTATATGTGGATAGCTATATTATGTGTATGCATATATACTTAGGTGTGTAAGTATCTGTGTTTTGTGTGGAGGGTATGTGAGCTAGTAAGTGAGAGTGATCGAGCAAGGTTCCCTTACACAGCAACAACTGCACTGTGTGCAGTGAAGAAGGGGGTAAACATCGGCCAGCAGTATCGGGCAACAGGACAGAGCACTGCAGCAAGGTGGATGCACACAGCAGCAGCCAGTAGCGTTCAGGTATCGACTGTGCAGTTGCTCACAGTTTGAAGAGAGCACTGGCAGCTACTTTGTGCAGGAATGCACAGATTTGGGGGAGGCTGTGCATGACTGTGCAGATAACTGGGAGGGGAGTCACACATGATCGAGTTTCAGCAATGTGCAGACTCCATTGCACAGCTATGTGCACAGCATGGACTGAAGATTACCTGATAGACTTACCTCACCTGAACACCTACCTGAGAACTGAAGACTTACCTGTACTGAAATACACATGGACTGAAGATTACCTGATAGACTTACCTCAACTGAACATCACCTGAAGGACTGGAGAACTGAGACTCACTGTGTATCTGCACAGTGAAAACCTAGATTGAAGACTCATTGTACAGAGACTGCTGCAGGGGCCTGAAGGCAGTGCTACCACAGACCATTATGTACACTGCACACCTAACCGAGCAACAGCAACTGACCTGCAAACTGCAACTGACCTGAAGACAGCAACAGCAACTGATTTGTAATGGACAGCAAACTGTAGAGGCTTCACCAACAGAGCAGTAGTTGGAGTCCCTCCACTGTGCAGATTTAAGGTATTTCAACCCAACTCAGTAGCAACCATCAGGTATCAGTAGAAGGGATTCTTGGTATATCAGTTCAGAGTTGTTCTTCAGTGTTTGTTTTAGTTGTTTAGTTAGAGTCAGTTAGTGTAGTTTCAGTTTCAGGTATCATGGTCATGGTGTAGTTAGTATGTATATAACTATGTATACTAGAGGTTAGTGAGTAGTAGAGGTACTAGGTGATTATGTTAGATATGTACATTAGTATAGGTAATATATTAGTTAAGTATACTTATTCATGAAATCAGTTAGTTATTTTAATTAGACAGAGTATTAGGAAGATGGTTATGTATACTTTCAGTATCTGTTAAATATGTTGTCTATGTGTATAGATAGCTAGTAGATACTAGGTATAGTTAGCTACTTGTATGTGTAGATATATATATATATATATATATATATATATATATATATATATATATATATATATATATATATATATATATATATATATATATATATATATATATATATATATATATATATATATATATGTTAGCAAATAGTTAATTAGGTATACTTTTGTTAGTATTAGCAATTAGTTATAGTGTAGTGTAGTAGCCTAGTTAACATTAGTTTGGTTATATTTTTATTAGTTGGTTTACCTCGGGTTACCAAGGTATTCCCAAGGTATGGGTCGATACCCCAGGGTATTGAGTTTGAGTATCAGGGTAATTGCGATACGCATTGGCACAAGGCCAAGGTATCATAATTAAATTATTTTGAGGTATTATTATTATATATGACTTATGTATATATATATAAACCTATTTTTATATTAGAAAACCTGCGTATCTTAGGATACGGCTTCTTGAATGCACTGTGGTGTGTTAGCTTAGCTAGCTTAGCTAGTTCATAGTCTATCGACTTAGCGACTTAGTATTAGACTCTTGCAACCTAGAATGCATTGGTTTGACTTAGAAATGGCATGTCGACCTAGAATTGCATCAACTTCATTTATTTTCATCATTGAACCTTGTATTGATGCAACATACCATATATAGGTTGTGAGACACCATCTTGGGCATCGAGAGACACACTTTGCTCAGGACTTCAGGCGAGTACATTTCTCTGTTTGTTTTCAATTCATAATATTGTATATATGCATGTTCTAGATTAGTATACATTGATTCTCGACACAGTGATTTCACGGACTGGTGCTATATGGATCCCGTCAGGAGGTGTTATCCCCTACCTTGTGCAACGGGTACCTAATGACATGTATTTCATCGTGTGCATCTAACTTTCATGTGCTTCTTGTGCATCCACTATTTCGTGTGCTAGTGTGACTATCGTGATCATGTACGTAACGTATCGTGATTGGATCCATGAGTATTGGTTGGGGAGGGGGAGTAGGAGTTGGTTATGTGATCAAAGCCCTCTTAATCTCATGTGCATGTCGATTATACACCTCACGTATAATGGAGTTACCTTTATACCTCATGTGCAACCTAAGCCGATCACATAACGAACTCGCACTCTAAAATACATAGTTAGTATTTCTTGTTCTCTACTTGCAGTTATTCTTGTATTTACTTTCAGCTTTATTGTGCCTGTTGCCTGTTCACTTGTATTGTATATTCTTTCTACTTGTGCATCTTGTATCATTTTTCTATTGCTTGTTATAATGCTCGATTATGTTATTGAAACTGCTTTCAGAGGTATGTACTTCGCTCCAATCCTGACTGGACATATTTTTCTAGATGATTGGCTAGAGGAGCTGTGTCCCACACATTACGGACCTCAGGAGGGTGAGACTTTAGAGGACACTCCCCTAGAGCCAGAGGACATAGTACCAGTGACCGAGGAGGTCTAGTTTTGTTTAGTGATTTTGTATTAGACTATTATTTTTGAGAAGATTCACAAATGTACTATTATTTCATATTGTGGATTGTATCTATCTTCCCTTCGCTATTTCCATTCGTGCATTATTTTTTCCTTAGTTTGTTTTGTGATTGAGATTGATATATTTGTGAGATATCATATTGCTCCTCCATTTGGAGTTGAGATGGTTGACAGGTACCATATTATATTATTGAGATGTTAGATAGTTAGAAATGATCCAGACAACGTTCTACCGCCGATTCTGCGGCGTAGGCTGGGCGTAACCACGTACTCGTGCCCGAATATCAGGGTGCAGGTCGTGAAAAAAATACATAGGACTAGGGTATGTGGCAATGTCTAGCTACGTATCAAGCGAACTCCGGTCCAACTCGAATACGTATACGATGTCTATAATAGGGTATCATGTCTAATATGGAAATCCAAATTATATCTCAATCTTCATAAAGAATAAATATATCAAGAACGAATAGTATGTAATACATTCGGCCACCCTTTAATACACATGTCCGAACAAGCTCAAGAATAAGAATAAAGCTTGCAAAACTAGGCTATACATAGAAGGTGTCATCATAAAATATAGAAAGCGGAAGAACGATAAAAGTACCACTAGTGATGCATGAATCCTAAAGACGCAATCATCAACCATTCATCCATCTATTCTATAGAGAGAGCTCAGCAATAACTTGGAGAGATCACGAGGTCCTCAGAGGAACATAACAAGATACATAATATACATGTCGAATGAAACAATAAATAAATATTGAAGATAGACAAAAAAATAAACACAAGGGAACACGAGGAATAGCTAAGACTAAGATGGTGGCATGCCATCGAGAATAGTGATATCAAATGTGACTACAAGCAAATTAGGGTAACCACAACTCAACTGGAGCTAATTGTCCTATAGAAAATAGGCCAATGGGGACTCTCAATCTATAGTATGGCTCTTTTGCAACCCAATGGGAGCTCACGAATGAGGGTGGTCAAGCGAACAAGTCTCTATCGCAGCACAATAGGTACTCACAATCGAGAGTGGGATAGTATAGTCAATGCCTAATGATGGTATCCTCGTCTAGGGAACTACAAAATCAAGTTAAGTCAAACTCGAGTTAGGTCAATCTCATGTCTATTCGAGTCCAAGTAATATGGGGATACATGACCAAGTCAAGTCGTACGCACAAGAGTACGAAAGTCTAAGCAAGTAAGGTATAACATAGATCAAACACATGACAAGAAGGACAAAGCAGTATATACATGGAAACATATAAAAGAATGTCATTGTAAACCCCCTCGACCAAATTTAGGTCTACCTGGCTTAGATAGAGAGACTAGGGTTAGTTTGGAGCCACTTAGAATTAGACCATATTATTTTAGATTAATGTACACAATATTCGTATCACTTTGTGTACCTTACCGTTGCTTCGATATTTGGAGTGCTACACTAGCATTTGCTTCCAAACAAATTTTACATACTTTTTTTAGACGTGCCAGCCTTCCATTCTGACCTTTGTGTAACTCATAAATATCCTCTCTTGTGCTTCATTTTATTCGCACAATATTCGTTACAAACGTCCATTCTTAAATCCAAATAAATCTAACTTTGCATCTTTGTCCGTTCCAATCAAAATTGGAGACACAACCTCGATCCATTTTATGCAACCCAATTTATGATAATACTCTATTCTGAGTCTACTATATCTATGACACTTGTGTCCCACCCAATTTTAATCCCATGTACTTCCAATTAATTAAAGAACACAACTTACACTAACTTTAATTAAATTGGTGTAAGGACCCAACCTAACCCAAAATTAGACCCAACACCAACCCAAACCCCCACTCACACCCTCAAGGTTCATACTAAACACCACACACCCTTTTGCCCACTATATTACACCAAACATGGTATTTTTTCTCATCCAATCCCAAAATTTTATTATTTGTGCAATTTCCTAATTGTTAGGGACTTTTGTGCAAAAAGGCAATGAGGTATCCACCTCCCATTGGAGCCAAGCCATGAAGAAACCCCCCCTTCATTGTTGACCGGTCCACTTGATTTTTCCCTCCAAATTGGTTGTACTACATACAACTTTCTCCTACATCATCCACCCTCTATTCAAACCTACATCATCCTAGCCACCCATTCTTTCATGTAGAACCTTCCCCAATCCTTAGGAAAAGCTTGTAGCCAGCCCTAATCCCAAGGCCATCCCCCTCTCTCTCTCCTACATAAGCACCTACTCCCTCTCTTCCAAAATAACCAACAGCCAACACCATCCCTACCCGAACCCTAAAACTACACCTCTCCTTCTTCATCCGGCCACCTCCATCTTCCAACTCCGACCGCCTCCTCCTCCGAGCATACCCTGCCGCTACAGCACCACCATCCTCCCTCGACCACGACCAACCCGCCACCACCAGCGGCCGCCTCCGCCTCAGCAATCGCCACAGCAGCCCCCAACCCGACTTCTTCTTCCCCCGACCTCTCTTCTTCCCCGACTTTCCCACCGCCTTCTTCGACCACCCACGACCAGTCACCCCGCTACTACAACCACCTCACCATCATCACCATCACTGCCTCACCTCTCCTCCGCCCATCTCCACCACTCCCATCACCGTCGCCATCACCAACACCATCATCACCATCACCCATCCTTCCAGCCTCGACCATCGCCGGTAACCACCACCACCTTAGCTACCATTATCCCACGGCCATCCCGCCACCGCCAGCAACCCTCCATCGCCACCGAGCTGCTGCCATTGCCGTTGTTGCTGCCACTGTAGCTGCCAGTGCTACTACACGCTGTTGTTGGCCGGAGCACCACCCGATGCTCCCACTGTAGCTGCTGCTGCTACTGTGCACCACCGGAGATCGCCCCCCCTCATCCATGAGCCGCGGGCATCACCCCGTCGACCATGATCATGCCTAGGTATGCACTAGCCCTTTCCTTTCTTTATGTGTAGTTGTGAACCCTAGTGTAATGAGTGTATGCGTGCATGTTTGAGAATAGTAATTGGGTTAGTGAATACCTCATAGAAAAAATATGGTTATTTAATATGGTATACTTGTGTTGACCTAGGTGTTTAGACTAAAACTGATATTGTGCACAATACCCTGTTAGCTAGGACTTGTATTTTGTGTTATACGTTATTTAGAGTGGTAACGTATCTTGGTAACTCGTTGTCTTGTTGTGCATGGTATTTGAGGACGTAACACTTGTGCATTTTAGCTGCGTGCATACTAGACCCTGCTAGTTGACCAGTTTTGACCCCCCTTGTGTTAGTTCCTAAGTGCAGTATAGTTGTATTTCCTGTGCGTACTAGAGTAATGACTGATGATTAGATTATTATTATATATACAGGGTCGCTGGACCGTTCGGACGAGACTTCGGGAGCAGGATTTTGGTACTCGCAGCTTGAGGATCCAGGCAAGTATACCTTGCCTTGTTGTACTGTTTAAATTCAGATATTATTTAGTTGCATATTTATTTATTTTAATATTATATAACTGTGCACATCCGAGAAAGACTCGGGTGCAGTCAACGAAGGTATTGACGTTAGGATTTGTGCCGGACCTAGTGTCTAGTGGACGCACCTAAAGTTGTGGAGTTGTCAATATGACTCCCTAGGCCTTGACATGTATCATTGTACGTCACAGAATGAGTTCATGTAGGGACCCGTGCTTCATACTCGACTGGCCATCGGTGTGAGCAGCACGTGTGACGATATTTAGCTTAGTTATATATTTCTTTAGCGACTTGCATTATAGTACGAGATGTCCACGTCGTATTCGCGACTTGTATATTGACATTAGGCGGGAAAGATAATTAGTAGGCGTATGGGACAGATATTTGGCTATCGTAGTTTTAGAGTAAACTACAGGGTCGTGAGCCTCAGTGTTACCCGGTTATGGGCCATGTATTACCCGGTTATGGGCTCAGTGCTACCCGGTTATGGGCATATATGCTTGTCGATACATCCGACAGAGGTTACTAGCTGCGCGCTATTATGATCGGTGATGTAGTCAGCATATACTTTTGGCATCCAGTTTACAGCTAATACCAGGCCTCTGGCTTGACGCTACGCTTTATACCTTTTACCTACCCATACGTACCAAGGTTGTCTTCAAGTGCATTTCACTTAGCTGGTTAGATTACCCTCGAGTTTACTCAGTATTTACTTTATGACATATATTTTTGTATCTTGTTACGTTCCTCTGAGGACCTGGTTTCCTTCCAGATCCGAACGAGCACTTGTACCCGACCATCTACGGAGCAGGAGTAGAGACAGGATTCGTGTCTGAGGACTTTGAGGCATTTCCAGAGGAGTTTCCATGACTTGGGGTACGTTGTTAACTTGGGCTAGAACGTCTTTATCTAGCCAGTGGATGCTCTAGTCTAGTTATCTTACTTCTTTCTGCACTTTTATTCTATTGCTGTATTTCAGTGGGTTTGTCCCCACCAAATTTAGGTCTACCTGGCTTAGATAGAGAGACTAGGGTTAGTTTGGAGCCACTTAGAATTAGACCATAGTATTTTAGATTAATGTACACAATATTCGTATCACTTTGTGCACCTTACCGTTGCTTCGATATTTGGAGCGCTATACTAGCATTTGCTTCCAAACAAATTTTACATACTTTTTTTAGACGTGCCAGCCTTCCATTCTGACCTTTGTGTAACTCATAAATACCCTCTCTTGTGCTTCATTTTATTCGCACAATATTCGTAACAAACGTCCATTCTTAAATCCAAATAAATCCAACTTTGCATCTTTGTCCATTCCAATCAAAATTGGAGACACAACCTCGATCCATTTTATGCAACCCAATTTATGATAATATTTTATTCTGAGTCTACTATATCCATGACACTTGTGTCCCACCCAATTTTAATTCCATGTACTTCCAATTAATTAAAGAACATAACTTACACTAATTTTAATTAAATTGGTGTAAGGACCCAACCTAACCCAAAATTAGACCCAAAATCAACCTAAACCCCCACTCACACCCTCAAGGTTCATACTAAATACCATACACCCTTTTGCCCACTATATCACACCAAACATGGTATTTTTCCTCATCCAATCCCAAAATTTTATTATTTATGCAATTTCCTAATTGTTAGGGACTTTTGTGCAAAAAGGCAATGAGGTATCCACCTCCCATTGGAGCCAAGCCATGAAGAAACCCCCCTTCATTGTTGACCGGTCCACTTGATTTTCCCTCCAAATTGGTTGTACTACATACAACTTTCTCCTACATCATCCACCCTCTATTCAAACCTACATCATCCTAGCCACCCATTCTTTCATGTAGAACCTTCCCCAATCCCTAGGAAAAGCTTGTAGCCAGCCCTAATCCCAAGGCCATCCCCCTCTCTCTCTCCTACATAAGCACCTACTCCCTCTCTTCCAAAATAACCAACAGCCAACACCATCCCTACCCGAACCCTAAAACTACACCTCTCCTTCTTCATCCGGCCACCTCCCTCTTCCAACTTCGACCGCCTCCTCCTCCGAGCATCCCCTGCCGCTACAGCACCACCTTTCTCCCTCGACCACGACCAACCCGCCACCACCAGCGGCCGCCTCCGCCTCAGCAATCGCCACAGCAGCCCCCAACCCGACTTCTTCTTCCCCCGACCTCTCTTCTTCCCCAACTTTCCCACCGCCTTCTCCGAGCACCCACGACCAGTCACCCCGCTACTACAACCACCTCACCATCATCACCATTACTGCCTCACCTCTCCTCCGCCCATCTCCACCATTCCCATCACCGTCGCCATCACCAATACCATAATCACCAACACCATCATCACCATCACCAACACCCATCCTTCCAGCCTCGACTATCGCCGGTAACCACCACCACCTTAGCTACCATTATCCCACGGCCATCCCGCCACCGCCAGCAACCCGCCACCGCCACCGAGCTGCTGCCATTGCCGTTGTTGCTGCCACTGTAGCTGCCAGTGCTACTACGCGCTGTTGTTGGCCGAAGCACCACCCGATTCTCTCACTGTAGCTGCTGCTGCTACTGTGCACCACCGGAGATCGCCTTCCCTCATCCATGAGCCGCAGGCATCACCCCGTCGACCATGATCATGCCTAGGTATGCACTGGCCCTTTCCTTTCTTTATGTGTAGTTGTGAACCCTAGTGTAATGAGTGTATGCGTGCATGTTTGAGAATAGTAATTAGGTTAGTGAATACCTCATAGAAAAAATATGGTTATTTAATATGGTATACTTGTGTTGACCTAGGTGTTTAGACTAAAACTAATATTGTGCACAATACCCTGTTAGCTAGGACTTGTATTTTGTGTTATACGTTATTTAGAGTGGTAACGTATCTTGGTAACTTATTGTCTTGCTGTGCACGGTATTTGAGGATGTAACACTTGTGCATTTTAGCTGCGTGCACACTAGACCCTGCTAGTTGACCAGTTTTGACCCCCCTTGTGTTAGTTCCTAAGTGCAGTGTAGTTGTATTTCCTGTGAGTACTAGAGTAATGACTGATGATTATATTATTATTATATATACAGGGTTGCTGGACCGTTCGGCCGAGACTTCGGGAGCAGGATTTTGGTACTAGCAGCTTGAGGATCCAGGCAAGTATACCTTGCCTTGTTGTACTATTTAAATTCAGATATTATTTAGTTGCGTATTTATTTATTTTAATATTATATAACTGTGCGCATCCGAGAAAGACTCGGGTGCAGTCAACGAAGGTATTGACGTTAGGATTTGTGCCGGACCTAGTGTCTAGTGGACGCTCCTAAAGTTGTGGAGTTGTCAATATGACTCCCTAGGCCTTGACATGTATCATTGCACGTCACAGAATGAGTTCATGTAGGGACCCGTGCTTCATACTCGACTGGCCATCGGTGTGAGCAGCACGTGTGATGATATTTAGCTTAGTTATATATTTCTTTAGCGACTTGCATTATAGTACGAGATGTCCACGTCGTATTCGCGACTTGTACATTGGCATTGGGCGAAAAAGATAATTAGTAGGCGTATGGGACAGATATTTGGCTATCGTAGTTTTAGAGTAAACTACAGGGTCGTGAGCCTCAGTGTTACCCGGTTATGGGCCATGTGTTACCTGGTTATGGGCTCAGTGCTACCCGGTTATGGGCATATATGCTTGTCGATACATCCGACAGAGGTTACTAGCTGCGCACTATTATGATCGGTGATGTAGTCAGCATATACTTTTGGCATCCAGTTTACAGCTAATACCAGGTACTTAGCCTCTGGCTTGATGCTACGCTTTATACCTTTTACCTACCCATACGTACCAAGGTTGTCTTCAAGTGCATTTCACTTAGCTGGTTAGATTACCCTCGAGTTTACTCAGTATTTACTTTATGACATATATTTTTGTATCTTGTTACGTTCCTCTGAGGACCTGGTTCCCTTCCAGATCCGAACGAGCACTTGTACCCGACCATCTACGGAGCAGGAGTAGAGACAGGATTCGTGTCTGAGGACTTTGAGGCATTTCCAGAGGAGTTTCCATGACTTGGGGTACGTTGTTACCTTGGGCTAGAACGTCTTTATCTAGCCAGTTGATGCTCTAGTCTAGTTATCTTACTTCTTTCTTTATTTTTATTCCATTGCTGTATTTCAGTGGGTTTGTCCCCATCAGACTTTTTCAGATGTATTATGGATATTCAGACTCTTGTATTTCATTTACCAGCACTTGCTTCAGTCCTTATTACTTTGTATTCTGTGGATGAGATTAGACATTTATCTGCTGTATGATAGCATATTGGACTTGATAGTATTTTAGGACAGCGTAGTACGATTCGTCGGGTCCATTAAATTGGGTAATTCCTCGGAGTCGTATTAGCTGGTCAATGCCACGTGGCCTGGTCCCGTGTATTTTGGGACTGGGACGTGACAGTCATGGATCATGTAAAAGAACATACGATAAGACAAGAAAGGAAACAACATGAACAAAACATAGTGGAAAATAAACATGCATGTAAATAAACTGTACAAAGTTGGTAATAATTACTTGCATGGAGTCCGTCCAAGCAAACTGAGTTTGCGAGCCCGAAGTCTATCCAACTTAACCACGAACCACGATCAATTATCATCATAAATATCAACCAATCCCAAATACAATCATACATATGTTATACACAAATACATTTATAAATAACCACTCATAATTAGGAAAGTTAGATCGACCAAAGTAACTTATTTCTAGGTTTTAAACATATTTCTAGCTTTTTGTAACTAGTTTTTGGCTTTCAAAGATTCATAAGAACTGTTAAACTAATTTATTAAATTCTAAAAAAATAGATTTATGATATTAAATATCCCTTTGATGTAATCAATTTTTACCAGCACCCAAGTCTCACAAAATATAGGTCATTATATATTTTTATGAATTTATTCGATCAAACAGGATAACGGATGAGGAAAGAATGATTTCTCCCAAACTATTGATCCAATATATATAAAAAAATTGAAAAAAATTAATAACATATTCATGATAGACGTACTAAAATTTTATGTAAAATTACATATTAAATTAGGAGATATGATCTTTTAAAATAGGATAATTCTGAATAGATCAAAACTGGGAACGATGAATTACGAGAACCATAAGTAATTCTAAATAAATTATTTTAATAATCTACTTTCATATTCAGGTAGCCCTAGATATTAGCCTTACTAAAATATATATTTTTAAAAAATTGTAAACGTTCTATGAGTTATTACAAAATTACTAAGGATATACACTTCTAAAACACATATTTTTGTATGAATTTTGTTGAGCCAAATGAACTTCATTTCAAGATTAGGAATATGTATTGGAAAGCTAAAAGAGAGGAGAATATACCTATAAAGTTTGAGGATAAAATTCCTTAACTTTCTTCTTTCAAATCGTCTCTAAACATAAATTTTCTTCTATGGATGCTACTGAAATCCTCTTCTAAAAATAATTCCTCCTTCTAAAATGAAACCCTATTGTCTATATATAGATAAGGGGATAATCCGGGTTAAAAAACAATTTTGACCCGCGAATAAGGACATGTAGACCCCCGAATAAGGGTCTGAATATAGGTGATTTTTTAAATTTTTGCCATATTTTCTATCCTTTTTTCTTTAATTCGAAAACATATTTAATAACTAGTTTTAGCTTAATTAAACATAATTAATATCAAATAAAATCTAAAAAATAAGAAATAATAGGAGAAATTCTTAAAAGATGTTCTAGGCTCTTTGCAATAATTCAGAATACAAATTCCTAATAAATATTTTTCTAAAATTCCTACTGACTAGAATTAAATATTAATAAATAGTTTTTGGCCTATAAATATTCACAATTATTTTTTAGAAAAATCTAAAAATTACCAAACTACTCCTAATGCACTTCTAATATGACTTCTCAACTCTTATTACCTCATTATATCTACTATTATATTTTCAATATTCTAATTTATCTATTTAAAATTCTTTGGTAGCGGATGCTATAGCATGAGACTACCCTAGACTCTTAGACTACCCATTGGTATTTTCATAGACCTGTACAAGGTCCGTGTATAGAATGAAGCACTATGCATTTGTCCTAAATGTGGAATTATCCATCAGACCAGTATACGTCCGGTATATCGTAATATATCGACGGTATGTCGCCGGGGTACGACCCAGCTAGTTAGCTTTGCTGATTTAAGTCACCCATTTACACATTGGTCCTATGTGCTTTATCCAATGGTTGTGATTGGGTATGGAGGGGGATGGTTTGGTAATGTGACAACATGCCAATAGCTTCCCATCTCCCCTTTTTCCTATATAAACCCTAGTTTTCTCTCTCCTTCATTTTTTTTTCTCTTCTTCTCCATTTTTTCATCTTTATTTCTTGTTCCTCCCTTGCTTGGATTGAACCCAAAAAGCTAGATCATAAGATATAAGGGTATAATTTTTGAATCTCCCTTGGTGGTGGAGTAGAAGTTAGGCTTAGAAGCTAAACCCTAGGCAAATACCTCTTTCTGTAGCGACTAAAACCTTATTTTCTTAAATTTTTATTTTTGTGTAGATGTATATGTTTAGTTTATTTATATTATCTTTATTCAACCAATATTTTCTTGGCTTTATATTTTGAGTTGGCTTTAGTTTGACCTAGAATGAATTTTAGGTTTGTCTTTGAGATACCATGGTAATTTTGGTGTGATTTGTGTGATACTGAGGTTTTCTCTTTCAAATCTAGTCTAAAATGATGTAGGAGACTCATCCCTAGCATTAGAATATGTTAGATTACATGGATAAAATCATGACTTGATTTGGCCCCAAAATCCCAATCTTGAGCCATTCATGTACATAGACTGTACAAACGGCATACCATCAGTATACCGATGTCGATATACCGTTGACGATATACCGGTCCCTGTAGTCCATTGTGGTCCAAACTTGCTATTTCGATATAGGGTTTTTCTGGCATACTGTTGGTATACTGACGATTTACTGCCACTGAAGTGTGGTCTAGATTTTAGTTGATGTCTTACATTGAGGATTTAGTGTCACGACCCGCACCCGGTATAAGGGCACGAGAGCGTGGATACGTCCAGCCTACGCCGCAGCATCGGCGGTAGAACGCTGTCTAGATCAAGTACTATCTAACAATCTCACGCTAGTATCCAACTCCATAAGGAGATTCGGATAATACTATAAAATATTCACAGCATACTCAATCACAACTACAGCACGATAGGAATTGAAGAAATAAAAGAATACAATACAAGTCTAATGACAACATAATCATACCTGCAATCCTTAACTTTCAATCCCCAAGTGTGTCGGAAACCAGTCTACTAAGGTCACAGTCTGGAAAAATATTTTCCAGTCAGGAAGGAGCAAAGTACATCTCTAAATAGCAGTTCTATATAAATGACATAAACTATGTAGCAGTTCTAGATGGAAACATACCAGATGCATGTAATGTACAAGGAAAGAAATATACTGGAAATACTGTAAGTAAATGCAGGAAGAAAGAACAATATGTCCATGAGCAAGAATTCTATGACTAAGTGTGTGAGTACTAGCTTTAATATGTGATCGGCTTGGGAGCTTGATCAGGCTAGTTACATGTGATTAGCTATGATTCATGGAAGGTCAGGCTAACCGTTGGTTAGCTATGATGCATGGAGAGGTCAGGCTAATCACACGTAACAGCTATGAGGCATGGAGAGGTCAGGCCGCACCCGACGTGAGATGTGGGGTGAGCTATGATGCATGGATAGTTGGGTATGATCACATATCTACACTAAAATACTCCCCAAACCCCCGACTGGTATAGTAGATCCAATCATGGTACGCTATGGCACGGGATTCCCTAAGAAGGTAGCAAATCTCCCCGGGAATCAGTGTCTGTACATGCACAAGATAACAAGAAAAGCAAGTCTTGTACAAGCTACACCATGAATAAGGAATAACATCTCATGACGAGATCCGTGTATACCAATCCGTGTAACCATCGTGTCAAGATCATGGATATTTACACTAGATACAGTGAACATAGGAGATATCATAAATTAGAAACTAATCAGAGAATGTACTCGCCTTGGGTCCTTAGCTGGTAAAACCAATGTCCTGTTCCAGAGTATCCCCTGGGTAAACCAACAGTCCTATAAACATAACACAAGCAAACCACATTTGCATCAGGTGCTACACTAACACATCACAAATACATGAACTCAGGGCTCTATCAGGTATGGCACTAGTCAACTAGGGTCACCTAGTAATTTACCAATTAATCATATTATCAATAATAATTTAGTACATATATATATAGTTATTCCTAAGTATACAGAATAGGTATAACTGTATGTACATAAGTGGAAATATATTTTATTTATGTTTAAGGAAAATGTACATAACTCCCATTATAAGAATATATATTTTATACATATATATAAACTAATATACGTGTACCAAAATACCTATTAACTTATATTATATATTTATAAATATAATATGCATACACACCAAAATAATACAATACTGTATACAAGTAATTACCAAAATATGTTTTACAAGTACATATATATCAATATACATTTATTTATATTTAAATACTGAACATACCTTAATACTTAGTATACCAATGAAACGTATATAATATAAGCATCTATTAGTAATTTACAAAATACGTATTTGTGTATATACACTAATAGATGTATATACATATATACTTTTTTATACCAAAAATACATATTTGTATATATATATATATCAATCAAAACTCCTTATACATAATACATAACTAAATTATAGACAATAAAACTAATATGCACATATATATATATTACCAACTTATTATAGGAAATTACTAAATTAATTATATTTAATTAATAAACAAGTTACATAAATTTCAAACTAATTACAAATTACTAATTTATTAAGAAATTACTAACTGGTTATTAATTAACCAATTAATCTATTTAATGATTGCTAAATTTAACTAAACTAATTATTATAAATTAAAACAATAAAACTAATCATGTTGTATTTACTAAACTAGTTACATGAATTTACTAGGCTAATACATTTTAATAAAATCAAATTATATAAATAACCAAATTACATATTAATATTACCAAATCTATATATATATAATACATACATTAAAAACAATAAAACTAAATATAGATATATTACTAAAGAATTATATATATAATTAATAAGATAATTATATATATAATTACTAACTAATTATATGCAATTCATAAACTAATTACATCAATTACTAACTAATTATACTTTATTTACTAAACTAATTACATGAAATTAACTAATTGCTTATGAAATTAATTAACTGATTACAATAACTACTGATTAATAAATTAATTAACTGATTAAAATTAACTGATTAAAAATTAATCAACTAATCTAATTTTACTAGCTAATCCAATATATTAAACTGATTTTTTATAATTTAATTAAAAAGAAAATAATTAACTAATATAAATAACTAATAGTTATTTAATTAAAATAGTTATTTATATTAGTTACTAATTACAATTAATATAACTTAAACTAATAACTATATTAATCTAATAACTATATTAATTAATTAGTTAATCTAATTAACTATTAACTATATTAATCACTATTTACTCTCAGTCACAGAATTGAAAAAGAAAAAGGGAAAGGGGAGAAAGGGGCTCACGATCGGGGAGGGTTCTCCGGCGAGGTCGGCCGGCCAGGGTGTCGGCGTCGGCGGTCAGCGGAGGAGACGGCGGCTCCGGGCGGCTTCGAGGCGGGGCTCGGCTTCAACGGCGGTCTGTTCCAGCGGTGGAGCTCGAGGCGGTGGCGTCTGCTCGACGCGGCGGTCGGCTCGACGCGGCGGTCGCCGGATCTGTAGCGGCGGGGCTCCGAAGCGACGGCGGGTGTGCGTCTCGGGCGACGGCGGGAACTCGATCAAGACGGCGGCTCGGCGCTTCTCTGGAGCAGCGGTTGCAGGCGGATCTGGGCGGCTCCGGCAATCAACTCGGCGGAGCTTCTAGGTTAGGGTTAGGGTTAGGGTCTGGGCGTGTCAGGGGGTGGACATGGTGGCGTTGCTGTAGACGTGTCCGGTATTGGACACGGGGATGCTGTGGTACAGGGGTTGATGTGGAGGTGGTGTCCGGGTGTGTCGGACACGGAAAAGCTGGTTGTAAACTGTAAATCTGGACACAGGAAAAGAAATGGATATGGTGGGACACCCGGGGTCGGACCCGAGGCCATCACGGCTGACACGGTGATGCTGGACACACGGACACGAGCACACAAAATGATGTGATGGCTTGTTGGCTTGGGAATTGTGGAGGCTAGCTAATAATTAGGAGATTAGGGTTTTTGGGAATGGTGAGAAGGAGAACTTAAATAGGGAGAAGGGTGTGGGATAAAGGGTTGCGGGTTGGCCCAATGATGAATGGCCCAGAATTAAATATAAAGGGGCTTTTCATGTGGGAAGAATGGGGCGTGAATGGGAGACGGAAAACGATAAATTAAATAGAAAAGAAATTTAAGAAAAAATGTTTTTAAGAAGCTTTTGATTAGCTACTAATTAACTCATTTTTCAAAATATTAGGAAGTATGTAATTCATTTATTTACTATCCCAATAAAATCTATTTTATTTTATCAACTAGTCTTTGGAATAACTATTTAGTCAAAACAATAATTTTATGACTCAAGCCAATAAATATTTGAAACTAGAAATATATTATTATTTATTTATTTATTTTGTAATACATCGTCATTTAGGAAAAATAATTTTTTATAAAGATTTTAAAATTACCTTCTAAAATCAGACATCGTTCAAAATCAAATAAAAATTTCCAAGGAGAAATATTTTATAAAACTTGATATTTTAAAATAAATTAAAATCTAATTATTTTGGAAATTGGAAATCGGAGGTTACAAGTCTATCCACCTTAGAAAAATTTCGTCCTCGAAATTTTAGGGATGACTAGGATAAAAAATTGTTGTTCATAATGATGAATATATCATTGAAGAAAATATTTCTATAAGGAAAATATTTACCAAACAGAAGGAAAACATGAAGAAAAAGAAAATATGGTTTAAGATAGGAGTAACTTGAAGGAATTATGGCTCGGCCTTGAATCCTCTAGAAGGTTTAGGTTTTGGGAAGTAGACATGATCACAAAACAGATAATTGGAATAATGCACGTTACCTTTTCAAAGTAACTCAACCAAGGAAGACCCAGTATAAAGAATGATATAGACATGAAAGTTATAGCTAATTCGAAAGATACGATCGACACTTTGATTTAAGAAACTTAAATACATCCTTCAGAATGTAATCAAGAGACATCTAATTGCCTTTCTTAATTTCTAGAAAAAATATTCTTTACTATCATCTGAAAATAATCCTTCTTTTTTATCCTCGTTCATTTTACTTTTCTCAATCTTGTGATTCATCATTAACTAATATCTATAAAAGTTTCAAATTCCACAAACTTTATTAGATTAGATCTTAGAATTCTGAATCAAAATTTATTACCTGTCCAAAATCCTTATCATCAAATTCGAGTTTGTTTATCTTAACATCAACTATACCTCGATTATTTTCTTCAATTTCAATGTTACTGTCAGGGTCAAGATTTAATTTAAATCACAACCTCAATATACCATGATCTTACCTTACGACCTTCCATTATATGATCCCATAATCAATCGTATTATAATCCTCTTTACCATGAGCTTCATTTCATTCCATATTTCTTTATCCATATGTATAGTGTTTCCTAATTTTGAACTAATATATTTTTTTTTTCATCCTCTGAATTTATTATCCCAATGTAAAATTCTTTATTACTCAAATCCTCAATATTTTAGTTGAATTCCAGTCGTATCATAGTCTCCTCAAATTTTGAGTAAATAACTAAATACAAAATTTACTATCCAATCCCTCAATTGAAACCCAATCAATGCATATTTATAAAACTTAAAAAAACTGCATCCCAAAATTTAACTTTAAAACTCATCAATCATCTAACTCAAATTCAATTGATGCTTATTCCAATCTAACTCCTCATCCCAAGAATTTAATTCGACACTATTCCATTTACGATATTTATTTTCTGATTTTCGTTTTCCTCAAATATGCACGATGCGATGCTTCCAGAATCTTCAATGCAACATTCGTAACATATAAAATTTCTATCTTGCAATCAATTAGATAAAATGATAATCTCTCGAATTTCTCAAATTTTAAATAATCAATTCAATCATATCAAGACCTCCTTAAAATTAATAAATCCTCAAATTTTTGGCTCTGTCAATTTCTTAATTCTCCCTTTAAGTCAATATTTATCCTCGAGTTTCAATCATCCCCAATCTTCGTAAAATTAATGATCCGTCAATTCTTTTATTAACGCCTTAACTTTTTATTTAAATTAATGCTTATCCACAATTTAATCCTCTTGTCTCTTTCTTTTTTTTTTTTTTTTTTTTTTTTTGGTCAGTCATAACCTCGTCATAGATCTTTGCTATGGTCAAAACCCAATGATCATGGTTTGAGAAAACTCTATCTACAGCCATGCAATTTAAGAAAATGTAGGTCATGTGTCTTTTGCCATGGTATTTCAGTCTCTGTTAGGGGTACTACTAGTTATATTCTAACAAGAAAATCATGCATGTGAACCACAGTACTAGGAAAATCAATCAATCAATCGAAAGGCGAAAGAAAAGGAACATTAGGAAGGAAGAAGGATCATGTTAACATATTACTTGTAGTGTCTACTATCTCTAACAAACACTTAACTCTAGCACACTAACAATTTCCTATTCATGTATACTGGTACCCATATCAACTAATCATATATTAATATTCATATCTCCCATCTACAAAAAAAAATTAATCCTCCAAATAATCGTCAAGGTTTAACTTCCCGATCAACTTAAAATAAAATGCATATACCTCCTCAAAATTTGATACTTCACATCGAAATAAAATTTAATCACTTCTAAAATCTTTGTAGCCTTAACTATGTTTAGTGAGTCAAATTTAAATTCTCAATATTTTAATAACATAAAAATCTCAACTCCTTAAAAATTCTGAAAATTTAAAAATTTATTTCCACCCTTTAATTTATAACTCCTCAATGTACATATTAGTGCTCACGGTCTCTGAAAACGTGTCTCTGATACTCAAGGTGCACTCAATACCTCTATTGTCTAGAACTGTGTACTAAATTTGCACTGCCCGAATCACTTGCACTATTACCTCCAATGATCAAAGTTATCATCAACGGTGTTTTCTTTCATGATTTCAATTTATGTCAATTGGTATATCATCTAATTATCCACACACAGAGTGCTTACTGTTATTAACGTCATCCTTGACTAATCCTCGATATAGAATCATTAGCACTCTAGGTATCATATCACTAGCTGCATTAATGGATTATCTCATCGAGCTCATTAGACTCATGATCACCTGTATCCTCTATAACACTCATGTTTCTTTACTCTCATGGGTATGTGTATGGTTCCTCATCTCGATGGTTGTATATGTATTTCCTTCAATCCTTTAAAGCCTATTAAACTAATCCGTGGTACGCTTCACAACTTCCATTACAAATCCTGATATTTCTCTACTTATGACATCTCATTAAACCCTTTATACATATACATTTCTTTACCTTTAACATTTCCGATATCAATCATCAAATTGGACATCATGCTCCATAAATCCTTAACACAATTCCCGGATACTTAATCGTTTACATAGATCACTCAATTACATAATCATGATTGTCCAGGACGGGTAATTGGCTCTGATACTAACTCTGAGAACTATCACTGATACCCTATACTCTCCTTAACTCTCAGTCTCTAATGACACTACTCCTAGAATCATTGGTACAAGGTACTATACTAAGGGCTAACTCTAGTTTAAAGCCTACTGCTCACATGTCCAACTAAGAAACACTTACAACTCCTTAGCAACACAGTCAATACTAATACAAGACACAACAAAATTACAAGCCACTAATTATCATACTTAACAAGAAATCCTCAAGGAATAGGAGCTCAAAACGGAATTTAGGACAGAAGGTATCTTTACTGCTAGTAAAGAAAGAAGGGGTGGAACAAAGTCCAGGAATAACAGAAATAGATAAGTCTTGAGATGATATTTTAAGAACCAATTTAGGATACAACCTGATAATCATACACGTCTGTCTGAAATCATGACACTCAGAGTCCTCGCCACGCCAGTAAGCATAGATGCGATAAACGATAGGTTTCGTAACTAAGGTATGCACTCTATAATCATGTCGTCTAGAATCTTCGCCACGCCAACCGGTATGGCTGCGAAAGACTCTAAGCTTCATAACTATAGTATGTACATCCAAGTCAGGTCCCTACGTTCTCGTCACCACAGCTAATTTGGCTGCGATAAATTCTAGGTTCCATAACCAAAGTAGACGTTTTACCTTTCTCACTGTCCTCATCAATATATGTCATCAGATGATTCCATAAATTCTAGTCCGTAAAATTTCATCTCGATATGAAATCAACTCAACAACGATACCAAGAATTAAATTTAACAACTGGTCAACAAGAATCAAACTCAACAATGATACCAATAACTTATCAACAAGAATCAAGTTTAATAACAACAAGCGAGAGCGGACGGAAACAAGGAAAAGATTTAAATTG
The DNA here is from genome assembly GCA_036927795.1 of Iris macrosiphon. Lineage (NCBI taxonomy): Eukaryota > Viridiplantae > Streptophyta > Magnoliopsida > Asparagales > Iridaceae > Iris > Iris macrosiphon. The sequence goes on along the minus strand of JAYESA010000004.1, from coordinate 222,224,671 downwards.
GAAATTATAATAAGATTCTCAAGGGGTCATCCCAGGAATCTCTCAAGAATTTGTGATTGAGTATCCTCTCTCTCATCCTAGTATCCTATGTCCTATATTTAATAGCAGGTACGCAGTAGTACAACTATGACGTAGCACTACTACGACATCGCACCACTTGCGAAGTCAGACCTGCATGGGCCACCACTAAAACGTGTCACGACCCGCACCCGGTATAAGGGCACGAGAGCGTGGATACGTCCAGCCTACGCCGCAGCATCGGCGGTAGAACGCTGTCTAGATCAAGTACTATCTAACAATCTCACGCTAGTATCCAACTCCATAAGGAGATTCGGATAATACTATAAAATATTCACAGCATACTCAATCACAACTACAGCACGATAGGAATTGAAGAAATAAAAGAATACAATACAAGTCTAATGACAACATAATCATACCTGCAATCCTTAACTTTCAATCCCCAAGTGTGTCGGAAACCAGTCTACTAAGGTCACAGTCTGGAAAAATATTTTCCAGTCAGGAAGGAGCAAAGTACATCTCTAAATAGCAGTTCTATATAAATGACATAAACTATGTAGCAGTTCTAGATGGAAACATACCAGATGCATGTAATGTACAAGGAAAGAAATATACTGGAAATACTGTAAGTAAATGCAGGAAGAAAGAACAATATGTCCATGAGCAAGAATTCTATGACTAAGTGTGTGAGTACTAGCTTTAATATGTGATCGGCTTGGGAGCTTGATCAGGCTAGTTACATGTGATTAGCTATGATTCATGGAAGGTCAGGCTAACCGTTGGTTAGCTATGATGCATGGAGAGGTCAGGCTAATCACACGTAACAGCTATGAGGCATGGAGAGGTCAGGCCGCACCCGACGTGAGATGTGGGGTGAGCTATGATGCATGGATAGTTGGGTATGATCACATATCTACACTAAAATACTCCCCAAACCCCCGACTGGTATAGTAGATCCAATCATGGTACGCTATGGCACGGGATTCCCTAAGAAGGTAGCAAATCTCCCCGGGAATCAGTGTCTGTACATGCACAAGATAACAAGAAAAGCAAGTCTTGTACAAGCTACACCATGAATAAGGAATAACATCTCATGACGAGATCCGTGTATACCAATCCGTGTAACCATCGTGTCAAGATCATGGATATTTACACTAGATACAGTGAACATAGGAGATATCATAAATTAGAAACTAATCAGAGAATGTACTCGCCTTGGGTCCTTAGCTGGTAAAACCAATGTCCTGTTCCAGAGTATCCCCTGGGTAAACCAACAGTCCTATAAACATAACACAAGCAAACCACATTTGCATCAGGTGCTACACTAACACATCACAAATACATGAACTCAGGGCTCTATCAGGTATGGCACTAGTCAACTAGGGTCACCTAGTAATTTACCAATTAATCATATTATCAATAATAATTTAGTACATATATATATAGTTATTCCTAAGTATACAGAATAGGTATAACTGTATGTACATAAGTGGAAATATATTTTATTTATGTTTAAGGAAAATGTACATAACTCCCATTATAAGAATATATATTTTATACATATATATAAACTAATATACGTGTACCAAAATACCTATTAACTTATATTATATATTTATAAATATAATATGCATACACACCAAAATAATACAATACTGTATACAAGTAATTACCAAAATATGTTTTACAAGTACATATATATCAATATACATTTATTTATATTTAAATACTGAACATACCTTAATACTTAGTATACCAATGAAACGTATATAATATAAGCATCTATTAGTAATTTACAAAATACGTATTTGTGTATATACACTAATAGATGTATATACATATATACTTTTTTATACCAAAAATACATATTTGTATATATATATATATCAATCAAAACTCCTTATACATAATACATAACTAAATTATAGACAATAAAACTAATATGCACATATATATATATTACCAACTTATTATAGGAAATTACTAAATTAATTATATTTAATTAATAAACAAGTTACATAAATTTCAAACTAATTACAAATTACTAATTTATTAAGAAATTACTAACTGGTTATTAATTAACCAATTAATCTATTTAATGATTGCTAAATTTAACTAAACTAATTATTATAAATTAAAACAATAAAACTAATCATGTTGTATTTACTAAACTAGTTACATGAATTTACTAGGCTAATACATTTTAATAAAATCAAATTATATAAATAACCAAATTACATATTAATATTACCAAATCTATATATATATAATACATACATTAAAAACAATAAAACTAAATATAGATATATTACTAAAGAATTATATATATAATTAATAAGATAATTATATATATAATTACTAACTAATTATATGCAATTCATAAACTAATTACATCAATTACTAACTAATTATACTTTATTTACTAAACTAATTACATGAAATTAACTAATTGCTTATGAAATTAATTAACTGATTACAATAACTACTGATTAATAAATTAATTAACTGATTAAAATTAACTGATTAAAAATTAATCAACTAATCTAATTTTACTAGCTAATCCAATATATTAAACTGATTTTTTATAATTTAATTAAAAAGAAAATAATTAACTAATATAAATAACTAATAGTTATTTAATTAAAATAGTTATTTATATTAGTTACTAATTACAATTAATATAACTTAAACTAATAACTATATTAATCTAATAACTATATTAATTAATTAGTTAATCTAATTAACTATTAACTATATTAATCACTATTTACTCTCAGTCACAGAATTGAAAAAGAAAAAGGGAAAGGGGAGAAAGGGGCTCACGATCGGGGAGGGTTCTCCGGCGAGGTCGGCCGGCCAGGGTGTCGGCGTCGGCGGTCAGCGGAGGAGACGGCGGCTCCGGGCGGCTTCGAGGCGGGGCTCGGCTTCAACGGCGGTCTGTTCCAGCGGTGGAGCTCGAGGCGGTGGCGTCTGCTCGACGCGGCGGTCGGCTCGACGCGGCGGTCGCCGGATCTGTAGCGGCGGGGCTCCGAAGCGACGGCGGGTGTGCGTCTCGGGCGACGGCGGGAACTCGATCAAGACGGCGGCTCGGCGCTTCTCTGGAGCAGCGGTTGCAGGCGGATCTGGGCGGCTCCGGCAATCAACTCGGCGGAGCTTCTAGGTTAGGGTTAGGGTTAGGGTCTGGGCGTGTCAGGGGGTGGACATGGTGGCGTTGCTGTAGACGTGTCCGGTATTGGACACGGGGATGCTGTGGTACAGGGGTTGATGTGGAGGTGGTGTCCGGGTGTGTCGGACACGGAAAAGCTGGTTGTAAACTGTAAATCTGGACACAGGAAAAGAAATGGATATGGTGGGACACCCGGGGTCGGACCCGAGGCCATCACGGCTGACACGGTGATGCTGGACACACGGACACGAGCACACAAAATGATGTGATGGCTTGTTGGCTTGGGAATTGTGGAGGCTAGCTAATAATTAGGAGATTAGGGTTTTTGGGAATGGTGAGAAGGAGAACTTAAATAGGGAGAAGGGTGTGGGATAAAGGGTTGCGGGTTGGCCCAATGATGAATGGCCCAGAATTAAATATAAAGGGGCTTTTCATGTGGGAAGAATGGGGCGTGAATGGGAGACGGAAAACGATAAATTAAATAGAAAAGAAATTTAAGAAAAAATGTTTTTAAGAAGCTTTTGATTAGCTACTAATTAACTCATTTTTCAAAATATTAGGAAGTATGTAATTCATTTATTTACTATCCCAATAAAATCTATTTTATTTTATCAACTAGTCTTTGGAATAACTATTTAGTCAAAACAATAATTTTATGACTCAAGCCAATAAATATTTGAAACTAGAAATATATTATTATTTATTTATTTATTTTGTAATACATCGTCATTTAGGAAAAATAATTTTTTATAAAGATTTTAAAATTACCTTCTAAAATCAGACATCGTTCAAAATCAAATAAAAATTTCCAAGGAGAAATATTTTATAAAACTTGATATTTTAAAATAAATTAAAATCTAATTATTTTGGAAATTGGAAATCGGAGGTTACATTTAGCAACATACCGTCGATACATCGCTATATGTATACTACCTGTCACGTCCCAATTCCGCAGAATTGCTATTCGTCCCCCGGGACGTGATGTCATGCGAGTGTAAGGCACGCCCGCACAAGTCCTAGCATATATATATATATATATATATATATATATATATATATATATATATATATATATATATATATATATATATATAAACACAACAGCAGAGTGCACAAGTTAAAGAACACACATTGAAATAAAAAAAATTCTCTTTATTGATAATGAACATCTTTGTTACAAACTCTTGACTCAAAATTAAAGGGGTGCCACGAGGGCTTAGAATATTGACAAAAAATGAGATAGTCATTCCATGCATCACATCCCTTACTAAAACTTGAAAGATAATAGACCTTCAGGAGAAGATATCGCCTTGCCTTGGAGCTGCATAAAGAATGTGCACGAGCTCCGAAAGATATGTACAAGCGCTCCAAAATCACGAACACGAGTGTGTCAAAGTTTAGTGGATTGGTTGGGGGAAAGCTTCAGCTCCTAGCCACATCACCTTGGTTTGGGGAACCTGCTGCAACGAGGGTCAGTACTTCAAAGAGTACCAGTGAGGGCAAGCTAATCCAACTCACTAAAATCGACATAGTATTTATGTGAAGCAATACAAATTATTATTATGGTCTTTATATCTTGCCTTAGTTCAAGTTGCAACATCCAATAGATATAAAATGACATGCCACTATTCGGCAGCTTTACCTGCTCGTATGAACCACCTTGGGCTAGAGCGTCTTTATCTAGCCAGTTGATGCTCTAGTCTAGTTATCTTACTTCTTTCTGCACTTTTATTCCATTGCTGTATTTCAATGGGTTTGTCCCCATCAGACTTTTTCAGATGTATTATGGATATTCAGACTCTTGCATTTCATTTACCAGCACTTGCTTCAGTCCTTATTACTTTGTATTCTGTGGATGAGATTAGACATTTATCTGCTGTATGATAGCATATTGGACTTGATAGTATTTTAGGACAGTGTAGTACGATTCGTCGGGTCCATTAAATTGGGTAATTTCTCGGAGTCGTATTAGCTGGCCAATGCCACGTGGCCTGGTCCCGTGTATTTTGGGACTGGGGCGTGACAGTCATGGATCATGTAAAAGAACATACGATAAAACAAGAAAGGAAACAACATGAACAAAACATAGTGGAAAATAAACATGCATGTAAATAAACTGTACAAAGTTGGTAATAATTACTTGCATGGAGTCCGTCTAAGCAAACTGAGTTTGCGAGCCCGAAGTCTATCCAACTTAACCACGAACCACGATCAATTATCATCATAAATATCAACCAATCCCAAATACAATCATACATATGTTATACACAAATACATTTATAAATAACCACTCATAATTAGGAAAGTTAGATCGATCAAAGTAACTTATTTCTAGGTTTTAAACATATTTCTAGCTTTTTGTAACTAGTTTTTGGCTTTCAAAGATTCATAAGAACTGTTAAACTAATTTATTAAATTCTAAAAAAAATAGATTTATGATATTAAATATCCCTTTGATGTAATCAATTTTTACCAGCACCCAAGTCTCACAAAATATAGGTTATTATATATTTTTATGAATTTATTCGATCAAACAGGATAACGGATGAGGAAAGAATGATTTCTCCCAAATCGTTGATCCAATATATCTAAAAAAATTGAAAAAATTAATAACATATTCATGATAGACGTACTAAAATTTTATGTAAAATTATATATTAAATTAGGAGATATGATCTTTTAAAATAGGATAATTCTGAATAGATCAAAATTGGGAACGATGAATTACGAGAACCATAAGTAATTTAAACAAATTATTTTAATAATCTACTTTCAGATTCTGGTAGCCCTAGATATTAGCCTTACTAAAATATATATTTTTAAAAATTATAAACGTTCTATGAGTTATTACAAAATTATTAGAGATATACACTTCTAAAACACATATTTTTGTATGAATTTTGTTGAGCCAAACGAACATCATTTCAAGATTAGGAATATGTATAGGAAAGCTAAAAGAGAGGAGAATATACCTATAAAGTTTGAGGATAAAATTCCTTCACTTTCTTCCTACAAATCGTCTCTAAACATAAATTTTCTTCTATGGATGCTGCTAAAATCCTCTTCTAAAAATAATTCCTCCTTCTAAAATGAAACCCTAATGTCTATATATAGATAAGGGGATAATCCGGGTTAAAAAACAAGTTTGACCCGCGAATAAGGACATGTAGACCCCCGAATAAGGGTCTGAATATGGGTGATTTTTTAGATTTTTGCCATATTTTCTATCCCTTTTTTCTTTAATTTGAAAACATATTTAATAACTAGTTTTAGCTTAATTAAATATAAATAAATATCAAATAAAATCTAAAAAATAAGAAAAAATAGGAGAAATTCTAAAAAGATGTTCCAGGCTCTTTGTAATAATTCAGAATACAAATTCCTAACAAATATTTTTCTAAAATTCCTACAGACTAGAATTAAATAATAATAAATAGTTTTTGTCCTATAAATATTCATAATTATTTTTTAGAAAATTCTAAAAATTACCAAACTACTCCTAATGCACTTCTAATATGACTTCTCAACTCTCATTACCTCATTATATATACTATTATATTTTTAATATTCTAATTTATCTATTTAAAATTCTTTGGTAGCGGATGCTATAGCATGAGACTACCCTAGACTCTTAGACTACCCATTGGCATTGTCATAGACCTGTACAAGGTCCGTGTATAGAATGAAGCACTATGCATTTGTCCTAAATGTGGAATTATCCATCAGACCAGTATACGTCCGGTATATCGTGATATATCGACGGTATGTCGCCGGGTACGACCCAGCTAGTTAGCATTTCTGATTTAAGTCACCCATTTACACATTGGTCCTATGTGCTTTATCCAATGGTTGTGATTGGGTATGGAGGGGGATGGATTGGTAATGTGACAACATGCCAATAGCTTCCCATCTCCCCTTTTTCCTATATATAAACCCTAGTTTTCTCTCTCCTTCATTTTTTTTCTCTTCTTCTCCATTTTTTCATCTTTATTTCTTGTTCCTACCTTGCTTGGATTGAACCCAAAAAGCTAGATTATAAGATATAAGAGTATGATTTTTGAATCTCCCTTGGTGGTGGAGTAGAAGTTAGGCTTAGAAGCTAAACCCTAGGCAAATACCTCTTTCTGTAGCGACTAAAACCTTATTTTCTTACATTTTTATTTTTGTGTAGATGTATATGTTTAGTTTATTTATATTATCTTTATTTAACCAATATTTTCTTGGCTTTATATTTTGAGTTGGCTTTAGTTTGACCTAGAATGAATTTTAGGTTTGTCTTTGAGATACCATGGTGATTTTGGTGTGATTTGTGTGATACTGAGGTTTTCTCTTTCAAATCTAGTCTAAAATGATGTAGGAGACTCATCCCTAGCATTAGAATATGTTAGATTACATGGATAAAATTAGGACTTGATTTGGCCCCAAAATCCCAATCTTGAGCCATTCATGTACATAGACTGTACAAAGGACATACCATCGGTATACCGATATAGATATACCGTTGACGATATACCGGTCCCTGTAGTCCATTGTGGTCCAAACTTGCTATTTCGATATAGGGTTTTTCTGGCATACTGTTGGTATACTGACGATTTACTGCCACTGAAGTGTGGTCTAGATTTTAGTTGATGTCTTACATTGAGGATTTAGCAACATACCGTCGATACATCGCTATATGTATACTACTTGTCACGTCCCAATTCCGCAGAATTGCTATTCGTCCCCCGGGGCGTGATGTTGTGCGAGTGTAAGGCACGCCCACACAAGTCCTAGCATATATATATATATATATATATATATATATATATAAACACAATAACAGAGTGCACAAGTTAAATAACACACATTAAAATAAAAAAGTTCTCTTTATTGATAATGAACATCTTTGTTACAAACTCTTGACTCAAAAGTAAAGGGGTGCCGCGAGGGCTTAGAAGATTGACAAAAAATGAGATAGTCATTCCATACATCACATCCCTTACTAAAACTTGAAAGATAATAGACCTTCAGGAGAAGATATCGCCTTGCCTTGGAGCTGTATAAAGAATGTGCACGAGCTCCGAAAGATTTGTACAAGCACTCCAAAATTACGAACACGAGTGCATCAAAGTTTAGTGGATTGGTTGGGGGAAAGCTTCAGCTCCTCGTCGCGTCACCTTGGTTCGGGGAACCTGCTGCAACGAGGGTCAGTACTTCAAAGAGTACCAGTGAGGGCAAGCTAATCCAACTCACTAAAATCGACATAGTATTCATGTGAAGCAATATAAATTATTATTATGGTCTTTATATCTTGCCTTAGTTCAAGTTGCAACATCCAATAGATATGAAATGACATGCCACTATTTGGTGGCTTTTACCTGCTTGTATGAACCACCTGCACAAAATATACTATGTCCTTCCCTGCGAAGAAGACATAGTTAGCTTGCACAGTTTAAATATACATAGGTCACTAGCACCAAGAGCCATTAAAGGACATAGTATGGGCGGTTGGTGATACTTGTAGTGCGGTAGTATGCCCTCGCTACAAGCATCTGCCTCGCCCGTGCTTATATAGCTAGCACGACTATCTGAGTTTCGCCTAGGTCGAATCAGGCTCGGTGCCCCGACGGCCGTTCGCAGGAACCATAAACCTTGTGCCCAAGTTGTCCATGACCAAACGACGTCTAAAATACTAAGTTATCATATAAAGTATTTCAAGACATTAGAATGAACATAACTACTTAGCACAGTACGATGGCATAGTCTATCTGTTAAAGTGATCACATTATAATTTATGTTCTATACATTACACAACGAATAACTTCTAGCTACAACTGAAACATAAAATAGTTACATGCATAGCGGACAAGCACGCACAATATGATCGTTCGGTGAATTTGTGTGACATGCATAAGTATTCCAAGTTTTACTTCTTATTATCTTGACTCAATTATTAACATTATGGTATCATTGATCGGAACGCGCAAACGAGTCAGGTTATTATGAGTGAAGACTTGGGAGAAGGGATCTAATCGAAGGTAAGTCCACTCACTAGTTGGTGAATCAGGAAAGAAAAAAGGAAGATCTTCAAGACTCTGCTCGAACGTCGCCTACACGATCACCTGCACGCATCAACATATGATAAATATCTTCTGCCTCGGTCTTCCAGAGTTCGATACGAAATGCTAAGTTCAAAGAAAAAAGTCAATAAAATTTATTAAAATCGTTCAAGAAAACGTAAGTCACAAAATCAACAAGAAAGCAACCAAACGGCATTAAAAACGGACAAAGAAACCAGCGCAACATAAACGCCCCTCATGACTCTACCGTCGAGTCCTTCCTTGGGGCACGATCAGCTGAATATGGGGCTTGATTATGAAAAAACCAATACATAACGAAGAAAGGATCTTGATTCAATCTGTCCTGATTGAACAATACCAAGTATTTCTTAGCTATACCCCCTGAAAAGGAGAAATGGGGCACTACATCTTAATTAACCAACTAATAAAAAGTTTTCTCGAAACTCAGGAATAAAATCTACCCTAAGAAAATAATGAGAGAAACTTTTTCTTCATCTTTGATTTGAGTTCTCAGGTCGATTCCTCGAGTGCGTGATTCCTCCAGAGTACGCGCACAAGTGGGACAGAATAATTTTGGAGTTGCTTATCATTTCGATCGATTATCTGCACAGGTTCTTCTACATAGGACAAGTCTGCTTGCAAACCCAAATGACCAAAATCTACCACGTGACTCAGATCATGCACGTACTTTTACAGTTGTGACACATGAAAGATATCATGCACTTCTGGTAAGCTCGGTGGTAGGGCAATTTGATATACAACTGGGATGACTCGCCTGAGAATCTCGAACGGACCAAAAAATTACGGACTTAGCTTCCCCTTTACTCCAAATCTCGTGACTCCTCACATTGGTGTGACTTTGAGAAACACGTGATCACCAACTATAAATTCAAGGGATCTTTTGTGGAGGTACGCATAACTCTCCTGTCTGCTCTATGCCACATTTAATCGCTCTCGGATCAGCCGAACCTTCTGAACGGTCTTCTCTACTTATTTTGGGCCGAGGATCTGTCGTTCGCCAACTTTATCCTAATAGATAGGGAATTTGTACTTCCGTCCATACAAATCCTCGTACGGAGCCATCTGAATGATGGACTGGTAACTATTATTGTATGCAAATTCTGCTAAAGTACGGTAGATGGACGTCCCAACTTGACTTCGAGTCGATTGGACAAAGGCGTAGCATGTCTTCAAGTATCTGGTTCACCTGCTCCATTTGGCTGTCGGTCTGAGGATGGTACGCTGAACTAAAATTCAACTTGGTCCCCATAGCTGACTGAAGGCTTTCCCAAAAATATGATAAGAATCGTCCGTTCTGTTCTGAAACGATAGACACTGGCTTGTCGTGTAGTCAAACTATCTCATCAAGGTATATCTGAGCCAGGCAATCGATGCTCCAAGTAATTTTGATGGCAATAAAGTACGTTGACTTGGTTAATCGGTCGACGATGACCTATATGTCGTCATTTCCATGTTGTGTCTTCGACAAGCCAACAATAAATTCTATCATGATATGGTCCCTTTTCCACTCTGGGATAGCAAGGTTCTGCATCTCTAAACCTGGCCTCTGATGCTCGGCTTTAACTCTCTAGCAAGACAAGCATTGTGACATAAAAAGTGCCACATCCTTCTTCAAGTCGTGCCACCAAAAGATCGTGTGAAGGTCTTGATACATCTTCAAATTCCAGGATGTGATACATAGGCCGTATAGTGAGCTTTCGTGAGGATCTCCTTTCTGAGTTCTACATCGTTGGGCATGTACAGTCTTCCTCTTACCCATAACGTTCCACTTTCATCCACTGCAAAGTTGGTTGCCTTCCCTGCTGAAATCTGCTTGTGCATCTTCATCAGGTATGAGTTATTCGTCTGCGAGAACTTGACCTTTCCTAACAGGCTTGGTTCAAGGAGTAACTGAGGTAGTGATCCCCAATCAGTCTGCCTCGATATCGAATTCATAGCTCAATGACCATACTCTCTAATTTTTTATAGCCAACGGTTGACGGATAGAGATCCCGCAAATACTTGACTCAGCACGTCTGCTATAATATTTTCTTTGCCTGGGGTGTAGTTGATTCCCAGTGTATGCCGTATCCTCAGGACAAAACAAAAATCTCTTCCGGACTGAGCGATTCCTAGTGTCCCAAGAACCGTTCGAGAGACAAGACCTTGTGCATAAGTTGTCCAAGACCAATGCATGACATAAAATATCTAGCAGATATAACACTATAATACACAGTTTTGAACAACAAATATACAATTTCCATCTTCTTATTCTTATCTCACATATCAAGTTCAAAACATAGGGACTTGCCATAATTCAGGTTGCGCAGCATAGAAACAAAGAACATGCAACATAATTGATAGCAAAAGCATAATTCTAATACTTCAAGCATGCAGTTTATTTCTTTTTGACTTATCTTTTTTTAGTGAGGCAACATTTATAAGTAAACTAGAGATTATTTTATTTAGGCGTGCATACTAAATGATTCATCGAAGGGCCTAAGCCACTCACCGATTGAATCGAACGAGAGGATAGGAAAGACTTATGCAACGGTCACTCATTGGTTATGCGTCCTAAAATTGTAACAATACTTGGTTATCATCATTTGATCTCTTTTCCTTACAATTCGAAAAGAACGCGCAAATGAGAAAAGTGAATCATGAAAACCAAGTCATCGAAAGCAAGACAAAACATAAAGCAACACAAAACCAAGAAGCAAAGCAACCAATGAAAACCCTTGAACTTATTTCAATAGAAGATGTTACATCAATTTGAAGGGTTCATTGTATTTCGTCCGTATTGATTTGGCGGTAAGGTTTCCCTTGGACTCGATTCTCAACCGAGTCAAAGTAATAAGTGTTTCATAAGTAACTCACTAGGATCGGGGTATTACATAATACCCCACTGAAAAGAAGTTTTGTCCTCGAAACTTAAGAGATCAAGGGATCAAAGATTGAGGCATCAAGAGGTCAAAGGAATCAGACTCACCAATATCGTGTCCGCTCGTATCACATTCAATATTCAACTGATACACCCTAGCCCTTCTCGTCTGATATAAACGATTTCGTTGGTACCAAGTGAGGACGATCGGCCCTTACGGGACCGGGGTATGATAGGTGGTATTAGAGCCTTGTTACGCCCCGGTCCCGTAAAGGCCGATCGTCCTTGCTTGGCCCCTACGGAACCGATCGTCCTTGCTTGGGCGTGATGTCGTGCAAGCCTAAGTTGCTATTGCACAAGGCATTACCTACACAAGGCACAAGTTAGACAAAAATATACATATATAGGCACAGAATAAAATACAGACAACCAAAGTTGAACACATTGATAGGAACACAAAATACTTTCTTTTATTGAATACTTGAAGATTTGGATTACAAAGTACTTGCATGGCTGAGTTACAAAATATGTCTTAGAAGGCTTATAACTCTTTTTATATTTTCAAAACTATCCACAACGCCCATACATTATATCCTTATAATAGGACCAAAATCAAATATCTAGCAGAAGAGTAGTTTGTCACTGGAGAGGAAAACAAAGGAAGCAATACGAGCACGGTCCCTTTGGAAGGATACGCTAACACCCATTCAAAATGCTCGCCAAGCTCTCTCTACCAGAACCTGGAGATTTTTCCACAAACGTGGGTCAGTACTACCACATGTACTGGTGGGCGGCCATGGCCAAACTCACCTTGAAAACCACACTAAGTAAGCATGTGAGCTAGCATTATTAGGTGATCTTTCTAGTTGTCTAGTTTTTTGTAAATACCCTGATTTTTTGAGAATAATTTTAAAATGAGTTATTCCGAATTTTTGGTATTTTTCAGGAATTTAAAACGAAGGTGATTGTGATTTAAAGAATTTTAAATGTTGCTAATTGGTGTTAAAATATTATGGAAATAATATTTTATGGTGTAAAATGGAAAACCGGACACAGGGTATTTTTCGGTAAATTTATTGGACTCCGGAGTAGCGTTTTAAGCCCTAAAAACGAATGGATTGATAAACCGAACCAAACCAAATTAAACCCAAACTGCTGAACCGAACCCAAACCACTGAACCAAACCAAGCCCAGTCATAACGGGTCGGGTCGGGTCGGATCCGAGTCAAACTCGACCTGGACCCGGAACCCATACTGAAACCCTAATCGGATCCCCCACCGGATTTACTGTTCACCCCTATATATACCCTCGGCGTTCGTGCCCTCCGCCGCCAAACCCTAATTCCTATCCGCCGCCAAACCCTAATTCCTATCCGCCGCAGCCACGCCTGAACCCGAGACCCTCAGCCACCGCATCAACCTCCTCTCTCCTCCGGATGCCAGTACCACCACCTATTCACCCACCTCCGTCTCCTACGCCCGGCTCTCGACGACGACCCCCGTCGGCCTACTAGAACTCCCTCCTCCTCGGGCATCCACCTCGCCGAGCCCTAAAGCCCCGCACCGTCAGACCCGCTCCGCCGACCTCGCCGTCTCTCCTTTCGACTGAACCCAGCACCGACTCCTTCCCCCAGCCCGCCGTCGAGTCCAGCAACCGACTCCCCTCAACCCCTCGAACCACCGCCGGGCCGCCGACGTCGACTTCTTCCGCCTGAGACCTAGCTGCCTCAGGCCTCGTCGACCAACAGTGACCCTGGACTCGACACAGCGTCTCAGCGGACACGAGACGTGAGCAGCAGACACAGGATACGAGCGGGACACAAACAGTACCATTGGAGACGTGGAATTCAGCGTTCATGGAGCCTTGATCAGGTACCGATTTCTCTCACCTTGTAACTCTGTTTTCGATTTCGTCAGTTTCTATGCATAGACTGTGTAACCCTCTCGGTGCCCGTGCAACCCGCTCGGTGCATCGCGTCCTGTGGTGATCGTACACCGCGATCCAAAAACAGAAAAAACAACGCCCTGTTGTACCCCGAAACTGAGTGCGCCCCGCCAACCGGGACGACTTGGTCACATGCGGTCTTCACAGATACATGCGCATCATTGATACGGTCGTGTGGGATTTCGTAGAAGTCGATTCGGAGGTGCGTGTACCCCGGAATCAACGAGTATCCGCCGACGACACCCCGTATCCGTCCTTTCTGGAACACACTGTAACTTTGTGTACACACATCGGATCGAGATGAAACTTATGCCATCGAACTCGTAGCAATCCGCTGGTCCTGTAACCCAAGTTTGGTTCAATTCTGAGAATGTTGACAAAATCGCGTATCGTGGGCCCCATAGGCTCCACTTGACGGGCGATTTTGTGATCATCGAAATCCAATTCTGGAAGTTCCGTTGGGTTCGTACCATCATTCCTGACTTGTAGACACTGAGTTTGCAGGATTTGGAGACCTTTGACCCTGACACACTTTTCGGTGCAAAGTGGCCCACATGTGGACCCCGCTTTGGCCCGGAAATGACCTTTTTGCCCCTGTGTTCAAATTGGACGTAAGGACAGGCATTTCTAGCAGTTTGATACCTTCTGAGACTATTGGTGATGTTTACTACAGCTTTTGAAGTAGCACCTACCGGATCCACTGATACCGGGACGACTGTTGACATTCAAACATCAGGCAAGTGTACCTTGCCAAACTCTGCAGTATTGTTATATATTTTTCTTGCTTTATTTATATTGCTGTGCATGCTTAACCTAGGACCGTGTGACGTGCTTAGCGTCCGATTATCAGTCGGGTGCCAACACCGTACGCGGTGTTGGGTATTGTCATCTAGAGATGGACATGCGTGACACTATATATTCTCGTACTTGTCTTACCAAGTACATTATGACCCAGGACACTGGACACTGTTCATGAGATAGGATTCTTCCCGAGATATTCGTGGTGATTCTATATAGGATTCAGGACTTGACAGAGATACTATATTCTTAGATACATTATGACTTGTGCATTAGTTATGATCCCGCTGACATGGACATGAGACGTTATGGTCATGATATGCGTGGTTACATTGGGTGGGAAGAGACACACAGACTACAGGCTGATCATATATATACACCCCTACTATTATGAGGCACAAGACTCTGAAGCCCGAGCTTGGCCCATTACTCATTATTACTGCTGCTACCGGCTCCCCGACACAGAGCTTGTAGTGGCTTCAGCCTGAGATCTAATGCTGCTCTCATCTTGCATATCACTTAGCTGGTTATTTAGTATTCCCTTATTGTTCCATCTATTGCTGGAGAGACCCACAGGCTACAGGTTGATTATGTTATGCCGGCTACTCAGTCTCCCGCTGAGCTAGACCACCTCATGATACCACTACTACCTGCTCCCCTACACAGAGCTTGTAGTTGTTTCAACCTGAGTACTATTGATATTCTCTCTGGCATTTCACACAGATGTTACTTACTTGCCCTATTTATTCTATTTATTTTCTGCACTGCATTTATTTTGGCTTGAGCTTTCTTGTACCTTGCTATGTCCCCTGAGGACCTGGATCCGGATTATGTCCCCAGGATTTGCAGATGATATCTATCCCGAGGTATACGGGACCGCTGCAGGAGCTGATCCAGGAGCTGTACCGCCATCTGAGGACGAGGTGTTAGCCGAAGACTTCTCCTGAGCATCCATGATCATGCTCAGCATTTATTTATTTATTTCAGTCTTTTATATTCTGGTCTGTTGAACCATTGTACTAGATGTTTATCGGGTTGTTCCCCGAAGCACTTTGTGAGACTAGCTGATGATTTACATTCCTTATTTATTCTGTGGATCATATTTTATATCTTGTGTGGATGAGATTAGTTGTGCCTGGATTGTCGTAGACTTGATTTTACAGCTTAAGTATGCCCTGATGGATCCATTAAATTGGGTTTGTCCATCGGTGCGTACTGCTGGCCATTGCCACGTATCTGGTCCTACGGTATTTTGGGACTGGGGCGTGACATGGTTTTTGTGGTGGCCCATGCAGGTCGTCGACTAAATTGTTCGGTTTTAACTTAGGAACTGAACCAGCCTGCCCTAAGGATAGGATAGATTATAGGATCTCATCCATTATTTAACCCATTATTGAACTCTATATCGAACTCGAAATTGTTACTTGAACTGCATCCTGTATTGATTCCTCTGTGCGTTCTTACAGTTTATTTATTAATTGCAGAGTAATGGATCCCAGGAACGGAGATGAGATTCCTTTGGATACGCCACACGAACCTGTGGTTACTTATACAGACGGAGTGACCCCAGGGGATGGAGGACAAGCATCGTAGAGCGATCAGACCGGTCAACCTAATCCAAGGTTCCGGAGAGATGACATCCCACCTTCCCCACAGTTCACTCCCCAGATGCCAGTTTTCCCACCTGGACAAGCCATGGACGGGCAACAGATGTTCTAGATGATGTATGCTATGATGCAAGCACAGCAGCAGATTCAGCAAGAGGCCCACCGGCAGGAGGCCGAGTATCTGAGAACTAGCCTGGTATGGCAAATCCACCAGCGAGGCGATTGACGACGGGATCTATCACCGACTTCCGTCAGCCCAAGTCTCGTACATTTTTGGGTAAAGAGGGGCCAACAGAAGTTCATGAATGGCTCACAAACATACAGCATCAGTTGGAAGCCGCTGAACTTCCAAGAGAGAAGTGGATGACTGCAGTCAGAATGCAGTTAACTGAGAATGCACATCACTGGTGGTTAGCAGAGGAGAGAAGGCTCGGGCAGGACCGAGTCACTTGGGAAGAGTTCTCCAGACTCTTCAAAGAGATGTATATTCCCGCAGTAGCACGGTCAGAGCTCAGAGACAAGTTCAACCGTCTTATCCAAGGCAACATGACAGTGGAAGAATACAACGCGAAATTTATTCGCCTCAGTCACTTTGCCCCAACCTTGATTGCGACAGAGGAAGAGAAGACTGAGAAATTCTTTGACGGGCTGAAGTTCGAGCTTCAGAGATTGATTGGATCGGTTGCACCTACATCTTATACCGACGTCCTCGCAGCAGCACGACGCATGGAGCGTGTCACTAGGAGGGAGTCGAACCTGAAGAGGCCTATCACCTCGGCACCATCCAGGACAACCCAGGGGGATTCAGCAAAACGGACCCAGAGGAGCATGCCAGAGAGGACAGCACACAGGGCCATATCTCTCCCTACTTGTCACCACTGCGGCAAGATAGGTCACATTGAGAGAGAATGCAGACGTAAGTTGGGACTCTGCCTAGCTTGCGGTTCCAACCAGCATCAGACCAGAGACTGCACCGAGCGCAGAGAGGGATCACCGAGATTAGCTTTGCCTGCACCACGACCAGCTTATCCAGCCGTAGGAGCACAACAGGCAGGAGTTGGAGGCGTCAGGCCACCAGTCCCAGGAGGGAATCAGCAGAGACCACCCCTGGCACCACAGGCAGCTCTATTTCAGCAGGCTCAGCAGCAGAGAGGCCAAGCTCAGGGGCGAGGCCAGGCATTCACATTAGCTGTTGAGGATGAGGCTACAGCAGGCGAGGTCATCGCATGTACCATTTTAGTAGCTTCATTACCAGCTGTAGCATTATTTGATTCTGGAGCATCGCATTCATTTATAGCAGCTAGCTTTGTAGCCACCCATAGAGTAGATACCGCACCCCTTCCGAAGATGAAGAGAATTCTTACGGGAGGTAGAATTATTCTGGTTAGTGACGTCTGTAGATCATGTTTTGTAGTAGTTTGTGGCAGAGAAATGCGAGCTCAATTCCTGATCTTTTCTATGCTGGATTATGATGTCGTACTTGGTATGGACTGGTTAAGTCAGTATCATGCGACTCTTGATTGCCGACTTGGGCGGGTTATATTTAGACCGCCTGGACATCCAGAATTCGAGTTTCTTCGAGGAGCAGTAGAGCAAGGAGTTCAGCCTACTCTTAGGGTACTATCTGTAGAAGAGGAGACAGGTTACCCAAGAGTCATATCAAAATTTATGGATGTATTTCCTGATGATCTTCCAGGTTTACCGCCTGATCGGGAAATAGAATTCATAATAGACTTAACTCTAGGAGCAGAGCCTATCACTTCATCAGTATATCGGCTAGCACCTAAGGAGTTAGTGGAGTTGAAAGAACAGGTTGACGATCTTCTGGAGAAGGGTTTCATTCGGCCCAGTATTTCACCTTGGGGAGCACCCATATTATTTGTGCCAAAGAAGGATGGAACAGTACGGTTATGCATTGACTATAGAGCACTGAATGCTGTGACCATCAAGAACAGGTATCCCTTACCATGCATTGATGATCTATTCGATCAATTGAGTGGTGCAAGGGTATTCTCGAAGATTGACCTTCGATCCGGCTATCATCAGATCAAAGTAAGGAAAGAAGACATACCGAAGACAGCTTTCAGGACTAAGTATGGACATTATGAGTTCTTGGTGATGCCGTTTGGTTTAACCAATGCACCAGCAGTGTTTATGAGCTTGATGAACAGAGTCTTTTATCAGTTCTTGGATAAATTCGTGGTGGTGTTCATTGATGACATCCTCATATATTCCAAGAGCCACGAAGAGCACGAGGAGCATCTCAGAATCGTGTTAGATACCCTGAGACAGGAGAAGTTATATGCCAAACTCAGTAAGTGTGAGTTCTGTATGGACAAAGTACCTTTCTTGGGACATATCATCTCAGGAGAAGGACTATCAGTGGATCCAGAGAAAGTTGCGGCAATAGAGACTTGGCCTACACCCACATCAGTTGCAGAGGTGAGAAGTTTTCTCGTACTTGCGAAATATTACCGAAGGTTTGTAGAAAATTTCTTGAGGATTGCCGAACCGATGACGAAGCTGACACATAAAGACCAGGAGTTTATATAGACAGAAGACTGCCAGAAGGCCTTCGAAGAATTGAAGAAAAGATTAACAACAGCACCGGTCTTGACTCTTCCTTCAGGGTCAGGAGGTTTTGTTGTTTACAGCGATGCATCAGGTAGTGGATTAGGATGTGTTTTGATGCAACATGGCAAAGTCATTGCTTATACGTCGAGACAGTTGAAGGTCCACGAGAAGAACTACCCGACACACGATCTGGAGTTAGCAGCAGTTATATTTGCATTGAAGATTTGGAGACACTACCTTTACGGAGAGAAAGTAGACATCTTTACAGATCACAAAAGCCTGAAGTATGTGTATACTCAGAAGGAGCTTAACATGAGACAGAGGCGTTGGCTTGAACTGATGGTAGATTTTGACATTGATATGCAGTATCATCCGGGAAAGGCAAATGTCGTTGCAGATGCTCTCAGCAGGAAGCCTACGGCTTATTTTTTGACGATACAGCCCGAGTTGTTGAAGGATCTACAGGAGCTTCAGATAGAGATTATCTTACCGGGACAGAATGGCTTGATGGCTAATCTTGAGATTCAGTCATCACTCGTGGAGAAGATTAAAGAGGCATTGCCCACCGATGCTAGATTCCGAAGACTCAAAGAGAGGACAGAAGCAGGCATGCAGACAGGACTTCGCATACACGAAGACGGGACATTGAGGTTTGGAAATCGCCTGTATGTTCCAAATAGAGAATTGAGACATGAGTTAATGACTAAAGCACATAGCTCTATGTACTCTGTTCACCCAGGAGGAACCAAGATGTACCGAGACTTGAGACAGTATTACTGGTGGCATGGAATGGAAAGGGAGATTGTGAGATTTGTGGCCAAATGCTTAGTCTGCCAGCAAGTAAAGGCCGAACATCAGAGAACTGCAGGTATGTTACAGCCGCTTCCTATACCGGAATGGAAGTGGAAGCACATCACGATAGATTTTGTCACAGGATTCCCAAGGAGCCCCAGCGGAAGAGATGCAGTATGAATTATAGTGGATCGACTCACTAAATCGGTATACTTCTTGCCATTTAGAGTTGGACAGTCCACAGAGGTACTAGCCGACATGTATATGCGACAAATTATCAAATTACATGGAGTGCCTGTTAGTATTATATCGGATCGAGATTCGAGATTTATATCTTATTTCTGGAGAAGCATGCAAGAGAGCCTGGACACCAGACTCAAATTCAGCACGGCTTACCACCCACAGACAGATGGCCAATCGGAGCGCACCATTCAGATCTTGGAGGATATGTTACGATCATGTATGCTAGACTTTGGAGGATCTTGGGAAGATCATTTGCACTTGGTGGAGTTCTCCTACAATAACAGTTATCAGGCCAGCATCCAGATGGCACCGTTCGAAGCTTTATACGGAAGAAAGTGCAGATCGCCTATATGTTGGAGTGACATTGGTGAACGTCAAATACTGGGTCCAGAATTGGTAACGCAGACAGTGGAAAAGGTAAAACAGATCCAGAATCATCTTCGAGCAGCTTAAGACAGATAGAAGCATTGGGCAGATACGCACAGACGTCCCCTAGAGTTTAAAGAAGAAGAGCATGTGTTCTTGAGGATTTCGCCCACTCGTGGAACTATCAGATTCGAAAGTAGAGGCAAGTTGAGCCCAAGGTATATTGGCCCATTTGACATTCTAGAGCGCGTTGGTGAGGTATTCTACGTGACTTGCATTACCCCCATCCTTAGAGGGAGTGCATGACGTATTCTACGTCTCACAGCTACGAAGGTACGTGATCGACCCAAGTCACGTAGTCGATCATTCAGAGATCACAGTAGGCCCAAGCTTGAGATATGAAGAACAACCAGTTGGCATCCTCAATGTCAGTGAGAAGACATTGCGGGGACAAACAATCAGACTGGTTCGTGTAGCATGGAAACATCATTCTCCTGGAGAATCGACTTGGGAACGAGAAGATAGTATGCGCCAGCGTTATCCTCATTTGTTCGAGAATGCAGTTGTAAACTAAGCAACCTTGTATTTTATAGTTCTTCCTTTAGTAGCTTATTCTTTGATTGCGAGGACGCAATCCTTTTAAAGGGGTAGATTGTAAACACCCTGATTTTTTGAGAATAATTTTAAAATGAGTTATTCCGAATTTTTGGTATTTTTTTAGAATTTAAAACAAAGGTGATTGTGATTTAAAGAATTTTAAGTGTTGCTAATTGGTGTTAAAATATTATGGAAATAATATTTTATGGTGTAAAATGGAAAACCGGACACAGGATATTTTTCAATGAATTTATTGGACTCCGGAGTAGCGTTTTAAGCCCTAAAAACGAATGGATTGATAAACCGAACCAAACCAAATTAAACCCAAACCGCTGAACCGAACCCAAACTACTGAACCAAACCAAGCCCAGTTATAACGGGTTGGGTCGTGTCGGATCCGAGTCAAACCCGACCCGGACCCGGAACCCATACTGAAACCCTAGTCGGATCCTCCACCGAATTTACTGTTCACCCCTATATATACCCTCGGCGTCCGTGCCTTCCGCCGCCAAACCCTAATTCCTATCCGCCGCCAAACCCTAATTCCTATTTGCCGCAGCCACGCCTGAACCCGAGACCCTCAGCCACCGCATCAACCTCCTCTCTCCCCCGGACGCCAGCACCACCACCTATTCACCCACCTCCGTCTCCTACGCCCGGCTCTCGACGACGACCCCCGTCCGCCTACTAGAACTCCCTCCTCCTCGGGTATCCACCTCGCCGAGCCCTAAAGCCCCGCACCGTCAGACCCGCTCCGCCGACCTCGCCGTCTCTCCTTTCGACTGAACCCAGCACCGACTCCTTCCCCCAGCCCGCCGCCGAGTCCAGCAACCGACTCCCCTCAACCCCTCGAACCACCGCCGGGCCGCCGACGTCGACTTCTTACGCCTGAGACCTAGCCGCCTCAGGCCTCATCGACCAACAGTGACCCTGGACTCGACACAGCATCTCAGCGGACACGAGACGTGAGCAGCAGACACAGGATACGAGCGGGACACAAACAGTACCCTTGGAGACGTGGAATTCAGCGTTCACGGAGCCTTGATCAGGTACCGATTTCTCTCACCTCGTAACTCCGTTTTCAATTTTGTCAATTTCTATGCATAGACTGTGTAACCCTCTCGGTGCCCGTACAACCCGCTCGGTGCATCGCGTCCTGTGGTGATCGTGCACCACGATCAAAAAATAGGAAAAATAATGCCCTGTTTCACCCCGAAACTGAGTGCGCCCCGCCAACCGGGATGACTTGGTCGCGTGCGGTCTTCACAGAAATGTGCGCGTCGTTGATACGGTCATGTGGGATTTTGCATAAGTCGATTCGGAGGTGCGTGCACCCCGGAATCAACGAGTATCCGCCGACGACACCCCGTATCCGTCCTTTCTGGAATACACTGTAACTTTGTGTACACACGTCGGATCGAGACAAAACTTGCGCCATCGGACTCGTAGCAATCCGCTGGTCCTGTGACCCAAGTTTGGTTCAATTCTGAGAACGTTGACAAAATCGCGTATCGTGGGCCCCACAAGCTCCACTTGACGGGCGATTTTGTGATCGGCTCATCGGAATCCAATTCTGGAAGTTCCGTTGGGTTCGTACCATCATTCCTGACTTGTAAACACTGAGTTTGCAGGATTTGGAGACCTTTGACCCTGACACGCTTTTCGGTGCAAAGTGGCCCACATGTAGACCCCGCTTTGGCCCGGAAATGACCTTTTTGCTCCTGTGTCCAAATTGGACGTAAGGACAGGAATTTCTAGCAGTTTGATACCTTCTGAGACTATTGGTGATGTTTACTACAGCTTTTGGAGTAGCACCTACCGGATCTACTGATATAGGGACGACTGTTGACATTCAAACATCAGGCAAGTGTACCTTGCCAAACTCTGCAGTATTGTTATATATTTTCCTTGCTTCATTTATATTGCTGTGCATGCTTAACCTAGGACCGTGTGACGTGCTTAGCGTCCGATTATCAGTCGGGTGCCAACACCGTACGCGGTATTGGGTATTGTCATCTAGAGATGGACATGCGTGACACTATATATTCTCGTACTTGTCTTACCAAGTACATTATGACCCAGGACACTGGACACTGTTCATGAGACAGGATTCTTCCTGAGATATTCGTGGTGATTCTGTATAGGATTCAGGACTTGATAGAGATACTATATTCTTAGATACATTATGACTTGTGCATTAGTTATGATCCCGCTGACATGGACATGAGACGTTATGGTCATGATATGCGTGGTTACATTGGGTGGGGAGAGACACACAGACTACAGGCTGATCATATATATATACCCCTACTATTGTGAGGCACAAGACTCTGAAGCCCGAGCTTGACCCATTACTCATTATTACTGCTGCTACCGGCTCCCCGACACAGAGCTTGTAGTGGCTTCAGCCTGAGATCTAATGCTGCTCTCATCTTGCATATCACTTAGCTGGTTATTTAGTATTCCCTTATTATTCCATCTATTGCTGGAGAGACCCACAGGCTACAGGTTGATTATGTTATGCCGGCTACTCAGTCTCCCGCTGAGCTAGACCACCTCATGATACCACTACTACCGGCTCCCCTACACAGAGCTTGTAGTTGTTTCAACCTGAGTATTATTGATATTCTCTCTGGCATTTCACACAGATGTTACTTACTTGCCCTATTTATTCTATTTATTTTTTGCACTGCATTTATTTTGGCTTGAGCTTTCTTGTACCTTGCTATGTCCCCTGAGGACCTGGATCCGGATTATGTCCCCAGGATTTGCAGACGAGATCTATCCCGAGGTATACGGGACCGCTGCAGGAGCTGATCCAGGAGCTGTACCGCCATCTGAGGATGAGGTGTTAGCCGAAGACTTCTCCTGAGCATCCATGATCATGCTCAGCATTTATTTATTTATTTCAGTCTTTTATATTCTGGTCTGTTGAACCATTATACTAGATGTTTATCGGGTTGTTCTCCGAAGCACTTTGTGAGACTAGCTGATGATTTACATTCCTTATTTATTCTGTGGATCATATTTTATATCTTGTGTGGATGAGATTAGTTGTGCCTGGATTATCGTAGACTTGATTTTACAGCTTAAGTATGCCCTGATGGATCCATTAAATTGGGTTTGTCCATCGGTACGTACTGCTGGCCATTGCCACGTATCTGGTCCTACGGTATTTTGGGACTGGGGCGTGACATTTTTTTTAACAATTCATGCAAGAAAACATAGACGATAGATGGCATATGCATATGATAATTCTTACCCATGACCGAGCGGTTATCCCTGCAGCAGACACACAAGTTAGCCACAATTTGCATCAATGGATAAACTTATGAATCAATCTTGGCATCAGGTGTTAGGTATGTAAGAAGGTAAACCTAGCATGCGCCTTAACTATATGATAGTACATGGGTATCCCCATGATTAGCAGTGGTGATCCAAGGTTCAGCTCTTCACTAGCATGCGCATGTGTCGGTAGCTGTGACTCAAGGTTCAGCTCTTCACCAACACACACGAATACTAGCATCTGTGACATCATGGATTCCGTATAACACTAATAGACATATCGTCCCAATAGACCCCTAGTAGGCCGTATCCTCAGGGCAAAATGAAAATCTCTTCCGGACCGAGCGATTCCCAGTGCCCCAGGAATCGTTCGAGAGACAAGACCTTGTGCACAAGTTGTTCGAGACCAATACATGACATGAAACATTTAGCAGATATATCACTATAATGCACAGTTCTGAATAACAAATACACAATTTCTATCTTCTTATTCTTATCTCACATATCATGTTCAAAATATAGGGACTTGCCATAATTCAGGTTGCGTAGCATAGAAACGAAGAACATTCAACATAATTGATAGCAAAAGCATAATTCTAATACTTCAAGCATGCTGTTTATTTCTTTTTGACTTATCTTTTTCTAGTGAGGCAACATTTATAAGTGAACTAGAGATAATTTTATTTAGGCGTGCATACTAAAGGATTCATCGAAGGGCCTAAGCCACTCACCGATTGAATCGAACGAGAGGATGGGAAAGCCTTATACAACGGTCATTCCTTGGTTATGCATCCTAAAATTGCAACAATACTTGGTTAACATCCTTTGATCTCTTTCCCTTACGATTCAAAAAGAACGCGCAAGCGAGAAAAGTGAATCATGAAAACCAAGTCATCGAAAGCAAGACAAAACACAAAGCAACACAAAACCAAGAAGCAAAGCAACCAACGAAAACTCTTGGACTTATTTCAATAAAAAATGTTCCATCAATTTGAAGGGTTCATTATATTTCGTCCGTGTTGATTTGGCGGTAAGGTTTCCCCGAGACTCGATTCTCAACCGAGTCAAAGTAACAAGTGTTCCATAAGTAACCCGCTAGGATTGGGACATTACAAAGGGTGCAAAAATTCTAGCAAAATCTGACACAAATCTTCGATAATATCCAGCTAATCCCAGAAAACTACGAACTTCTGCAACTGTTCGGAGAACTGGCCTTGTCTCAAAGGCTTATATATTCTGGGGATCCACTTCAACTCATCATTGAGCAATAATATATCCTAAGTATGAAATACGATTAAGCCAGAACTCGCACTTTCTGAACTTGGCATATAACTTATGTTATCTAAGGACTTGAAGAACTGCACGAAGATATTGCTCGTGCTCTGCTTCACTTCAACTGTACACCAAGATGTCGTCAATAAATACTATCACGAACTTGTCTAAGTTTGGCATGAAAATATGATTCATGAGATCCATAAATATTACTGACGCATTGGTTGCCCCAAAGGGCATTACTAGAAACTCCCAATATCCATATCTCGATATGAATGTCGTCTTGGGTATATCCGGATCCCTAACTCTGATCTAGTAATATTTCGACCGTAAATCAATTTTAGAAAACACCGCTGCTCCACTAAGCTGATCGAACAAGTCTCCGATCCTTGGCAAGGGATACTTGTTCTTGATGGTTACCGTATTGAGGGTACAATAATCAAGACATAATCGTGACGTTCCATCCTTTTTCTTTACAAGTAGCATTGGGGCTCCCCATGATGATCTACTAGCACGAATGAATCCATTGGCTCTCAATTCTTCTATAATCCGGTACAAGACTTCTAACTCTGAAGGCGCCATCCTGTAGACTCTCTCTGACACTGGTGATGTTCCTAGAAGTAGATCAATGGTAAACTCGATCTCCCTTTCTGGTGGCATTCCTGAAAGTTCTTCTGGGAATACATATGGGAATTCATTAACAACTCTGGGGAATTTTACTTCCTCCGCTACTGCCATTCTAATGATCACTGATAAAGACTCCGTCTCGCCTCTAAAAAATAAGAATTCTTTCTCACCAGGGATATGAAAGATAATCTTGCCATTATGGCAATATATCGTCGCATATCGGGCACTCAACCAATCCATGCCTAAGACGATATCATAATCTTCCATAGGAAATTCTATCAATCTAGCAGGAAACTCTCGCCCGTACACTACGACTTGACACGAGGTATAAACTCTATCGACTCCTACAATACCGTTACAAGTAAGTATATTGAGTCTTACTGATAATGATTCGGGTTCTAATCCAACTGGTATCGCAAATTGTGCTTACATAAAAAATATGATACACCAGAATCAAACAATACTGAAGCTGAATGAGAGTTGACGAGAATGGTACCTGCTACCACTTCACCTGAAGCTAACTGCTCTTCCACAGTAAGTGACATTGTCTGACCTCGTCCTCTCGGTGCTGGTCCTCTTTGTTGCAGACCTCTTTGCATGGCCTGTACTTGAGCTTTGGCTTGCGCATACTATTGTGGCATTGTTGCTGGAAAACTTGAGATTGGGTCGGCAAAGGCCTCTGGCCCTGGTGTTGCTGAACCAGTACTGGAGCCTTATAATACGGTCATGCCAGGAAAGATGATGATGAACTGGATCTGTATGGGCACGATTCCACTTTGTGGCCTAGATCTCCACAAGCTAAGCAAAACCCTTATGATCTGAGACACTCAAAAACTACTAGCCCAGGCTTTCCACAATGAGAACACCCTGCTGAAGAAGATGTCCTTTACTGTTGAGTTCGGGTTGGGGCTGTTTGCTTGTCACGACCCGCACCCAAAAATTCGGGCACGAGTGCGTGGGTACGTCCAGCCTACGCCGCAGAATCGGCGGTAGTACGCTGTCTAGGTCAAATCCAGATTTACTAACTAGCTCATTCACAAATAACATAGGCAAGATAATAATGAGAAATGAAACTTAAGATTGCAACTGAATTAAATGTGACAACAAATTTAAATGTTTAGTACAGGAATTCCAAAATGAAATCGGGGACAAACCCGATTAAATAAGATAAAGAGCAAAACTAAGATAACTACTGCTAACTACTCAGCAGGAGTAGCTTCCTGTGCGGGAACTGGCTCTGCAACTGTATCACCTGCTGCCTCATAGGGGCCATAATAGGTGGGGGCAAGGTTCTCATCATCGCCTAAACAACAGATCCAGTCAGGAAAGGAGCAAAGTACACAGTGCACGACAAGATTAAACTAAATATTTTATGACAATTAAATATTGGATATCATGTTGAGAAACAGCATTAGCAGAACATTATTATCTCAGAGTTAGCTGTAAACAGGAATATGGGAAACAGAAATAAATGGAACAGGAAATGAACTACAATAGCCAGCAGGAAATATAACATGACCAGAACTATCTGTGTGAACTTGTGTTTGTTTTTAGAATACTTAGTTGGCATGTAGGGGTTTATAAGGCTAATCCGGCCGTCATAAACGGCTATTAGTCAATACAATCGAGATCCGGCTGATGGACAGTCGTGTACCAACAGCTATTAGACAATCCAGGGGAAAAGGTAAACTACATGCCTTCTAGGTATTCTCCCACCCGACATGAAAAACAAGACAGGAACTACCAATATTCAAGACATGAAATTCAACATTTCTAACACTAGGTATAAACATCAAGGGTACATGTATGGCAGGAAATTAATTATCACAATATATAAAGATTAACTTGAAGTGCAGGTACTTGCCTGTTGTTTGGATCTGTTTAATTTGGTTCTTGGGAGAAATTTCCACAGATGAGTCCAAAAGCTGAAATAGACATTACCATCATGCTCAGAAGATGTCAAATAGCTAAAAACGCCTGTCCTTGGGTCCAATTTGGAGACAAGGGCAAAAACGGTAATTTCGGGTCAAAACGGGGTCCGCCGGTGGGACGCGTCCAGGTCAACGGTCTCCAAATTCACCAAACTTAGTGTCAACAGGTCAGGAACGATGATACGAACCCAACGGAACTTCCAGATTTGGATTCTGATGAGTCGAACACAAAATCGCCCGTCGAGCGGAGGCCTGTGGGGCCCACGACACGCGATTTCGTCAACGTTCTCAGAATCGAACCAAACTTGACCCACAGGACCAGCGTATCGCTACGAGTCCGATGGCGCAAGTTTCGTCTCGATCTGACGAGTGTGCACGAAGTTAGGGTGAATTGCAGAAAAGGCGGATACGGGACGATGTCCGCGGATACGCGTTGATTCCGGTGTGCACGCACACCCGAATCAGCTTCCACGAAATCTCACACGTCCGTATCGACGAGGCGCACGTATCTGTGAAGATCGCACGCGACCAAATCGTCCCGTTTGGCGGGGCGCACTCAGTTCCGGGGTGAAATAGGGTCTGGTTTTTCCTGTTTTTGGATCGCGGTGTGCGATCACCACAGGTCGCGATGTCCCGAACAGTTTGTCCGGACACCGAGAGGGTCATACAGGCTTCCCAACGCAATTTACGGAATTGAAAACGGAGCTACGAGGCGAAAGTTACACGCACCTGAACTGGGTCTAAAAACCCGAAAAATCCCGTGTCCGTGTTGTGTCCGACACGACACAGGCCGTGTCCGATTTAGAAATTAGGGTTAGGGTTTGCCGGCGAGGTGCGGCGCTGGGCGGCCGGGCTGAGGCGGAGGGGGCCGGGGGCTCTGCGACGGAGGGCGGCCGGCCGGGGCTGCGCCGCTGGACCGTCGGCTGGGGCGAGACGGCGGCGGCGGAGCAAGCGCTGGACTCGGCTGCTGCTGCGGCTCGTCGTCGAGGTGGCCGGGGGTCGACGGAGCGGCTCGCCGGGGCTGGCTGGGGGGAGACGGAGTGCGGCTCGCCGGGGATGGCTGGGTGGAGGCGGAGCCGCGGGCTGGGCGACGCTCGGGGAGAGGAGATCGGAGGAGGAGGAGGCTTTTATAGGCGGGGCGGAGGGGCGAGAGGCCGAGGAAGGCGGTCGAGAGGGGTGGCGTGGCGACGCGAGGCGGCCGGAGCGCCGGGCGGAGCGCCGAGCGGAGCGCCGGGCGACGCGGGCACGGTGACTGGGGAAGAGGGGAGCCGGGTCGGGTCGGGTCGGGTGGCGGTTGGATCTGACCCGACCCGCTAGCATAGGCGGGCTGGGCTCGGCCCAATGGGCTGGGCCGGGCCGGATAACGGGCCGGGCTGGGCTGAATAATAACATAAATAATAATAATAATAATAATAATAATAATAATAATAATAATAATAATTAGTTAATTAATTAATTAATTAGAAAATTGTTTTTCTTAGGCATTTAAAAATAGGTCTGAGGCCCAGAAAAATCCAGAAAAATTACCCTAAGTCCAATTTTTTATTTTACACCCAAAAATATTATTTTTATAATATTTTAATATTATTTATTAATAATTTAAAAATCATTTATTAATTGAAAACCTTGATTTTAATTACAGAAAATTCCCAAAAAATTCCAGAAAATTGGGAAAAATCCAAGATTTAATAATTTAAAAATTCAGGGGGTTTACAACCTACCCAACTTACAAAAATTTTGTCCTCGAAATTTAAAATAAGGCAGGGTTCTCTCTGTCCAATCTCACTTGATTACAGTCCAACGGTTTTCTCTCAAGTGAACATTGCGGTCGCTACCCAACTTATAATTTTACCCATATATCCTCTAAGGCTGTACAACTAGTAAATCTATGTCCCAACTTAATAAATCATGGTATTGAATCTTTAAGTCTGCAACACAAAACACATCACCTAGGGTATTGCCTTAGTCATAAAGGGTTATCATCTAGTACTACAAATCAAACTTATACCAAACACAGGATTCTGTCTTTCCGAAGTAAGGGAAGACGAGGATCAATAATAAAGAGTTTAAGGGCGAGGTGGTAGAACCGAGGTATAGGGATCAAGGCGTTTAAGGAATTCTAATGGGGTTTGTCAGACGGTTATGGATTGAGATTCTATTCTGGTAATCATTTATCCGCATGCTCGTATCAGTATAATTATGTAATTGATACGATATGCTCGGACGTATTTAGGGGCAAGTACACTAGTCAACTATATATCTCAATCCACGTAAAGTAGTCGTGCGAAGTGCGAATCAAAATGCACTAAGGTTGATCAGACCGTAGTACACTGATTCTGAGTAGACACTTGTATTAGTGGGGTTGATCAGGCCTCAATAATACATGTGTCCTGAACAAGCCCGATAAAGGGTAAGCTTGCAAAACTAGGCTATAAAATAGCAGCATAAGTCAAGCTCGGCAAAATTAAGTGCGCTAGATGATGATAAAAAGAAGGTAAAATTTATTGAAGTTCACAAACAACACATAGTAAGCATAATAGCAACCTCTAAAATCTTCTATAGTTATCAAATTTAAAAGCATACCAGGTATTTAGCAAGTTCAAAATGACTAAGTTGGGGCTGAGGTCACGAACCAATAGGCACGAAAACAATACTAGAAAAAAGTATCTACGAATCACTTACGCGCATTAGCTGCTCCCAAAGTCTGCGCGTTCTCCACGGTCATTACGTAAGCTTGTCCGCATCCTGGAGCAGTGGGGCAGTCCCTCACTCGATGTTCTGGTGATCCACAAAGTAGACAAACACCTAGCCTCTTTCTGCAAACTTGCCAAGTATGGCCTGGTCTATGACAATAGTTACAAGCAGCAGCTTGTTGGTTCTGTCCCTGGGCCTGGTGTTGGGGTGCTGGAGCTCGAGGGAGAGGACGCTGAGCTTGCTGCGGGGATCTCTGCTGTTGTTGTTGTTGAAAAGGGCGTTTGTTGGGTCCCGCATTTCCGGTATCTCTTTCTCGCTTTAGCTTATGCCCCATGTCTCTCTCAACGCCTTGTGCCACGTTCAAGATTTCCTCATAGGTGCGGGCTCGGCTGGTGGTGACAGCAAGGCGAATATCCGGAGACAGCCCCTTCTTGAATCTACGGGCTCTGTCCTCCGGGGTACGAACCATGTACTCCGCAAAGTGGCTTAACCTGCTAAATTCAGCAGTATATTCATCAACAGTCAGGGTACCTTGTTCCAGTCTCTCGAATTGGCTTTCGAGAGCTTCCCGAGCCACTTCGGGGTAGAATTTCTCCTTGAACAGTCTCTTGAAGCCATCCCATGTGAGGTCAGGAGCAGATAGTTGGGGTTCGTCCCTAAACCAGGTCCGAGCTATGTCGAACAGTTGCAGGCTTGCAGACTCCACTTTGAGGTCATCAGGGACCCGAGCAGTCTTCAGGAGTCGCTCTACGTTCTCTATCCATTCATCGGCGTAGAAAATGCCCTCAGTTCTATAGAATTCCAGGGGTTTAAGGTTCTTGAAGTCTTTGGCACTCCCTGGCCTCTTGTGTGGCGACTCCTGGGACCTAAGAGCTTCTGAGAGGCTGGTTCGCAGCAGGGCAGTCTGTTCTTTCTGGGATTCCACTAGTCCCTGGAACACTCCAAGTAGCTGTGCCCCATATAGAGTAACTGCTGGAACAGATGGAGGCGGTGGGAGTGCAAGAGTTTCGGGCACATTCTGTTCAGCTGGTTCTGATGTGCCTCCTACTGTGTTCCTCGTTTGAACCATTCTGAAAGATTACGGGATAGGAGAATCAGAATAGAATACTTGGAAATCAAAGGCGATAGGAAAAATTGAGCAGCAATGATATCAAGAATTGAAATAAGGACGCTATACTGTGAATGAGCTTTTATCATAAAATCCTCAATCTTGTTGCAGGCCTGTTCGGTCCCTAAGTTGGAACCAAACAATTTAGTCGTTTGACCTGCATGGGCCACCACTAAAATGTGTCACGACCCGCACCCGGAAATTCGGGCACGAGTGCGTGGGTACGTCCAGCCTACGTCGCAGAATCGGCGGTAGTACGCTGTCTAGGTCAAATCCAGATTTACTAACTAGCTCATTCACAAATAACATAGGCAAGATAATAATGAGAAATGAAACTTAAGATTGCAACTGAATTAAATATGACAACAAATTCAAATGTTTAGTACAGGAATTCCAAAATAAAATCGGGGACAAACCCGATTAAATAAGATAAAGAGCAAAACTAAGATAACTACTGCTAACTACTCAGCAGGAGTAGCTTCCTGTGCGGGAACTGGCTCTGCAACTGTATCACCTGCTGCCTCATAGGGGCCATAATAGGTGGGGGCAAGGTTCTCATCATCGCCTAAACAACAGATCCAGTCAGGAAAGGAGCAAAGTACACAGTGCACGACAAGATTAAACTAAATATTTTATGACAATTAAATATTGGATATCATGTTGAGAAACAGCATTAGCAGAACATTATTATCTCAGAGTTAGCTGTAAACAGGAATATGGGAAACAGAAATAAATGGAACAGGAAATGAACTACAATAGCCAGCAGGAAATATAACATGACCAGAACTATCTGTGTGAACTTGTGTTTATTTTTAGAATACTTAGTTGGCATGTAGGGGTTTATAAGGCTAATCCGACCGTCATAAACGGCTATTAGTCAATACAATCGAGATCCGGCTGATGGACAGTCGTGTACCAACAGCTATTAGACAATCCAGGGGAAAAGGTAAACTACATGCCTTCTAGGTATTCTCCCACCCGACATGAAAAACAAGACAGGAACTACCAATATTCAAGACATGAAATTCAACATTTCTAACACTAGGTGTAAACATCAAGGGTACATGTATGGCAGGGAATTAATTATCACAATATATAAAGATTAACTTGAAGTGCAGGTACTTGCCTGTTGTTTGGATCTGTTTAATTTGGTTCTTGGGAGAAATTTCCACAGATGAGTCCAAAAGCTGAAATAGACATTACCATCATGCTCAGAAGATGTCAAATAGCTAGAAACGCCTGTCCTTGGGTCCAATTTGGAGACAAGGGCAAAAACGATAATTTCGGGTCAAAACGGGGTCCGCCGGTGGGCCCGCTTTGCACCGAAAAATGCGTCCAGGTCAACGGTCTCCAAATTCACCAAACTTAGTGTCAACAGGTCAGGAACGATGATACGAACCCAACGAAACTTCCAGATTTGGATTCCGATGAGTCGAACACAAAATCGCCCGTCGAGCGGGGGCCTGTGGGGCCCACGACACGCGATTTCGTCAACGTTCTCAGAATCGAACCAAACTTGACCCACAGGACCAGCGTATCGTTATGAGTCCGATGGCGCAAGTTTCGTCTCGATCTGACGAGTGTGCACGAAGTTAGGGTGAATTGCAGAAAAGACGGAACGGGGCGATGTCCGCGGATACGCGTTGATTCCGGTGTGCACGCACACCCGAATCAGCTTCCACGAAATCTCACACGTCCGTATCGATGAGGCGCACGTATCTGTGAAGACCGCACGCGACCAAATCGTCCCGTTTGGCGGGGCACACTCAGTTCCGGGGTGAAATAGGGTCTGGTTTTTCCTGTTTTTGGATCGCGGTGTACGATCACCACAGGTCGCGATGTCCCGAACAGTTTGTCCGGACACCGAGAGGGTCATACAGGCTTCCCAACGCAATTTACGGAATTGAAAACGGAGCTACGAGGCGAAAGTTACACGCACCTGAACTGGGTCTAAAAACCCAAAAAATCCCGTGTCCGTGTCGTGTCCGACACGACACAGGCCGTGTCCGATTTAGAAATTAGGGTTAGGGTTTGCCGGCGAGGTGCGGCGCTGGGCGGCCGGGCTGAGGCGGAGGGGGCCGGGGGCTCTGCGGCGGAGGGCGGCCGGCCGGGGCCGCGCCGCTGGACCGTCGGCTGGGGCGAGACGGCGGCGGCGGAGCAAGCGCTGGACTCGGCTGCTGCTGCGGCTCGTCGTCGAGGTGGCCGGGGGTCGACGGAGCGGCTCGCCGGGGCTGGCTGGGGGGAGACGGAGTGCGGCTCGCCGGGGATGGCTGGGTGGAGGCGGAGCCGCGGGCTGGGCGACGCTCGGGGAGAGGAGATCGGAGGAGGAGGAGGCTTTTATAGGCGGGGCGGAGGGGCGAGAGGCCGAGGAAGGCGGTCGAGAGGGGTGGCGTGGCGACGCGAGGCGGCCGGAGCGCCGGGCGGAGCGCCGCGCGGAGCGCCGGGCGACGCGGGCACGGTGACTGGGGAAGAGGGGAGCCGGGTCGGGTCGGGTCGGGTGGCGGTTGGATCCGACCCGACCCGCTAGCATAGGCGGGCTGGGCTCGGCCCAATGGGCTGGGCCGGGCCGGATAACGGGCCGGGCTGGGCTGAATAATAACATAAATAATAATAATAATAATAATAATAATAATAATAATAATTATTAGTTAATTAATTAATTAATTAGAAAATTATTTTTCTTAGGCATTTAAAAATAGGTCTGAGGCCCAGAAAAATCCAGAAAAATTACCCTAAGTCCAATTTTTCATTTTACACCCAAAAATATTATTTTCATAATATTTTAATATTATTTATTAACAATTTAAAAATCATTTATTAATTGAAAACTTTGATTTTAATTACAGAAAATTCCCAAAAAATTCCAGAAAATTGGAAAAAATCCAAGATTTAATAATTTAAAAATTCAGGGGGTTTACATTTCTGAACTTACGCTGTCAAAACTGGCATCCTCGAAGATCCGATGGTTAAATTTTTAACTGTCGGGGCTGGTGTTGAAGACTGATTGTAAGAACCTTCTAATGTGTGGTTCCTCTTTCGCCTCCAGTCATGTCCACGATTCTTTGGGAGGTATACTCACGCCTCATTGTTGCACTTAATACAGCATAAAATTCTGTAACTCATGTTGTTCTACTGTCGATATAATCTTCAGATGAAGTCCTTGTTGGAACCTTCTTGCTCGATCTAATTCGGTTGCTACCATTGTGGGAGAAAACTGACTAAGTCTGTAGAACTCTGCCGCATAGCCGTCGACAGTCATGCCCATCTGCTTCAAGTTGTTAAACCTTTGATGTAGATCATAATGTGACACTGTGTCCAAATATTTGGTCTGAAACCTTTCACTGAAGACACCCTAAGGGACGTGAATTGTTAGTGAAATCATCTGTGCTGCCTAGCAGTCACGGGCCAAGTCTTGTAACTGTAGTTGTACCACCGAAACTTTCTCTCTAGTCGGTACTCTAGTTGCCTCTAGGATAGCTTCTGTGTCCTGAAGTTATGCTTCTGATTCAATTGCGTCCTCGGTGCCATATAAATATGAGGGTTGGAAGCCCTTGAAGTAGTTTGCCGAGTTGTTCGCACGATGTCTACCTCTTTCTAAAGCCTCTTGTACTGACTTAGTGAATATGTCCTCTCATCGTCTTTGAGATGCCAACAATTCTTGAAGGATACCAATCTACACATAGTTGCCCCCTCATGCCTCGGGTACTGGTTGCACAGGAGGCACTAGCTGGATCGGAGGTTCCTTATTTTGAGTTGTTCTGGACCCGGCCTCGAAATGATGAGGCTGAACCTTAAGGGTTTGTTGGGCATCGGGATGCTATCCTGCTACTGGAGAAACTCGGGCGGGATGATCAGAAGGACCAGGAACAATATCCCTGAAAGATAAAGGGCACAAGGATCATCAAAGGGACGGACACGAGTGATCGAGGATCAAGGCAGATATTGAATCAAGATTTCAAGGATATAAATCAGATACTGGAGGAGATCAAGGAGTAACATGATTGAGACATCTAAAATATCTGGTAAACCCCCCACACTTCTGAATTTTTATACCTGCATGGGCCACCACTTAAACTGTGTCACGTCCCAGAACTAGAATACTGGAGAGTGGGGGCAGACAAAACCATCTACGTACACCAGAGTACTTAATACTCTGAGATACGGTCACGGCTGTCTAGATATGCGAGGGTTTACTCTACAATCCAATAGTCATTCTTGGGTCAAGATTCCTAGTTGTCCCAATCTCAAGCAAGCAACAAGTTACAAGATGTATGATCATCAAACATATAATAGTAAGGCGTCCTAAACTATACATACACAGATAATCATGAAGCTAGTTACAATGTTAAAAACTAGCAAGAGTACAATATTACATGATCAACTCTAGTTATAGTCTAGAATATGATTTACATGTGGGACCGCAAACTAGAATGTCAAGTTCAAAAATACGAGATAAATACAAGCTCGATGGTTAAACGACTCAAAAGTATAAGTACAAGATCAAGTGGGTGATAAAGAAGAAACTCACTCATGTCCTCGGGTGCTCCTGGTGTTCACCATCTTGAGACGGAAGTACGAGAGATCCTGTGGTCCTGCTCCAAAATTTGGCCATATAAAACTAGTGGGGTCAGACCCCCAAAACAACAAGTACCATAAGGGATCCAACTTAGCAACTAAAACCAGCATACAAAAAAATTAGTAAAAAATAGCACAAGAAACAATTAAATAAGTGTAGCAGGTAAAATAACAGTTAAACAGTTCAGGAGTATTTAAACAAGGCTATCTAAAATTAGTACCATGTTACAGTTTTGGGATCAATTGTTAAATAAATTAAGACAGGACTAGATGTCACGCCCCAGTCCCAAAAATACGTAGGACTAGGAC
The DNA here is from genome assembly GCA_036927795.1 of Iris macrosiphon. Taxonomy (NCBI): domain Eukaryota; kingdom Viridiplantae; phylum Streptophyta; class Magnoliopsida; order Asparagales; family Iridaceae; genus Iris; species Iris macrosiphon. The sequence goes on along the minus strand of JAYESA010000004.1, from coordinate 222,187,821 downwards.
ACGTAAGCATGCCACCTGAAATTTTTTATGAATGGAAACCAATCCATACGTACGCTGTAATATGAATATAAAATCCACAAGTGGTATAAAAGGTAATACAAGTCACAGGGTAAAATATAAATCTCATCCACCAAAATCATATAAAAATAAATAACCAGTATCTATGAAACTAGATCTCAATAAGAAGTATCTAAGGATGATAGTTGGATGGAAACAAATCCACTACCAACTCGAATATAAGAGCAAATACAATATGAGTACAACACCACAACACAATATAAGAATACCAGCTATCCATCACAGCTCGAAGAGAAGACATCCTCGGATCACATGTAACCATCCACATCTGTGCTCCTGCAAATACTCAAGAAAAGATACACCTGGCAGCGAACCAGGTCCTCAGAGGGACGTAACAAGATACAGAAAATACGAGCCAATTTGAGTGCAGTAAACATGCATAATATTTGAAAATAAATAAGTACGCTGTACAAGACAATCTATATGAATGTAAATGAGGACAACTTTTTGACGTATGGGCAAGGGTAGTCTACTCGATCTAAGCCTCACAACTCACACACCCGTCTAGAACATCAAAAATCGACATACCTTTGGGGTAGCGACCAGCGCGACTCTACAGAAATTGACATACCTCTGGGGTAGCGACCAGCGCGACACACGCCCGTAGTGCGAACTATATACTACAGTTTACCAGAGTGGTTAAAAGCCCATACGCCTAATGATTGTCCTTCCATGATACTAGCTGCCATGTGTGTGTCAACATATCTAATACATAGTAATGACTGGAGAAAAACTACACATGCAAGAACTATACAGAAATAAAATAAATAAAAAGAAATATAAATAGCATGCAAAGTACTGTAAATAATTTGGCAAGGTATCTTGCCTGGGGTCCTGCTGCTGGTATGAATCAGAGTCCAAGTCATAGTCCAAATAGCCTATGTATTACAAATTTATCACGTCAAAAGATAATTTATTTTAATTTATTTAATTCTGGAATAATTACTCTAAAATCCTATTTTAATCTTATTATTCTGATTTTTATGTTAATTCCTAAATTTTGTCCAAAGAAACTGAATTTTATCAACTCGAGACTCATGGCACACAAATCGAGGCAATCTGTTGACCAAAAAGTCAACCGACACAAACTCAACTTTTATGCATGATTTCCTATAGATTTCAGCATCAAAAACATGCTGGAATTTACGGCTCGTCCGAATTCAAATTCGTTTGGGAATTATGGCACATACAAATTTTGTATTGTGTACCGATGGTTAAATTATAACCTAGAAGTTCTATAGAATTAATAGTAAGTAAATACTTCGAATTAAATTAGGGGAAAAACATATGTCAATTATCTCGACATTAGCTTTCCGAAACTTCAAACGGTTCATGATTCTGATTCCTGGTTCTCTCGAAATCGCGAAAACATCGAAACACATCTATTTTCGGACATGCTATGCTCTATGAATTTTCCAGAATTTAATACTCATAATTTCCTAAAATAAATTATATAAACAGAAATCTAACCTCAATATCATTCTAACAAAAAAAAGTAGGCCTCATTTGGAGTCCGGAGCTATGCGCAATGGCTTCTGGAAGATGAAGGAACCCTAGATGACAATTCTCCAAAAATCGGTTGAAGAAAAAACCCTAGAAATTAATATCTAAACTAATATATATATATAGAGGAGAGAGAGAGCAGCCGCGGCTCAGATAGCGCCACATGGCAGCCATCCGACGTGGCCAGCTCAGATCTAACGGTCTGAGTTTGCTGCGGCTCGGCTCAGCTGAGTCCGAGTCGAACTATGACTCAGCTCGGCTCGAGGTCGGCTCGGCTCGGCTCGCACCCACTCAGGAGTCACTGACAGGCGGGCCCGGCACTGTTCACTGCTGGAGGCTGACAGGTGGGCCCCCTGTTTGCTGACTGGACAGAATTAATTACTTTTTGGGTTTTCTTTTTCAGAAATTAGTTTTTAATTCAGTTTTTCATAATTAACTCAAAATAAATGCTAAAAATAATCAGAAAATTCCCAAATAATTCTAGAAAATATATTTTATTATTTAGAACCTAAAATAAAAGTTTGGGATATTTTTAATTAAGTTTGAATATAAAATAAATTCTTTAAAGTCCTAGAAAATGAGTGTTTCTAGTTTTTAATTAACTAAAAATTATGGAAAAATCCCAATAATCTAAAATAGCCTAAAAATAATTCTAAATAAATATTTATATAAGTAAATATACTAAAACAAATTATTTTTTAATTAACTAAGAGAATGCTCTAAATAACTTCAACATCTATAATAAATATGATAATATAAAATATACACAAAATACCTATTTTTGGGTGAGGGAGTTTACACTAGACTAGACTGGAAATCAAGCAATCACGGCCAATCATGCCCTACAGCTTGCTATCATTCGCTAACTAGGATTATCACGGTCCTAGTTACTAAAACATGCTGTTTGAGATTCCGTACAGCCACATGCCCTACATACTATCCGAGTTATCCATGCGTAAGGATACATAGAATAGATTATATCATAAATAGTAATTTACAGGTAAATACAATACTCGATGGCATGCTGGAAGTGTGCCCCTCACGACGGAGAGCTCCAAATCTATCGGGTGTCGCTGGGATACCGGGATTGCATGTAGCCAGGAAATATCTCTAGATTCTTCTAATTCATTATTCTAGTTGTTATCCTAGGAAAGTTATTAAGAATTTATGACTATGGTGCTCAGGAATTTGTCTTAGACATGATGCATGATAGGACAGTATAGTATCTTGACAAGTACATTCAGGACAGGAGCAAGCAAATCAACCATGAAAATTTATCTTATCAGTTCAAGCATTTCAGTTCAGGAAATTCTAGCATGTCAGGAGTGTGCTTCGTCGAGTCACTATCAGGAATATCGATACATGTCAGGTTAACACGATACGACAAGCTATTATTAGGAATATCAGTACAAGTCTGGTGTCGGGAGTTCATCGGGAGTTCAAGATTAACAGTGTCAATACAATCCATGATCAGAGAATTCTAGGTTCTAGCAGGTTATGACAAATCGGGTTATAAGTAATTTAGGGAAAGCTTGCATTCATAATAATTAAAAAGAATAGGCTAAACAATGAAAACAATTAAACCATAAGAGAAAAAATCATAAGAAGTTAAGCTACTACAAGTATCATAGACGCATGGGGTAAGCTGGCCGCAAGCAAAAAATTGGTCGCATGCAAGAGCTGGCCGCATGCAGCACACTGGCTGTATGAAAGATACAAAGTCCACTCATTGGGACAAGGTGAGTGACAGAAAATAAATACAAAGTCAGAAAAGTGACTGATGTAACTAGCCGTGTCAGAGAAGTGACTGATGTAACTAGCCAAGAAAGGGAGTCAGAAGAAAAAAAATCATGGAAAGTCGTGCCAAGGCGGAGTCATTTGTTCGAAGGAAAGAGGAACGCATAGCTCTGGGCCGCATGGACGACTCATCCACAGGCTCCTATTGGCCGCATACACACTTGGCCACCTGAAATTTTTTAAACTTAGAGAACTTTTATTCGTTCAAGTTTCATCCATTTGGCCAAGGGTCACATGTGCAGATTAAGTCATGCATCCAACAAGACCGCATTCTGACTTAGAGCGAGAAGTCCAAGCTGTATGCCTAGTGGGCCGCATAAAACTTCTTCGTCCCAGAACAACAAGTTTCAACCATGGAAAAGCTCAAAATCTGAAAACTTATTTTCTCCATGAAATCCTCATTTCAAGTCCGAATCTAGCAAAGTAAAGTTCAAAATCGCATGAAATCAAGTGCTCATCAACATGGAACTACCAGTTTTTGAAAATATCAAGTTTTAAAAGATCAAAACCAAGTTTTAAAAGACCAATAACACACATATACCAGATAAAATACAATAATACTAAAATAGTTAGACGGGTCTCACAAGTGTTTTAGTGGTCTAGAGGTACTTACAGCATTGATTGACTTAAAGAAAGATTTAGTAGCTTTATTCTTTTCATAATTAGCAGATACCATATCTTTCTTGAAGGTAATATCCGGTAAGCCTCTTACCAACTTCTTTGTGGACAGCCTTGCAATAGTATCCATGTTTGCGTATCCTAGATTCATGTGCCATAGCCAGTTGTCATCTTTGTTGGCGTATAGACATATGCCTGTATTGTTAGTATCCTTTGCAAGATAAAAAAAACATATATTTTCTTCCCTAATTCCCTCAAAGTTAACATTACCTGTGGATCTTTCATAAATAGAACATTTGTCTTTTACGAAGTTAATGCCATAACCCTCGTCAGCTAGATGACTGATGCTTAGTAGGTCACGTTTTAATTTTGTTACTAGACAAACATATTTTATAACTTGATAAGAAGGAATATCTACGTTACCATTACCAATAATATATCCTCTGAGATTATTATCGAAGGAGACATATCCTTCTTTCTTCATCGATAGCGTAGCAAATATGTTAGCATCACCAGTCATATGCCGTGAGCAACCACTATCGAGAATCCACTTGCTTCTAACATGAAATGGTTGGTCCACCTATAAAACGAGTTGTAGATGTAACCATTGGTACCCATTTCTTCGAGGGTCAAACTGTGTTAGTCTTTGGTACCCATGCATAAACACTCATATCTACTAACTTTCTAGTTCTACAGAATCTAGATATGTGTCCTTTCTTTCCACAATAGGAACATATAGCTGTGTTGTTGGTGCTTGGTGCAGCATGATAGATATGAGTGTGTGAAGCAGTTCTTTGTGCTTTACGTGGATATCTATAGTAAAATGTATCATTATGTGAGGCATGTTAAGTTCTACGTGTATGATAGTGTGCAGTATTACGATGTGTTCTAAATGTAGGAACATATAGTTGTGTTGTTGGTGCTTGGTGCAACATGATAGATATGAGTGTGTGAAGCAGTTCTTTGTGGTTTACGTGGATATCTATAGTAAAATACATCATTATGTGAGGCATGTTAAGTTCTACGTGTATGATAGTGTGCAGTGTTATGATGTGTTCTAAATGTATGATTGCATGGAGCTTTATGCTAGTAGGTAGGAGCATAGATGTGAGTGCTTATTTATTTTGCTATGTATCTCATGTTAGGTTGGGTAGGAGGTTGTTCAACCTGTTTACCCAATCTAATCTCTAATATTTTAGTGGTAGCGTATACTTTATCATATTTAGCAGTGAGAGCATCTATTCTACGGGTAGCAGTGGAGTACTTCTTCTTTTCAAATTCGAGTTCTTCCTTAACTTTAGTATTCTCTTGAGAGCTCTTGTCAATACTAGCAAGTGCCTCGTCGAGATTAAGCTTAAGTCTAGAAATCTTGTCTAAATCGTTACAAGTAGAATTATCATTTACTTCACTTAACAAAAATATAAGTCTCTCTATCTCAGTTTGATAATCTTGAACATATTTTCTAGCATGTTTGTATTTATTCCTAAGTTTTCTAAATCATCAAACAAATCACTAAAGGCATTACCTAACTTATCAAATATAAAATCCTTATAAGAATTTTTGTCTATTACATGATCAGTCAGTGCCATGAAGCATAGGTTTGTCGCTTCTCGAGGATTCTCCTCTTCGGATTCACTAGCTTCGCTTTCATTCCATATGACAATATTTGCATACTTTCTTGATGATGTTCTTCTGGATGAGCGATCGTGACGATTCCCTTTCTTTAAGGTTGGATAGTCTTTCTTTATATGTCGTATCTTCTTACAATTGTTGCATATAGGCTCTTCATCACTATTGTTATTGAGCTCCTTCTTCTTTAATCTTTCAAGCTTTAGAAAATTTCTGAAGTTCCTAGTGATCAGGGCAACTTCTTCATCTTGAGATTTATCGTCATTGGAGTCATAGTTGGTGACCTTCTTATGATGCACCTTGAAAGCAATCGTCTTTTTTGGAGTGGTATCTTCGAATTCCTTGAGATCCGGCTCGTGAGTGATCAGCTTGCCCATGAGCGTCTCGAGGGTCATCGTTGTGAGATCATTCCCTTCTATGATTGCAGTGACCTTGGGGTTCCAGTTCTTAGTAAGTCCTCTGAGTACTATGCAAATTTTCTCGTCATTCTTGTACACCTTGCCAAGAGAGGATAAAGGGTTGACGATGTCGAGGAATCTTGTGAACATTTGAGTGATTGTCTCATTTTGCTTCATCTTGAATGCTTCATATTCCTGTATCAGTAAACTTATTTTTGACTCCTTCATTTATGAGGTTCCTTCATGAGTGACTTCAACAAGTTTTCAAACTTCGTATGAAGTGCCACAAGTGGAGACCCTGGTAAATTCAGTTCTGTCTACAACACAAAATAGAACATTAATAGCTTTAGCATCAAGACTAGAATATTTTTTCTCAGTGTCCATGTACTTATCAAGAGGTTTCTCTATAAGGTTGTTATCTACAACTATTCTAGGTGGCTTCTTGTATCCTTCTACTATAATAGCCTAAAGGTCAAAATCAAGTGACTTTAAGTAAAATCTCTTACTTGTCTTCCAGTACGTGTAGTTAGTACTGTCAAATAGGGGTGGCCAATTTGTGGACTGACCATCACCATTATTAGTGTGGATAGATCTAACAGTTGCCATAAGTCTCTTAGGATGTTAAACCAATATCAAGAGAACTTGCTCTGATAACAATTGAAGGACTAAAGGGTAACTCTAGAGGGGGGTGAATAGAGTGCAGCAGAATAATCTACACAATTAAAAATTAACCAGAATGAAGGCAGCTAGCAACTAACAGTGTATATGCAAGACAGTGTATAAAATAGTAAGAGTAAGAGAAAGCAAACGCAAACACCGTGATGTATAATGGTTTCCCTCTGAGAGGACTAGTCTAGTCCCGAGAACTCTTGTTCGGAGTTGTATCCACTATAATCATCAATAGTGAATCACAAGCTTTGATCCGAAGGCTTGCCACTTATTTACAATCACAAGATTTGATCCGAAGTCTCACAACTTAACAGCAAAAGAGAAAGAAAACTGATCGAGCCAAGATCTTTTCAACTCTTGTAGACTTCTAGACCGAGACCGCACTTAGAACATAGAAGGCTAGGAAATTTCTCTTGGAGATGGAAAGGTTGAGGCTCGGGTGCTTGCTCACTAAAGGATTGAAGCATGTAGAATGGGATGAGATTGAATGATTTGAAATATGAAAATTTTAATAATATTTATAGGGTATTAGCAAACAGAATTCGTCTAGAGTTCGGCTAGATTTTAATTCAAAATTTTGAACGTTGGGCCAAGAAATCATGGATGTAGTAACTGGATTGATTTCATACTATATAGGTTACCGAGTTTGGCCCGAGTTCGGCACAAATTCGGTTCGAGTTCGATTTCCTATTCTAGTAAGGTTTCAATATGAATGTAAACTGATTTGGTGGATAGGTTTAAGGGTTTATTTGAGTAGACTTTAGGTTATGCCTGTAAACCCCCAGATTTTTCAGGAATTTAAAAATAAATTTTCAAAATTTTCTGGAATTTTTATCTAATTAAAATAAATATTTTCTGGTATTAAATAATTATTATAATTTTATTAAATATTAAAATATTATAAAAATAATATTTTTTGGGTATAAAATAAAATATTAGACATAGGATAATTTTTCTAGAATTTATTGGACCCCATAACTAGTTTTAAAGACCTAAAAACTTATTTTTAATTAAACCCAAAATAAACCAGCCAGTTTATTGAACCAACCCACCCAGAACCGGTTTATTGAACTAACCCCAAATCCCTAACCCCCGATTACCCCGACGGTTCCCCTCCGCAGTTCCTACGCGGCCGACCGTCGCGATCCCCGCCAGAAGTTACGCCTCGCTCTGCCGTTCACCCCTACCCCTTCACCTCCCCGCAACGGCCGCCGGATCCCCTTCCCGCTCCTCCTATAAAACCCCCACCGTTGAACCCAGCACCGCCATCACCACCTTTCACCACCGCCACCACCCTCCTCCGGTCACACCTCCAACCCTCAGCACCCTTGCCGCCAACTCCGGCCGGCCACCCGAGATCCCCGATGAAGTCGAGCTTGATCCCCACCGCTTCTCCACCACCTTCACCACTTCTCTGGCCGCCACCTACCTCGACACCCTCTGATGACACACCTCCATCCCGCCGCTTCTCCTCTCAGCCAACCATCGGACTCCGGCGACTACTGCGACCACTCCGTCGTGACACGACGACCTCCGGTCCCCTTCCAGCAACCGCCGCCGCCGGCCACAACAACCAACACCGAGCTCCGCCGAAGCCGCGACATACCTCCCCGCGTACGCATATTCCAGTCGATTCCGACGTCCTGTTCTGGTGAGCATTTCTCTCTCCTCGCCGCCTTATTTTCTATTCTGTCTACGGTGATGCGTACCCTACATGACCCTCTCGAATCCCGTGTAACTCGTTCGGGGTATCGCATCCGGTGGCGATCGCAAACTGCAACGCAAAATCAGAAAAATAAATCCCTTTTTCTGAAAAATCAGAATTTGACCCAAACTTCCGGTTCGCGACCGTTTTACAAATAACCTGTTAAATGTTTTCAAAATCCACCTAAACAATTATTTAGACCTTATGACCAAGTTTTAAAACCCTATTTTTGTGTAATTTATTGAGCTGTAGTTTGTAATATTTTCAAGGGTGAAAATGACCAAAATCTTGGCTATTTAAATACCCTAATTTTTCCAGAACAGGGTGTGCCCCGCTAAACGGGACGACTTGGTCATGTACGAACTTCATCGAAAGGTGCGCGCCATTAATACGGATGTATGGGATTTCGCGGAAGTTGATTTGGATGTGCGTGCACACCGAAATCAACGCGTATCCGTCGATAACGTCCCGTATCGACCCTGTTCTAAAATTTGTTGTAACTTTGTGTACGCTCGTCGTTTCGAAATAAAACTTACGCCATCGGACTCGTAGCAATACGTAGGTCCTGTGACCCAAGTTTGGTTCGATTCTGAGAACGTTGACAAAATCCCGTATCGTGGGCCCCACGGCTCCACTTGACGGGCGATTTTGTGATCGGCTCATCGGAATCCAGTTTTGGATATTCTGTTGGGTTCGTATCATCGTTCTAGACTTTTAGACACTAAGTTTGATAAATTTAGAGAATGTTGTCTCTGGCACGTTTTTCGGTGCGAAGCGGGCCACATGTGGACCCCACTTTGACCATAAACTATCACTTTTGCCCCTGTGTCCAAATTGAACTTATGGATAGGCAATTTTAGCTGTTTGATATCTTCTGAGCATGATGGTAATATTTATTTTAGCAATCGGAGGAGTACCTACAGATCCCGCTGATACCAGAGCAGCAGTTGGAAACCAAATCCCAGGCAAGTGTACATTGTCAAACTTGCAGTACCTGCTTCATATTATTATCTTGATTTATTTATATAATGTATTTGTTCAACCTAGGACCGTGTGACATTACTTAACGTTCGAACAAGATTCGGGTGTCAATACTGTACGCGGAGTTGTGTAACGTCATCTAGAGATGGATATCGAAATCCTATACATTCTCGTGCTTGCATCATCAAGTACGTCATACCACAGGACACCTGATACTATTCATGATACATAATCTTCTTGAGATATTCATGGTGATTCTGTATAGGTTACATGATTCGTGACATAGATATTGCATGTGCTTAGCTATCATTATGACTTGCTGCATTATATATGATCTTGCGTGACATGGACATGAGACGTCGTGGACATGAGACGTGTGATTACATTAGGTGGGGAGAGACACACAAACTATAGGTTGATTATATTATAACGGTGTCGTAGCCTCTCCGAGCTAGGCTCCTACATGATATCACTGCTACCGGCTCCCCGACACAGAGCTTGTAGTAGTCTCAGCCTGAGTTCTAGTGATGCTCTCATATTGCATATCACTTAGCTAGTTATATAGTTTACCATATTGATTCATTTATTGTACTATATTTATTTTGGCTTGAGTTATACTTATACCTTGCTATGTCCCCTGAGGACCTGGATCCGGATTATGTCCCCAGGTTTAGTAGAGGAGATCTACCCCAAGGTGTACGAAACAGGAGCAGGCACTGGAGCAGTACCAGAACCAGAAGACGAGGTGATCGCCGAGGATTTCTCCTGAGTATCTGATTTATTATACTCAGTTATTTCTATTTGTAGAACTTCTATTTCTTGTCTCTTGACTATTGTATCAGACTTATCATCGGATTGTTCCCCGAGTTATGTTTTATTGAGACTTGATATTGCTTTATATTTCTGATATTGATTGTATTTATTTCTGTGGATGAGATTAGTACCATTGCCCATATTATTGTTTTACAGCTTAAGTACACCCTGATGGGTCCATTAAATTGGGTTTGCCCATCGGTGTGTGCTGCTAGCGATTGCCACGTGTCTAGTCCCTCGATATTTTGGGACTGGGGCGTGACATAGTTTTTGTGGTGGCCCATGCTGATCAACGACTAAATTGTTTCAGTTTCAACTTAGGAACTGAGTAAGCCTGCAATAAAGATAGGATAAGTTATAGGATCTTATCCACTTGATTGAATCATTCTTGATCTCTATATCAGATTTGAATTTCTTGACTTATATCCTGCCTTGATTCCTCTGTGCGCATCTTATAGTTTATTTTGGATGCAGAGTAATGGATCCACCAGCAAGCGACGAGACTCCTGCAAGAACACCACTAGGTGTTGTAGCCACCTACGAAGAAGATGGAGTGACGCCATTGAGTGGAGATCCCTCCACTTACCAAAGCAGTCAAGCCAATCAGCATACCTCGAGAATCCAACAAGAAGATATCCCACCTCCGTCGCAGTTTTCTCCACCAATGCCCGTATTCCTATAAGGGCAGGCTATGGACGGACAACAGATATTTCAAATAATCTATGCATTGATGCAAGCTTAACAATAGATTCAATAAGAGGCTCTGTGAAACAGTATAGTGATCGCACTGAAATAGGCGAATCTACCAGCACGACGGCCAACGATGGGCTCTATCACCGATTTCTGCCAGCTGAAGCCCTGCACCTTTTCAGGCAAGAAGGAGCCCACTGAAGTTCATGAGTGGCTCACAAACACTCAACATCAATTAGAAGCATCTGAGCTTCCAAGAGAGCATTAGATGACTGTCGTCTGGATGTAATTGACGGACAATGCACATCATTGGTGGCTATATGAGGAGACACGGATCGGACCAAACCGAGTCACTTAGGAAGAGTTCTCTAGACTCTTTCAGGAGATGTACATTCCATCTATTGCTCGATCAAAACTTTGGGACAAGTTCAATCGCCTCACTCAAGACAATATGCTAGTTAAAGAATACAATACAGAGTTTATTCGTCTGAGTCGCTTCGCCCCAACCCTGATCCCGACAGAAGAAGAGAAGGCTGAGAAGTTCTTCGACGGACTAAACTTCGAGCTACAGAGACTAATCGAATCCGTTGTACCTACATCTTACTCGGACGTCCTTGCTGCAGCCCGACGTATGGAGCGCGTCACCAGGAGAGAGACCAGCCTGAAGCAGCTCCTCAGCGATCACCTCGTCTTTTGGTTCTGGTACTGCTCCAGTGCCTGCTCCTGTTCCGTACACCTCGGGGTAGATCTCCTCTGCTAAACCTGGGAACATAATCCGAATTCAGGTCCTCAGGGGACATAGCAAGGTACAAGAATAACTCAAGCCAAAATAAATATAGTACAATAAATAAATCAATAGGGTAAACTATATAACCAGCTAAGTGATATGCAATATGAGAGCATCACTAGAACTCAGGCTGAGACTACTACAAGCTCTGTGTCGGGGAGCCGGTAGTAGTGATATCATGTAGGAGCCTAGCTCGAAGAGGCTACGATACCGTCATAATATAATCAACCTGTAGCTTGTGTGTCTCTCCCACCCAATATAATCACACGTCTCATGTCTACGACGTCTCATGTCCATGTCACGCAAGATCATATATAATACAGCAAGTCATAATGATAGCTAAGCACATGCAATATCTATGTCACGAATCATGTAACCAATACAGAATCACCATGAATATCTCAGGAAGATTCTGTATCATGAATAGTATCAGGTGTCCTGTAGTATGATGTACTTGATGATGCAAGCACGAGAATGTATAGGGTTTCGATATCCATCTCTAGGTGACGTTACACAACTCCGCGTACGGTGTTGATGCCCGAATCTTATTCGGACGTTAAGTAATGTCATACGGTCCTAGGTTGAACAAATACATCATATAAATAAATAAAGATAATAATATGAAGCAGGTACTGCAAGTTTGGCAAGGTACACTTACCTGGGATTTGGTTTTCAACTGCTGCTCTGGTATCAGCAGGATCTGTAGGTACTCCTCTGATTGCTAAAATAAACGTTACTATCATGCTCAGAAGATATCAAACAGCTAGAATTGCCTGTCCATAAAACCAATTTGGACACAGGGGCAAAAGTGACAGTTTCTGGCCAAAGCGGGGTCCACATGTGGCCCGCTTCACACCAAAAAACGTGCCAGAGACAACGTTCTCCAAATTCGTCAAACTTAGTGTCTACAAGTCTAGAACGATGATACGAACCCAACAAAATATCCAAAACTGGATTCTGATGAGCCGATCATAAAATTGCCCGTCAAGTGGAGCCGTGAGGCCCACGATACGGGATTTTGTCAACGTTCTCACAATCGAACCAAACTTGGATCACAGGACCTACGTATTGCTACGAGTCCGATGGCGTAAGTTTCGTTTCGAAGCGACGAGCGTACACGAAGTTACAACGAATTTCAGAATAGGGTCGATATAGGGCGTTGTCGACGGATACGCATTGATTTGTGCACGCACATCCAAATCAACTTTCGTAAAATTCCACAGTTCTGGGAAAATCAGGGTATTTAAATAGCCAAGATTTTGGTCTTTTTTACTCCCGAAAATATTACAAACTACAGCTCAATAAACTACGCAAAATAGGGTTTTAAAACTTGGTCATAAGGTCTAAATAATTGTTTAGATGGATTTTGAAAACATTTAACAGGTTATTCGTAAAACGGTCGCAAACCGAGGAGTTTGGGTCAAATTCTAATTTTTCAGAAAAGGGGATTTATTTTCCTGATTTTGGGTCGCAGTTTGCGATCGCCACAGGACGCGATACCCCGAACGAGTTGCACAGGGTTTGAGAGGGTCACGCAGGGTACGCGTCACAACAGACAGAACGAAAAATGAGGTGGCAAGGAGAAAAAAATGCTCACCAGAATAGGACGTCGGAATCGACTGGAATATACGTACACGGGGAGGCGTGTCGCGGCTACGGCGGAGCTCGGTGTTGGCTGATGTGGCCGGCGGCGGCGGTTGCTGGAAGGGGACCGGAGGTCGTCGTATCACGACGGAGTGGTCGCCGGAGTCGCCGGAGTTCGGTGGTTGGCTGAGATGAGAAGCGGCGGGCTGGAGGTGTGTCGTCGGAGGCTGTCGAGGTAGGTGGTGGCCGGAGAAGTGATGAAGGTGGTGGAGAAGCGGTGGGGATCAAGCTCGACTTCGTCTGGGAGCTCGGGTGGCCGGCCGGAGTTGGCGGCAAGGGTGCTGGTGGTTAGAGGGGTGACCGGAGGAGGGTGGTGGCGGTGGTGAAAGGTGATGATGGCGGTGTTGGGTTTCAACGGTGGGGGTTTTATAGGAGGAGCGGAGAGGGGATCCGGCGGCCGTTGGGGGAGGTGAAGGGGTAGAGGTGAACGGCGGAGCGAGGCATAACCGCCGGCGGGGATCGCAGTGGTCGGCCGCATGGGAATGGCGGAGGGGAACCGTCGAGGTAATCGGGGGTTAGGGATTTGGGGTTAGTTCAATAAACCGGTTCATGGTGGGTTGGTTCAATAAACCGGCTGGTTTATTTTGGATTTAATTAAAAATAAATTTTTAGGTCTTTAAAACTAGTTCTGGGGTCCAATAAATTCTAGAAAAATTACCCTATGTCTAATATTTTATTTTACACCAAAAAATATTATTTTCATAATATGTTAATATTTATTAAAATCACAATAATTATTTAATACCAGAAAATATTTATTTTAATTAGTTAAAAATTCCAGAAAATTCTGAAAATTTATTTTCAAATTCCTAAAAAATCTGGGGGTTTATAATCTACCCCCTTAAGAGGATTGCGTCCTCGCAATCAAAGAATAACGAAATATAACTACTCAGAAGAGATGATACGATTTGCAAAACATGTTCGAAGAACGACACAATCAAAGAATCATGATCAAGAAGAAATCGAATGATGAGAGTTAAGCAAAACACATAAGGAATGAATAAAATATTTCCCTAAACAATAAAAATTAGGTAATTCAAGAGTGAAGGAAATCTGGTTAGAGCAAAGAAAACTACAGCTGAGAAAAACTAGGTTATCAATTTAACAAGTTCAAAATACTAGGTTATCAATTATTAACCAATTCAAAATACTAGTTTTGAGGCTAGAAAATGAACTAACAGGCACGTGCTAAGGCATTACTAGAAACAGATAACTATAAAAACTTGTGCGCATTTGCTACTCAACGAGTCTGTGCGTCCTCCAAGGTCATCGCAAAAACTTGTCCGCGTCCTTGTGGTGGATTCCTCTGATGCTGCTGGGCCTGCTGGAAGAGTACTGCCTAGGGTGCCAAGGGTGGCCTCGTATGATATCCTCCTGGTGCTGGTAGAGCTTGTTGGTTTACCATTGGTGCTCCTTCTCGACGCTCAAGGCATTCCCTCACTAAATGCTGACTAGATCCGCAAGCTAAACATAATCCCATTTTACGTCTGCACTCGTTCTCAATATGGCCTCGCTTGCCACAATGTTGAAAGATAGGCAGTGCCTGCGGAGATGCTCCGGGTGGCTGGTGCATGTGAGATCTCTTTGCAGCTTCTTCCTGTGGTGCTCTGGACGTAGCCCGTTCCCATGTATTTTGGGACTGGGGCATGACATGGTTTTAGTGGTGGCCCATACAGGTTTTGTTTTCGCTTGTGGTATGGTAATATGCCCGACGAGCCTGCAATAGGATAGAAATTACTAGGTCTCATCCACTTTGAATGACGTCTTTTGAACTTCCTTCGTATTACTTCTAAATATCTGCATCCTGTTTGTTGGATTCCGTACTCTTTTAATGAAGTCCTATCTCTTGCAGCAAGATGAACTTGCACAGTGGACGAGGAGCACCCAGTGTCGTGGCACCAACCGACACCACCCAAAGAGAGGAGGTACCCCAGGGACTACCTTGAGGGCAACCACAACTACAGGCCCCGCTGATACATTGGCACGAGACTTCTCAGGGTGATCCTACCCAACAGCCCGAGGGACAGACTTCCCAGACGATCCCTACGCAGCATTTTGAGGGCCAGACTTCGGGACCTACACTGATGCCGCAAACTGAGAGGCCGACATCTGAGGAGACACCTGCACAGTCAGAGGTCCCATTACCACCACCTCCACCTTATCCACCTCAGATGCCACTACTAGATGGACAGCCATAGATGCTTCAGTTCTTCCAGACTATGATGCAAGAACAGTGGCATCAGACCGAGACATTGAGACAGAGTTTGATGGCCGTTCTGGAGAGGACACCTATCACAGCACCAGTACCAGCACCTGGAGAATTTTAGAGGGGACCACCCTTGGCCCCACAGCAGGCATAGTTTGATCGAGCCCGACAGCAGACAAGAGGACAGAGGCACGGACAGGCCTTTGCATTAGCAGCTACTGAGGAGGAAACAGAAGGGGAAGCTATCACAGGTACTATTTTAGTTGCATCATTACCTGCGACTGCGTTGTTTGATTTTGGTGCTACGCTATTATTTATATCTAGTAGATTCATAGCAATGCATAGAGTAGCGACTTTTCCCTTACCTAAGAGTTGGAAGATTCTTACCGGAGGAGGCATCGTGACGGTTACCAGCACTATCAGAACGTGCTCGATAGTTGTATGTGGTAGAGAAATGAGAGCACGATTCTTGGTATTGCCCATGCTATACTTTGATGTTGTGCTAGGCATGGACTGGTTAAGCCAGTATAATGCCATACTGAATTGCCGAAAAGGTAGCATCACTTTTAGACCACCAGATCAACCGGAGTTCGAGTACATGCGGGGGACCGTCGAACAAGGAGTAGGACAGATATCTGGAACTTGTATGGCTATGGAAATGGCACCCCCACCAATAGTTGCAGAATTCGAGGATGTATTCCCAGAGGAGTTGTCAGGCTTACCGCCAGATAAAGACATGGAGTTCACCATTGAGCTAGTACCCGGAGCAGCACCGATATCTTCTAATATATACCGTTTAGCGAAGAAGGAGCTAGATGAGCTGAAGCCACAATTAGAGGAGTTACAGAGCAAGGGATTTATCCGTCCTAGTGCATCACCTTAGGGAGCACCAGTATTGTTTGTACCTAAGAAGGATGGAACAGTACGCATGTGCATTGATTACAGAGCCCTTAATGCTTTGACCATCAAGAACAAGTATCCCTTGCCGCGGATTGATAATTTATTCGACCAGTTGACAGGAGCAGTGGTATTCACAAAAATCGACTTGAGATCGGGTTATCACCAAGTGAAGGTGCGGAGGGAAGACATTCAAAAGACAACATTCAGGACTCGTTATGGTCACTACGAGTTCTTAGTGATGCCTTTTGGACTGACGAATGCACCTACTGTATTTATGAACTTTATGAACAGAGTATTCCACCAATACTTAGACCAGTTCATGGTTGTCTTCATCGACGACATCTTGGTGTATTCAAAGAGCCACGAGGATCACGAGAATCACTTGAGACTAGTGTTAGAGACGCTAAGAAGAGAGAGGCTTTACGCCAAGCTGAGCAAGTGCGAGTTCCTTCTAGATCATGTCTATTTCCTTGGACATGTCATCTCAGGAGATGGTATTTCAGTAGATCCAGCGAAGATTTCATCAGTAGAGACATGGCCAACCCCTACCAATGTCTCAGAAGTGAGGAGTTTCCTAGGACTTGCCGGATATTACCGGAGGTTCGTGGAGAACTTTGCGAAGATCGCAGAACCGATGACCCGCTTGATCCATAAGGAGCAGGAGTTCACTTGGACAGAGGAGTGTCAGACAGCGTTCGATGAGCTGAAGAAGCGTTTGACTACAACACCTATCTTGACCATACCATCTGGACCCAGAGGATTCGTGATCTATAGCGATGCATCCGAAAAAGGATTAGGATGTGTCTTGATGCAGCATGGAAAGGTTATGGCCTATGCCTCTAGACAGCTGAGGACCCACGAGAAGAACTATCCCACTCACGACTTGGAGCTTGCAGCAGTGATCTTTGCTTTGAAGCTTTGGAGACAGTACCTATATGGAGAAAGAGTAGAGATATTCACTGATCACAAAAGCCTAAAGTTCGTCTACTCCCAGAAGGACCTTAACCAGAGGCAGAGACGGTGGCTCGAGGTGATAACGGACTTCGAGATTGAACTACAGTACCATCCGAGAAAGGCCAACGTGGTAGCTGACGCGATGAGCAGAAGACCCATGGCATTCTTCTTGACTACCCAGCAACATCTGTTGAGAGATCTAGAGCAGATGGGTACAGAAGTTGTTATGCCAGAAGTAGATGGACAGTTGTCGAGTTTTCAGTTATAATCGACATTAGTGGAGAGGATCAAGGCTGCTTTGCCGACAGATGCTAGATTTCAGAGGCTTCGACAGAGGACATAGGCAGAAATACAGACAGGACTGCGTATACATGAGGACGGGACCTTGAGATGTGGAGATCGTCTCTATTTTCCAAATAGAGAACTTCGTCAGGAATTGATGTTAGAGGCACACAGTTCAACATACTCTATTCATCCAGGAGGTACGAAGATGTACAGAGACTTAAGGAAGTACTACTGGTGGCATGGAATGAAGAGAGAGATAGCACGCTTTGTGGCGAAGTGCCTGGTGTGTCAGCAAGTCAAGGCTGAGCATCAGAGATCTGCAGGATTGCTTCAACCGCTCCCTATACCGGAGTAGAAATGGGAGCATATCACTATGGACTTTGTTACGGGCTTTCCGAGGAGTCCTAATGGTCGCAATGCAGTATGGGTAATCGTAGATAGACTCACCAAGTCTGCTCACTTTTTACCCTTCAGAGTTGGGCAATCTACAGAGGTCTTAGCAGATATGTACATGAGGGAGATTGTACGACTGCATGGAGTGCCAGTTAGTATAGTGTCTAACAGGGATACGAGGTTTACCTCTTACTTTTGGCGGAGTATGTCACGCCCCAGTCCCAAAATACGTAGGACCAGGAATACGTGACACGTCAGCTACGCATTCGACCAGACTCTGGTCTGACTCGAATACGTATAAGCTGTAATATACGGGGCACTATCTAGATATTCTATAAATGTAAACCTTTATGTCTCAATCCACAATGTACATCAGTATACAAGAAAGAGCTATATGTGCTAAGGTCGGCCGCCCAATAACACACTAACTCGACTAGACTCGAGAAGAAGTATGAGTCTACAAAACTAGGCTACAACAGCAGATGAATAATCAATGTAAAATAACCATAATGCCGGTAGATATAATGTGAGTACCTGGTACCATGCTCGCAAGATATGCCACTCCATCAGTATCTCCAAGTGCTCCGTAATCGTCTATGCTGCAAAACTGGCAGGGGACCAGGTCCTCAGAGGGACGTAACAAGGTACAAAAATATAGTATGCCAAGTAAACAGAAAGTACAAGTGTACGACAGGGTACTCTATCATAACCAACTAGTGTGACACAGTTTAAAGACAATGTTCGACGCGTGGGCTGTACAAAATAAAACCGTAGCTCTGAACACAGAGACACACGGGGCATACCGTAGCTCCGAGCACAGAGACACACGGGTGATACACTACTCTAGAATACGGGATCACTAGATATACATATATAAGCGCGTGCATAGTAGCCCAAACGTCTAGTAACTGTCTTCCCCTTCCCCAAGCGGTCAACGATTGTGCGTTGAACCTGACCTTCTATCTAACAGTCTCAACACACGGAAGATAACTCAAAAGACGCGACCCTAAGGTTGTTCCAGTCTCTGGTCATGATATCAGTATCAGGAAACAGGAATCTGGCACGATCATAGTGTATAAGTGTGTCCTGGGGTATCGATGTACTCAGGTACGTGCATCGAGGTTCTATGACGCATCTAACAATCTTTCTAAGACGCTATGACGTACGTCTTCACCCGGTTGTGAACCGGACGCGAAGTACCGAACGTCAACAATAATACGTGCACAATATACAAAAAGTAACAATAAATATCTGTAATATGAAAAACAGGGTGGCAAGGTACACTTGCCTGCGTGCGACTGCTGATGACGGAGATCGGGTACCGCGTCCAAGTCCTCAGGTCCCGCAGTACCTAGTGAAGAGATACAAACCCGAATTAATAATCTATTCTATGACTCTCAAGGGTAAGATACTAGAGGGCTGACTACAACTGACTAATGGTACGATAGTCCAACAACTAGTCATCTGTATATTCTCTTCGAGCACATACTTTAATTAAATCTCGATAATTTAGGTAGGAGCCAACTCTAATTTCCACCCAAGTACCCTTTCCAAATTCATCGTCATAATCCACAAGATACATGCTCCCTATACTACATAAATATTAAACCACGTCAACCTCATTAAACCCATCCTCAAGTCATTTAAATTTCCACACGCACTCACACTAAACCTCATTTGTCTTAACCAAGGTAAACCTTAACACATTGTTCAAAGCAACCTACACTAACCATATATATGCCAACATTATATAAATTAAACCCTAACAACTATATCTACGTATAATCCTCGAAACACCACCTTAAGTAAACATCGTTTTCATATTTCAAGTACCACACCACACTAGCCATTCATATCCACATTATATAACCAACCCTAGCTATCCTTTCATACAAACATATATATACCAACAACCCTACTAACCATAATACATTAACATATACAACAAAAGAGAGGGGGAAAAGAGCCGATACCTCGACGAGGCTTGCTGGCCGGAGAAGATGGCCGGAATAGGGTGGTGCTCGGTGGCAGGGAATGTCGAGGGTGGTGGTGGAGATGGGAGTGTAATGGTGGTGGTGTTATCGGATGAGGAGGAGGGGGAGTCGCACGGCCGGAGGGAAGAGGGCCGCGGTGGTCGGGAGAACAGCGGACGTCGGCGGGCTGTTCAGTCCAGTCGGTCGGGACTGTTCTGTCCGGTCGGTCGGTTGCGGGGTGTGAGCCGCTCGCTGGCCGGTCAGTCGAGAGACGCACAGTCGCGGGTGGTCGGGAAAACAACGGACGGTCGGCGAGGGAGGGACGCACAGTTGCGGGTGGTCGGCTGCACAGTGCCGGCCGGAGAGTTGGCTGCTCCGGCCTGGAGGAGACCGAATAGAGGGACTGCAGCGCAGGCGCTCGGCCGCGGGCTGCAGCGTAGGGCGCTCGGCGTGGGGTGGCGGCCGTCGGCCGGAGTTGATGGTCGGCCGGCCGGTCGGTCTTCCTCAGGGAGAGGAAGAGAGGAGAAGTAAAGGAAGAAGAAGAATGAGAATGGGAATGAAAATGGAGAAGAGTGGGTTTTCTTTTGCATGAAGAAAAATTAAATAAAGGAGGAGAGAGAGAGAGATTTTTAGGATTAGGGCCGGTGATGTTTGGTTGAGGGTGGGGTGAGATGTGACTTTATAGGGGAGTGTGTGGAGTTGATGGGTGGTTGAGATCATTCCATTTAAAATGGATGGATAGGATTTAACATGGAGAGAATGAGGTTTCTTCATGAGGGAAATGAGTGGGTGAGAATGGGACCCTATTTTGGGACCCTTTCATTTGTTCATAGCCAATAGGATGTTGCCACACAATTTAATAATTGCAACTTAGCCCCGTAAATTCGAGAAATTGCATGGACACATAAAATGACATAAAAATTACAGAGAAAAATATATTTAAAAATTTCCATGGTGAGGGGGAGTTGTGCGTTAGGCACGGGTTTAATTAGAAGGACATTGGAATTTATTTAAGGATTGAAATGGGATTTACAAAGTCAGTATCCCCGATTTAAATAGAACCCAAGCGTCCCGCGAATTTAATTTAATTGGGGCACTTGGGGTCAAAATTCGGAAATGACACAAAGGCCAAAAATGGTGGGGGCTTCGAGTCAGTCTTGGACCCTTTAGTTGGTCCGGCTCAACGGGTTAAATTGGTATCCCAAAACTTAAGGTAACGACACAGGTGTCCGACACGAAATTAAATGTGGGTTACGGTTTTCGAAATGTTGCACAATTAATTTAGAGCACATAAAAATTTTATTTTAACAGGCAGAAAAGTCCAGTGCCTAATTTGGCGAGTTGAGTCAAAAGTACAATATTTGTACAGAATTTATGGGCTGATATTGGGCTCCGAAATACTAGACAAAGATAGGACGCGCCAAGGGTTTTAATTAATTGAATTAAAATACCAGATAAATTTCCTCTACGCTAAACCTCAACATCTGCTATCAAAATTTTCCAAAACCACTCTAACTATCTACAGAATAAATCGAGGGGATTTACATTCTTCCCAACTTAGAAAAATTTTGTCCCCGAAATTAAAAGTAAAGCACGATAATATCTAACAGAATTTTAAAATAACTAGTAATTAAATGCCGTACGTAAATTCGTACCTTGCTCCTCAAATAAGTACGGGAACCGCTGCCGAATAGAATTCTCGTGCTCCCAAGTAGACTCGTCTGGCGAATGGTGCTTCCATGCCACTCTGACCAGTCGAATTGTCTGCCCTCTCAAAGTCTTCTCGCTGCGATCGAGGATCTCAACTGGCTGCTCTACGTAAGACAGGCTGGGCCCGACCGTAATCTCCGAATGATCAAGTACGTGGCTAGGGTCTGCGACATATCTCCTCAGTTGCGATACGTGAAATACTTCATGTACTCCCTCTAATGATGGGGGTAATGCAAGACGGTAAGCCACTTCGCCAACTCGTTCCAAAATATCAAAAGGTCCGATATACCTCGGACTCAGCTTGCCTCTGCCTCCGAATCTGATGGTTCCACGAGTGGGCGATATCCTCAAAAATACGGGGTCACCCTCCTTGAACTCCAATGGTCTGCGGTGCGCATCTGCCCAGTGTTTCTGTCTGTCCTGTGCTGCTCGCAGGTGGCTCTGAATCTGCTTGACCTTCTCTACTGTCTGTGTCACCAACTCGGGACCAAGTATCTGACGCTCTCCCACGTCACTCCAACAAACTGGTGACCTACATTTCCTGCCATACAGTGCCTCATAATGTGCCATCTGTATGCTGGTCTGGTAACTGTTATTGTAGGAGAATTCCACCAAGTGTAGGTGGTCTTTCCAAGATCCTCCAAAATCAATCATGCACGCTTTCAACATATCCTCTAATATCTGTATCGTGCGCTCTGACTGTCCATCAGTCTGTGGATGATACGCAGTGCTGAACGTAAGACGAGTTCCTAGGCTCTCCTGCATACTCCGCCAAAAATGTGACATGAATCTGGAATCAAGATCCGATACGATGCTGACAGGCACTCCATGTAATCATACTATCTGCCTCATATACATGTCAGCTAGTATCTCTGTGGATTGCCCAACTCTGAAGGGCAAGAAATGTGCAGACTTGGTGAATCTGTCCGTGACAACCCAAACTGTATCCTTCCTGCTAGGGCTCCGCGGGAATCTTGTGGTGAATTCCAGGGTAATGCGTTCCCACTTCTACTCGGGAGTGGGAAGCGATTGCAACCGTCCTGCAATCCTCTGATATTCAGCCTTGACTTGCTGACATACCAACCAACTCGCCACGAATCTTGCAATCTCTCTCTTCATCCCACGCTACCAGTAATGTTGCCTCAAATCTCGGTACATCTTCGTACTCCCAGGATAAAATAGAATAATCGAGCTATGAGCCTCGGTCATTAATTCTTGGCGTAGCTTGCCACTCGGAATGTATAGGCGATCTCCACACCTCAATGTTCCGTCTTCATGAATCTAGAATCCCGTTTGCATGTCGGCCTCTGTCCTTTCTCGCAGTCGTCTAAATCTCGGGTCCGTAGGCAATGCTGCCTTGATCCTCTCAACCAAAGTAGACTGAACCTCAAGACTGGCCATCTGTCTACCCATGCCTGGCAATACAATCTCAATTCGGAGTTCCTAAAAAAATCCTCTAACAACTGGCGATGAGTCATAAACTGCATTCGTCTTGCCAGAGTGGTTCTGCAACTCGATATTATAATCTATCATAAATTCTAGCCAATGCCTTTGTCTCATGTTGAGTTCCTTCTGCGTGTAGGCATTCTTCAGACTTTCTTTGTTTTGTAAAAAAAATCTCAACATCTGCTCTATTTAAAGGTAGTGTCGCCATCGCTATAGTGTAAATATCACTGTAGCTAGCCCTGGATCGTGTGTCTGGTAGTTCTTCTCAAGAACTCTCAGCTGTCCTGATGTGTATACTATCTATACTATCTGAACATAACTCATATTTGCTGAGCTTGGCTTACAGCCTCTCATTTCTCAGCATCTCTAATACAATCTTGAGATGTCTCTCGTGCTTCTCCTGGTTCTCGGAATATATCAAGACGTCGATGAACACCACCACGAACTTATCCAAGTACTGGTGGAAAACCTTGTTCCTCAAGCTCATAAATACTGCTGGCGCGTTGGTCAAACAAAACGGTCATGACTAGAAACTCATAGAGCACATACTTCGTCCGAAGCGCCGTCTTCGGAATGTCTTCTCTCCGTACCTTGATCTGATGATAGCTTGGTCTGAGATCGATCTTCTAGAATACATATGCGCCACTTAGCTGATTCAACTGTACCGTCCCATCTCTCCTTGGCACATTTAATATGGGTATTCCCACATGGAAAATACTAGCCCGACTGATACCCTTGTCTAAGAGATCCTCCACGACGGACCTATAATTCAACCAACTCTATCGTTGCTAGTCTGAAGACGAAAAATTAACTGGCTCGGCTCTTGGAGTCAACTCTATAACAACTCTATCTCTCTGTCAGGTGGCAGGTCGAAAAGATTCTCTAGAACCACATCCTCAAACTCTGATATAATACGGGGGTACACTGGTTCACCTTCTGCAATGTGTGCCTCTAAGGTAGATGGGCACCATGCTCCCGGGCTCCCTGAAGTAACTCAAACTCAGGGTAATCTGGTGGTCATAAATAATGTAATCACGTCGACAATCTCGCGTCGCGTGGTATTGGCTCAACCAATCCATGTCTAGGATAAGGTCTTAGTCTAGACTAAACCTCAAGATAATTTCTCCCGTCCTGTTTCCAACATCAATCCTCAAAAGAAAATTTTTTCTTGCCTAATGTATAATTCTCTTCTCCTCAAAGTTTTCCCTAAAATTATATTCCTCAAATTCTTTTTTTTTGTCTCTCCAAGTCACATAGTGCAATTATAATAATGGGGTCACCCAAGCACATACTAAAATTTTTGGTATTAGATCATCATCTTCCAAGTGAGAGCTTGAAATTTTATCTCCTCTAGTCCATAATATCATTCCTGGTATTGCTATCATATACAACCACTAGTTTCCATCATCAGGCTATGCATTTTCCTAAATTATTCTAGGTCATGATCAACAATCCTTCCAGCTCTCAGTACTCCCAAGATCACTGCTATCTCAAGTACGACTAGGGTACTACTGGCTCCAATTCTCTTGCTACCCTTTCATACTAGTTCTAGAATCCAAAGAACCCTTCAATCTATCCTGATAGGGTAACATTCTTCTCATAGAAAGGTATACGAATTCTGTCTCTTGTCATCTGGTCTTCGATCTTCTTCTGGAGGGAAGTCATCAGTCACGAGCATTCGTCTCCCCGAACAATAGGGGACGAGGAACAAGGATAGAGATATTGACGAAGATTGATCGAATACAAAGTGGAAGTCCAAGGGTGATAATCATATACAAAGAGTTTTAAAATCGATTCTGGATTAAGATCTTATTCAACAATCATAACATCTATTCTTAATTTACAGGCTCGCTTGGCACAGTCAGGTGACCAAGACGATTTAATTCGGACCTGCATGGGCCACCACAAAAACATGTCACACCCCAGTCCCAAAATACGTAGGAGCAGGAATACGTGACACGCCAGCTACGCATTCGACCAGACTCTGGTCTGACTCGAATACGTATAAGCTATAATATATGGGGCACTATCTAGATATTCTATAAATGTAAACCTCTATGTCTCAATCCACAATGTACATCAGTATACAAGAAAGAGCTATATGTGCTAAGGTCGGCCGCCCAATAACACACTAACTCGACTAGACTCGAGAAGAAGTATGAGTCTACAAAACTAGGCTACAACAACAGATGAATAATCAATATAAAATAACCATAATGCCGGTAGATATAATGTGAGTACCTGGTACCATGCTCGTAAGATATGCCACTCCATCAGTATCTCCAAGTGCTCCGTAATCGTCTATGCTGCAAAACTGGCAGGGGACCAGGTCCTCAGAGGGACGTAACAAGGTACAGAAATATAGTATGCCAAGTAAACAGAAAGTATAAGTGTACGACACGGTACTCTATCATAACCAACTAGTGTGACATAGTTTAAAGACAATGTTTGACGCGTGGACTGTCCAAAATAAAATCGTAGCTCCGAACACAGAGACACACGAGGCGTACCGTAGCTCCGAGCACAGAGACACACGGGTGATAAACTACTCTAGAATACAGGATTACTAGATATACATATATAAGCGCGTGCATAGTAGCCCAAATGTCTAGTAACTGTCTTCCCCTTCCCCAAGCGGTCAACGATTGTGCGTTGGACCTGACCCTCTATCTAACAGTCTCAACACACGGAAGATAACTCAACAGACGTGACCCTAAGGTCGTCCCAGTCTCTGGTCATGATGTCAGTATCAGGAAACAGGAATCTGGCACTATCACGGTGTATAAGTGTGTCCTGGGGTATCGATGTACTCAGGTACGTGCATCGAGGTGCTATGACGCATCTAACAATCTTCCTAGGACGCTACGACGTATGTCTTCACCCGGTTGTGAACCGGACGCGAAGTACCGAACGTCAACAATAATACGTGCACAATGTACAAAAAGTAACAACAAATATCTGTAATCTGAAATACAGGGTGGCAAGGTACACTTGCCTGCGTGCGGCTGCTGATGACGGAGATCGGGTACCGCGTCCAAGTCCTCAGGTCCCGCAGTACCTAGTGAAGAGATACAAACCCGAATTAATAATCTATTCTATGACTCTCAAGGGTAAGATACTAGAGGGATGACTACAACTGACTAATGGTACGACAGTCCAACAACTAGTCATCTGTATATTCTCTTCGAGCACATACTTTAATTAAATCTCGATAATTTAGGTAGGAGCCAACTCTAATTTCCACCCAAGTACCCCTTCCAAATTCATCGTCATAATCCACAAGATACATGCTCACTATACTACATAAATATTAAACCACGTCAACCTCATTAAACCCATCCTCAAGTCATTTAAATTTCCACACGCACTCACACTAAACCTCATTTGTCTTAACCAAGGTAAACCTTAACATATTGTTCAAAGCAACCTACACTAACCATATATATGCCAACATTATATAAATTAAACCCTAACAACTATATCTACGTATAATCCTCGAAACACCACCTTATGTAAACATCGATTTCATATTTCAAGTACCACACCACACTAGCCATTCATATCCACATTATATAACCAACCCTAGCTATCCTTTCATACAAACATATATATACCAACAACCCTACTAACCATATATATACCAACAACCCTACTAACCATATATATACCAACATATACAACAAAAGAGAGGGGGAAAGAGCCGCTACCTCGACGAGGCTTGCTGGCCGGAGAAGATTACCGGAATAGGGTGGTGCTCGGTGGCAGGGAATGTCGAGGGTGGTGGTGGAGATGGGAGTATAATAGTGGTGGTGTTATCAGATGAGGAGGAGGGAGAGTCGCACGGCTGGAGGGAAGAGGCCGTGGTGGTCGGGAGAACAGCAGACGTCAGCGGGCTGTTCAGTCCAGTCGGTCGGGACTGTTCAGTCCGGTCGGTCGGTTGCGGGGTATGAGCCGCTCGCTGGCCGGTCAGTTGAGAGACGCACAATCGTGGGTGGTCGGGAAAATAGCGGACGGTCGGCGAGGGAGGGGCGCACAGTTGCTGGTGGTCGGCTGCACAGTGCCGGCCGGAGAGTTGGCTGCTCCGGCCTGGAGGAGACCGGATCGAGGGACTGCAGCGCAGGCGCTCGGCCGCGGGCTGCAGCGTAGGGCGCTCGGCGTGGGGTGGCGGCCGTCGGCCGGAGTTGATGGTCGGCCGGCCGGTCGGTCTTCCTCAGGGAGAGGAAGAGAGAAGAAGTAAAGGAAGATGAAGAATGAGAATGGGAATGGAAATGGAGAAGAGTGGGTTTTCTTTTGCATGAAGAAAAATTAAATGAAGGAGGAGAGAGAGAGAGAGAGATTTTTGGGATTAGGGCCGGGGATGTTTGGTTGAGGGTGGGGTGAGATATGACTTTATAGGGGAGTGTGTGGAGTTGATGGGTGGTTGAGATCATTCCATTTTAAATGGATGGATAGGATTTAACATGGAGAGAATAAGGTTTCTTTATGAGGGAAATGAGTGGGTAAGAATAGGACCCTATTTTGGGACCCTTTCATTTGTTCATGGCCAATAGGATGTTGCCACATAATTTAATAATTGCAACTTAGCCCCGTAAATTCAGAAAATTGTATGGACACATAAAATGACATAAAAATTGCGGAGAAAAATATATTTAAAAATTTCCATGGTGAGGGGGAGTTGTGCGTTAGGCACGGGTTTAATTAGAAGGGCATTGGAATTTATTTAAGGATTAAAATGGGATTTACAAAGTCAGTATTCCCGATTTAAATAGAACCCAAGCGTCCCGCGAATTTAATTTAATTGGGGAACTTGGGGTCAAAATTCGGAAATGATACAAAGGCCAAAAATGGTGGGGGCTTCGAGTCAGTCTTGGACCCTTTAGTTGGTCCGGCTCATCGGGTTAAATTGGTATCCCAAAACTTAGGGTAACGACACAGGTGTCCGA
Source organism: Iris macrosiphon (assembly GCA_036927795.1). Classification (NCBI taxonomy): domain Eukaryota; kingdom Viridiplantae; phylum Streptophyta; class Magnoliopsida; order Asparagales; family Iridaceae; genus Iris; species Iris macrosiphon. Next base: position 222,159,699 of record JAYESA010000004.1, on the reverse strand, counting down.
CACGAAATTAAATGTGGGTTACGGTTTTCGAAATGTTGCGCAATTAATTTAGAGCACATAAAAATTTTATTTTAACAGGCAGAAAAGTCCAGTGCCTAATTTGGCGAGTTGAGTCGAAAGTACAATATTTGTACAGAATTTATGGACTGATATTGGGCTCCGAAATACTAGACAAAGATAGGGCGCGCCAAGGGTTTTAATTAATTGAATTAAAATACCAGATAAATTTCCTCTACGCTAAACCTCAACATCTGCTATCAAAATTTTCCAAAACCACTCTAACTATCTACAGAATAAATCGAGGGGGTTTACAGAGTATGCAAGAGAGCCTCGGTACCCGCCTAAAGTTTAGCACATCGTATCACCCGGAGACAGATGGCCAGTCAGAGCGCACCATTGAGACATTGAAAGTCATGTTAAGAGCGTGCATACTAGATTTTGGAGGATCATGGGAGAAACACTTGCATTTGGTCGAGTTTTTCTACAACAACAGCTATTAAGCGAGCATCCAGATGGCTATCTATGAAGCATTGTATGGAAGGAAATATCGTTCTCCAGTATGTTGGAGTGATATAGGCGAGAGACAGATTCTCGGGCCAGACTTGGTTATTCGTACAGTGGAGAAGGTGAAGAAGATCCAAGGGCACCTACGAGCAGCACATGACAGACAGAAGCATTGGGCGAATGCGCATCGACGACCCCTAGAGTTCCAGGTTGGAGATCACGTATTTCTAAAGATCTCACCTACTCGAAGGACTATTAGATTTGGAGGTAGAGGAAAGCTGAGTTCGAGGTACATCGGACCATTCGATGTGTTAGAACGCGTCAGAGAGGTTGCTTACAGGTTAGCCTTACCACAGACTTTGGAAGGAGTCCATGACGTCTTCCATGTATCTCAGCTGAGGAGGAACATGCCAGATCCGAGTCATGTGCTTGACCATTCAGAAATCATAGTCGGCCCGAGTTTATCATACCAAGAGGAGCCTGTTGAGATTCTGGACAGAAGTGAGAAGCTATTGCGAGGTCAGACTATCCCCCTAGTCCGTGTCGCATGGAGACATCATGCACCAGGTGAGTCTACCTGGGAACATGAGGAGGATATTCGACAGCGTTATCCCCATCTCTTCGAAGGACTAGGTACGTTATAGCATTTTAATTCCAGTCAGTAGTTCTTACCATATGTATGTTTTAATTTCGAGGACGAAATGCTCTAAGAAGGGTAGATTTTAAACCCCCTTGACCAATTTATGGTTTAATTTGAATTAAATCGAGAGGCTAGGATTAATTTGGATACCATTAGGATTAATGTACATCAATCATATGCCTTAATACACCGTACCGTAGCTTTGAGGTTTGGAGTGCTACACTAGTAGTTACCCTCAAACTAATTAAACTACACATCCCCTAGACACGCCAGACTACCATCTGAACTTGTGTGACTGTTAGATACTCAAAATTGGGCTTCATATGAGCTACGCAGTAATCGTTACAAACACCTATGTATTATTCCAATAAACAAAATTTTCTCTTAATGCCAGATGCAATTATTTGTAATATAATTAAAATTTGAGGCCAAGTTCACCCAAAACAAGACCAAACCAAGCCTTGTATACCTTTCATGTGGACCAGCCCCACCCCAAAAAGGCAGGATAGGCCTAAGTCCCGAGGCCAGCCCATAAACCCCCTCCCATATAAATACACATGTTCCCTACATTAAACCCTAAAACTCATTTCTCTTCACCACCAAAGGGAAACCCTAGCCGACTCCCCTCCTTCCCAAACTGAGCCCTCCCCCTACTTCGACCGGACGGCTCCACGGCCTGTAACCCGCCGGCGCTAACCCTCAACGCCGGACCACCCTGCCAATCCGCCTGCAACCACCGGACACCCGCACCATCACCATCCCCGTCACCAGCACAACCTCCATTAAACCCGACGACCAATTCCGACTGCTCCTATCCGCCTCCAGCACCGCCAACCACCATTGGCAGGCCGACCCCGACCTCCCCCACGACCGGACCGTCACCCAGGCACCGTTCCAGCCCGCTGCCACCGTGCTAGGCTGCTGCAACCGCTGTTGCAACTACTGCAGTACTGATCGCCAGCGGTCGTTACTACCCGTACGTCGACCGGAGCTCCGCCCCTCGTAAGCAGACCCCCCCTCGTTCTTTTGATCAGGTACTCGTCCACCAGCCCTTCCTTCCTTGTATCCTATCATCATATCATCGTATCGCGTATCGACACAAGCTAATAACATTAACCATATAGTTGTGTATGCATGAATGTATGTTAATCAAATTAGATGTTAATAAATGCATTAGTAATTACCCTAAATTTGTGACCTGTTATCAAGGACTAGTATTTCACCTGAAACCCTGGACATCAACCAAGTATGCTTAAACCTGGAAGATAGGGACATGTATTCGTACAAATCAGAAATAGTTGGTAACCCCTTAACTTTAGTAAATTATTGTCTTGGGGTACACGGTAGCCGAGGACAGAACACGTGTACACCCTAGCTACGTGCACACGCGACTCTGTAGTCGACCAATCGCGATCTCGCGACAGTACCTAGAGCAGCATAATAGTTATGTATGTATTTCCATAGTATCTAATGCTAGATTATTATATATTATATTGTGTATTTAGGGTCACTGGACCAGCCAGGAGAGACAGTAGGAGCAGGCTTTTGGCATTCACAGCTTGAGGACCCAGGCAAGATACCTTGCCATATTTACTGTCTAATTTAAATTATGCATATGTTGTATGATTCTTGTTGCTTTATTTCATATGACTGTGCACGTCCGAGATTGACTCGGGTGCAGTCGACGGATGCGTCGATGATTAGTGTACTTGACCTAGTCATTAGCAGACTCACCCTATGGGAGGATACTCTGATATCTTCCGAGACCTGACACTCTTACACGTTTCACTGTGACAAATTCATATTGGGATACGAGCTCGCGTACTCGACTAGCTATCGGTGCGTGTGACATGCATCATGGATAGTACGTAATTTAGGAATTGTATAGTTAGAGACTTGGCATATAGATGCGTGGTATGCACATCGAGTATTCGGCTTGTGTATTTATATTGGGCGGGGAGGACAACTAGTAGGCGTATGGGGTACACACATTGGAGCCGTGATTTCGGAGGAGCCACGGATCCAATAATTTCTTTTACACTGATACCACGTTCTTCAGAGCGATATAGACGATATACTATACTGATGCTACGTTCTTCGAGCGCTATGGACGATATACTGTACTGATGCCACTCTCTTCGGAGTGTTGGACGTTATATGCCTACACCTACCTATATGTATCAGCGTTGTCCTCACATTGCATTCACTTAGATGGTTAGCACACCCTTTATTTATTTTATTCAGTATTTATATATATGGCCTGCTTTTATGTATCTTGTTACGTCTCTCTGAGGACCTGGTACCTTTCCAGATTTGGACGAGGCATATTACCCCACAGTGTACGGCCCAGGACAGGAGACGAGGTACGCTAAAGTGGAGGAGCTAGAGGTGCTACCGTCAGAGTTTTCGTGATCAGTTGGTAGGCATTCTGCCTAGGATTGGGCGCATCATTATCTAGTTATCTGATGCCCTAGTCATTACTCTTTTATCTGTCATTTCAGTACTCTTATTTCATCGTAGTAGTGGATTTGTCCCCACCAGACATTCTTGGTTGTACTATGATATTTTGAGACTGGCGTTTATCTTCTAGCAGTTATTATTAGTACATTCTTGTTGTTTATTTTATGGATGAGATTAGATTACCTATTGTTGATTATATGGGACATGTTAGTATTTAGGACAGCGTAACACTCTTTGGTAGGATCCATTAAATTGGGATATCCTCGGAGATGTGACAGCTGGCTATTGCCACGTGGCCCGTTCCCATGTATTTTGGGACTAGGGTGACAATATTGAATCTTAGAATTATTTGAATAAAGAAATTATTAGTATAAAGAATTTATACCTCTCAAATGGATATATCCATCTATAATGGACGGGAGCACCGATGCGTGCTTCGTATGCAAGATGAATCGTCGAATGCTCTATACTATCAAAAAAATCGGGGGGAAGCACCATTTCTAATTTATAGACGTCAGCGATTAGGCGATTGGCCGAGATTGAGACGGTGGAGGAAACCTCACGAAGCTTCTTGGGAAGTCGGTTGAGGCGGGTAGCGACGAACTCTCAGGCGATTTTTAGAAGATCGGAGGAGTAGAATCAGAGTATGGGTTTAAGTCCGCCGAGGAAACGAAGGGAGTAGAAGAAGGCTGGTGATAAGGGCACTATAAAATATACTTGTGTCACGTCCCAGTCCCAAAAATATACGGAACTAGGCCACGTGGCATTGGCCAGCTGACATGTCACTAAGGGTGTACCCAATTTAATGGACCCAAAGTAACATGCTACGCTGTCCTAAAATACTACATGTCTAATACAGGTAAATCTAATCTCATCCACAGAAATATCAGGAAAATAAGTGCTGAATATATAGATGCTGAGTCTGAAATGTCATACACAAATCAGATAAAGTCAGGTGGGAACAAATCCACTACAAAAGATAAGCAGAAAGGGAAGTAAGATAAACTAATGCATCGTCCCCAAAATATGCAGCTCCAGCTCCAGGTGTACTCAGGCAGACTCTGATGGCATCTCTCCTAACTACTTCTCAGGGCTTCTTCAGTCTCCTGTCCAGGTCCAAGTACTGTGGGGTAGAGTGACTCATCTAAACCTGGCAGGGAACCAGGTCCTCAGATGGATGTAACAAGATACAGAAAAATAACATGCCATGTATATAAATACTGAATAAATAAATACAGGGTGCTAACCAACTAAGTGAATGCAAATTTGAGACAACCTAGTACGTATGGGAAATGTGTGGCTAGACATATGCTGACGTAATTCACCAATCCGTAGTGACTGGCTAGTATATGCCACATATGCCCCCGTTCAAGGGCACTATACAATTTTCCATCTACGACGAGAATGGTCACATGAATATATATATATATAACAACCGTATCACTCTGTCGAGTGCGGCATCAAGATAAAGTGGTGGGTGTCCCATACGTTTTTTAGTCGTTCTCCCCACCCAATATAACCAATGCTAGTCGTAACCTTCCTGATTTTGTTCTAAGCCGTGATGCACGTCGTACGTACTGGTAGCTAATCAACTATGTAAACTTGCATCCCAAAATGAAGTGCAACCTTGTTGCGTGTACCCGTGATAGGGTCTAAGAGGATATTAGAATACCCTCACAGTTGATGGTAAGTCTGTATAGACTAAGTTAATTACACTACGTGTCAACGTACTTGTTGACGTACCCGAGGCAGTCTCAGATACATACTGTTATATGTAAATTTACTAAAATGAACATTCAACAGTTAATAATTTAAACAGTAAAAACTTGGTAAGGTATACTTGCCTACTCCCTGATAGTGTTGGAAACATGTTCTCAAATTCAGGTTTGAGGGTGCTGGTGACAGGGGGTCACTGGCTGTGCTGGAGTTGGGTTCTGTTAAAACATACAAGGTTCGTGAATATCATGGTATAATGACAATATATTTATATAATATATAGGATACACATATAGATTATATATATATACTTATATAGTATATATAGAAGTATATATAGTAGTATATATATATATAGCATATATATAATAGAGAAAAGAAAAAGTACAGGTAATGTAAATATATATATATATACAGGCTGTATTATTCAGCACTATATAATATTAACAGGGTATATCCACTGATATATATAATAATATAATATTATCAGGGTATATCCACTGATATAAATAAAATGAAATGACAGGGCAGAATATAAATATATATATATATATATCTGTGTACTGTATTTATACAGTACTATATAATATATTATATATATATAGATAATAAATGAAATGACAGTGCAGGAAAAATAAATTTACATATATATTATAGGTTGTATTATCCAGCTCAATATTTATTAATAATAATATAATAATATATTATATATATAGATAATAAATTATATATTCATATATATATATATATATATATATATATATATATATATATATATATATACATATATATATATATACAGGCTGTATTATTCAGCACTATATAATATTAACAGGGTATATCCACTGATATATATAATAATATAATATTATCAGGGTATATCTACTGATATAAATAAAATGAAATGACAGGGCAGAATATAAATATATATATATATATATATCTGTGTACTGTATTTATACAGTACTATATAATATATTATATATATATAGATAATAAATGAAATGACAGTGCAGGAAAAATAAATTTACATATATATTATAGGTTGTATTATCCAGCTCAATATTTATTAATAATAATATAATAATATATTATATATATAGATAATAAATTTTATATATATATATATATATACATATATATATATATATACATATATATATTACAGGAATGAAAATGCAGAAATGTAAATGTGTATAAATATAGTATATATAATATAAATAGCAGTGTATATATAACTCTGATATATATATAATTATATATATATAAGTAATATAATACATTTATATATATATATATATATATATATATATATATATATATATAATAAAATGAAATAAATGCATATTAAATAATGAAAATGCATAATAAATATATATATTCTGTATATATATTTAATGTAAATATAATATATACAATATATATATAAATATATAATACATTAAATATATAATATACATAGAGATATATATATTTATATATATATATATAAATATATATATATATATATTAAATACATATTAAATATATAATAGAATATATATACAGTATAATTATACTGTATATATACAGTAATATAAATATATATATTTAATATATATTAATATATATAAATATATAGATATATATACCTATATATATACATATATACATACATTAATACATATATACGTATATACGTATTTAAAATGGGGGGGGTATAACTATCAGTCAGGGGCCCACTGGGCTTGCCGTCGGCGGAAGCACGGCGACGGCGGAGGCGGTGGCTGGCCGTGGCCGTGGCTGCAACGGCAGCTGCTGTCAACAGCAGCTACAGCAGTGGCGGCTTGCAGCAGCTGCAGCGCTGCGTGCGGTGGCGGGGGCGGCGGTGCAGGCGGTCAGGGAGGGGGAGGGGGTCAGGACGAAGAGGTCTGGGGTGGTGGCGGAGGTCTGAGGCTGCCGGAGGGGCGGTGGGAGACTGTCGGAGTAGGGGAAGGAAGTTGCTGTGCGGTGAGGGAGGAGGCTTACGGGGGAGCTGCCGGCGGAGGAGGGCGTCGTGGAGCGGTGGGAGTTGGTCGGGACGGTGGAGGAGGAGGTGGCGAGGCGTTTGGTGTTGTTGGCGGTGGTCTACGGTGGTCGTGGTGGCGGTGAGGAGCGTCGGGGAGGGGAGGAGCTGCTGTGAAGCAGGGAAGGGAGGGATGCTGCGGGGGCTCACGGCAGCGGAGGCGGTGGCCGGAGGGGATGGCGATGGTCGGAGGGAAGGGCAGGGGAGAGGCGATGGGGTTGGCGGCGGTCCGGTGGCCGGAGTTGGCCGGAGTGAGGTGTGGGGGTGAGAGGAACTCGGGTGAGGGGGGGGGGTTTAAATAGGTTTAGGGTTTAGGATAGAATTGTAATTAATTCAAAAGTTAAGGGTAATTTAGTAATTTAATTAAATAAATATATAATTCAGATATTTGTTGATATTAATCTGATATTTTGTGGGTCCCTCTTGACATGTGTCACATGCACGGTCACTGGCCAATAGGAGCGTGCCACCTCGCGCTGTAATTTACAGAAAAATCCCTGTAATTCCGTAAATTGCAGAAAAGTCCTAAAATAGGGAAATTGTGCAATTATGCAATTTTTTTGGAAAATCACCTGGTTCTAAAAATTACTAAAAAAATCACAGAATTGAGGGAAAAAGTTGGGGAAGTGTCCTGGGCTATGGGGGTGAGCCTGGGCAGGGGCAGGGTCTGATTCTTTTAGGTGATACGGGTCACCGTATTTATTATTTAATAAATACTGCGCACGGTGTTCTCTAATTATTTAGAGGCAGGTAGGTCATAATTTTTCTACGGTGTCAATACACTAATTGTAGTACATTCAGTGTAGAATATTATCGTATTTTTGTTTGGGCAAAACAGGTGCCTACTGGTCCTCAAATCCCTAGGGGTACAGAGATGGGTAAAGAGCAGAAAATTAAATAGGAATTTAATACGTACGTCTGTAACGATATTTGTGCGACTAAAACGAAGCACGAAACGAAGTATCTGGGAGTTGTACAAAATACAGAAAATATAGTCTAACATGTCTAGGGCAGGTATGTGGACTTTGTTTAGGGTTAACAGCTAGTGTAATGCCCTTAATTAATTGTTTAATGAACAAATGCACAATCAATAGAATATTTAATAAATAAAATTTTAAAAAGTTGCAATAATTCTAATTAGCATAAAAATAATTTTAAAATACTGAAATCTGGTCGAGGGAGTTTACAATCTACCCTCCTTAGAATATTTCGTCCTCGAAATAAAAATAGACATATAATGAGAACAAAGAATTGATTGAATTGAATTATAGCTGAAGATTGATTTAAAATATTTGGACATACCCTGGTCTGGAAATAGATGGGGGAAAACATTATCGAATATCCTCTTCCCGTTCCCAGGTTGATTTGCCTGGTGCATGCTGTTTTCATGCAAAATGAACTAGAGGGATAGTCTGGCCTTGCAACCTCTTCTTGCTTCGATCTAGGAGTTCTACGTCTCTGACAATAATCTGAATGATCCAGCACATGACTTGTATCCGGAGTGTACTTCCTTATTTGGGATACGTGGAAGACGTCATGTACTTCTTCCAATGTCTGAGGAAGAGTTTATCTTGTAATCCATTTCTTCGATGTGTTCCATCACATCGAAGGGTTTGATGTACCTCGGCTTAGTTTTCCTCTTCTTCCAAGTCTGATAGTTCCTCAGGTAGGTGGGATCTTCAAAAACACATGATCTCCTATTTTACTCTATGTGTACCCTTCATCCAAATTATAGGGGTACCATCAGGTTTATAACAGGTCGTATATTATTGGTAGTTCATGATGTTTTTCTCAAGGCTAACATCTGTCTACCCTTTCTCCTTCAATCTAAGGGTTCTATTCCCGATACTAGCCATATTACTCAGATACATTCTGTTTATATGATTTAGCCTAGCAATTAATGTTTAGCAATCGATCTGTCAGTTTTTGGGCTTAGTCCTGATCATTATCTAAGGGTGGCTTTCTCCAGCTCGTTAGGTATTAGGATGGCACCGAATTGACTTAGTCGACTGAAGTCTGCGTCGTAGGCGTCGACGGTCATATTTTCTTGTTCCAAATGCAGGAACTGGAGTACAGATCATCCCTAACCGTGGCTGGAAAGTATTTCGCTTTGAAGTATTCAAGGAATTGCTCCCAAGTATGGTTCTTGCCGGTGCTGCGCTCGATGGAGTCCCACCAGTGATGGACGTTGCCTTTTAGTTGGGCCTTTACTGAGGTCATCCATAGGTCGGGGTGAATCTGTGATCCTTCTAGCAGCATTTCCGTATTGGAGATCCAGTCTGAGATCTCTTCCGGAGTTTCGTTGCCAGAAAAGGTTCTCGGGTTCATCCGGCGAAAGCCTTGAACAGTGCCAGGGGTTTGGACAGGTGCTAATGCCGGGGCAGTTGTCATCTCCAGAGCTGTTATCAAGGTCTGTCTCAGGGCTTCAGTTTGTTGCCACTGAGCCTGTCTCAGGGCTTCAGTCTGTTGCCACTGAGCCTGCAACAGGGTTTGGAAATATTGGAACATCTGGGTTTGTTCCTCAAGCTGTGGCATCAGGGCTGCAAGGGCTGGAGGTAGAGGCAAAGGTATCTCCGCCTGCGGTATTGGTGCTTGGGAAGTTTGCCCTTCTTGCTGGGCTGGTGTTGCTTCCTGGTTAGGATCCTGGTGATGGTACGGGGTTGTTGGATTGACCAGCATTCTTCTCGGGGATTGGTCTCTCGGAAAAGTTGGTTTCCTTTAGACATCTGGCAATGGGTTTGTTGCTTGGTCAATCCCATCAATCGCGTGTCCACTGGGTATGTCCATATTTCTGAAGAAGATAGAATAATTTAGAAAAGTACGAAGGAAATAATAAATGATAATCAAGCAGGATGCAAGAATTTATGGATGAAGTCAGAGTGGATGAGACCTAGTATTCCTATCCTATAGCAGGTTTGCTGGGCATGTAATCATGCTACTAGCAATTAACTAGACCTGAATGGGCCACCACTAAAACCATGTCACGTCCCAGTCCCAAAAATATACGGAACTAGGCCACGTGGCATTGGCCAGCAAACATGTCACTAAGGGTGTACCCAATTTAATGGACCCAAAGTAACATGCTACGCTGTCCTAAAATACTACATATCTAATACAGGTAAATCTAATCTCATCCACAGAAATATCAGGAAAATAAGTGCTGAATATATAGATGTTGAGTCTGAAATGTCATACACAAATCAGATAAAGTTAGGTGGGAACAAACCCACTACAAAAGATAAGCATAAAGGGAAGTAAGATAAACTAATGCATCATCCCCAAAATATGCAGCTCCAGCTCCAGGTGTACTCAGGCAGACTCTGATGGCATCTCTCCTAACTCCTTCTCAGGGCTTCTTCAGTCTCCTGTCCAGGTCCAAGTACTGTGGGGTAGAGTGACTCATCTAAACCTGGCAGGGAACCAGGTCCTCAGAGGGACGTAACAAGATACAGAAAAATAACATGCCATGTATGTAAATACTGAATAAATAAATACAGGGTGCTAACCAACTAAGTGAATACAAATTTGAGACAACCTAGTACGTATGGAAAATGTGTGGCTAGACATATGCTGACGTAATTCACCAATCCATAGTGACTGGCTAGTATATGCCACATATGCCCCCGTTCAAGGGCACTATACAATTTTCCATCTACGACGAGAATGGTCACATGAATATATATATATAACAACCGTATCACTCTGTCGAGTGCGGCATCAAGATAAAGTGGTGGGTGTCCCATACGTTTTTTAGTCGTTCTCCCCACCCAATATAACCGTATCACTCTGTCGAATATATATATATATATATATATATATATATATATATATATATATATATATATATATATATATATATATATATATATATATATATATATATATATATATATATATAAATTAAAATGAAATAAATGCATATTAAATAATGAAAATGCATAATAAATATATATATTCTGTATATATATTTAATGTAAATATAATATATACAATATATATATAATTATATAATACATTAAATATATAATATACATAGAGATATATATTTATATATATATATACATATATATATAAATATATATTAAATACACATTAAATATATAATAGAATATATATACAGTATAATTATACTGTATATATGCAGTAATATAAATATATAATATATATATATTTAATATATATTAATATATATAAATATATAGATATATATACCTATATATATACATATATACATACATTAATACATATATACGTATATACGTATTTAAAATTGGGGGGGGGGTATACCTGTCAGTCAGGGGCCCACTGGGCTTGCCGTCGGCGGAAGCACGGCGGCGGCGGAGGCGGTGGCTGGCCGTGGCCGTGGCTGCAACGGCAGCTGCTGTCAACAGCAGCTACAGCAGTGGCGGCTTGCAGCAGCTGCAGCGCCGCGTGCGGTGGCGGGGGGCGGCGGTGCAGGCGGTCAGGGAGGGGGAGGGGGTCGGGACGAAGAGGTCTGGGGTGGTGGCGGAGGTCTGAGGCTGCCGGAGGGGCGGTAGGGGACTGTCGGAGTGGGGGAAGGAAGTTGTTGTGCGGTGAGGGAGGAGGCTTGCGGGGGAGCTGCCGGCGGAGGAGGGCGTCGTGGGGCGGTGGGAGTTGGTCGGGACGGTGGAGGAGGAGGTGGCGAGGCGTTTGGTGTTGATGGCGGTGGTCTACGGTGGTCGTGGTGGCGGTGAGGAGCGTCGGGGAGGGGAGGAGCTGCTGTGAAGTAGGGAAGGGAGGGATGCTGCGGGGGCTCAGGGCAGCGGAGGCGGTGGCCGGAGGGGATGGCGATGGTCGGAGGGAAGGGCAGAGGAGAGGCGAAGGGGTTGGCGGCGGTCCGGTGGTCGGAGTTGGCCGGAGTGAGGTGTGGGGGTGAGAGGAACTCGGGTGAGGGGGGGGGGGTTAAATAGGTTTAGGGTTTAGGATAGAATTGTAATTAATTCAAAAGTTAAGGGTAATTTAGTAATTTAATTAAATAAATATCTAATTCAGATATTTGTTGATATTAATCTGATATTTTGTGGGTCCCTCTTGACATGTGTCACGTGCACGGTCACTGGCCAATAGGAGCGTGCCACCTCGTGCTGTAATTTACAGAAAAATCCCTGTAATTCCATAAATTGCAGAAAAGTCCTAAAATAGGGAAATTGTGCAATTATGCAATTTGTCTGGAAAATCACCTGGTTCTAAAAATTACTAAAAAAATCACAGAATTGAGGGGAAAAGTTGGGGAAGTGTCCTGGGTTGTGGGGGTGAGCCTGGGCAGGGGCAGGGTCTAATTTTTTTAGGTGATACGGGTCACCGTATTTATTATTTAATAAATATTGCGCACGGTGTTCTCTAATTATTTAGAGGCAGGTAGGGTCATAATTTTTCTACGGTGTCAATACACTAATTGTAGTATATTCAGTGTAGAATATTATCGTATTTTTGTTTGGGCAAAACAGGTGCCTACTGGTCCTCAAATCCCTAGGGGTACAGAGATGGGTAAAGAGCAGAAAATTAAATAGGAATTTAATATGTACGTCTGTAATGATATTTGTGCGACTAAAACGAAGCACGAAACGAAGTATCTGGGAGTTGCACAAAATACAGAAAATGTAGTCTAACATGTCTAGGGCAGGTATGTGGACTTTGTTTAGGGTTAACAGCTAGTGTAATGCCCTTAATTAATTGTTTAATGAACAAATGCACAATCAATAGAATATATAATAAATAAAATTTTAAAAAGTTGCAATAATTCTAATTAGCATAAAAATAATTTTAAAATACTAAAATCTGGTCGAGGGAGTTTACAACTTGGGACTAGCCCAGGATTGGGGCTAGCCCATTAATGAATAAAGTTTACTCATACTACCCCAAAAGTTTACTCATACTAGTCAAAACATTAAACTCTCCTCCCAAACCCTCCAAACCTCCACCGGAGCCCTCCCCTTCCTCTCTTTCTTGTCGGAGCCCTCCTCCTGCTCCCTCCCTCCTCTTGCTCCCTCAGTGCTCCACCGCCGGCCCCGCGCGCAGCTGCGGCCTTGTCCTCCACCACGTGAGCGCTCCGCCTCTGTCTCCTCCCCCGTCCTCCACCGCCGCTAACTGTCGCCGCCTCCGCCTTCTCCCCCCCCCCCCCCGCCGCCTCTTTCCCCTCCCACTCCTCCGTCTTGTACCCCCTTTCGGTGCTCGACTACCTCGGCACCCTCGGCGTCCGTCGATCCTCCCTCCCCTCCTTCCTCCGTCGCTACCACCTGATCCTCCACTCCAGCGTCATGGAGGACTATCAAAATTTTGACAGTCCTTCCAATTTGAAAGACAGTCAAAATTTTGATAGTCCTAATTTTTTAGACAGCTAGTAAAATGCATTTAAATACAACCTAAAATCAGTAACAAATAAGTTAATTTCAACAAACCATATCTGATCCTTTTACTAACTGAATACTGTATAGTCACATAGACATTGGTCAGATGACATGAATAATAGCATAATGACAAAGAAAAATAACAACACACAGAAAACCAAAAAAGAAGAAGAAATGGAAGGACTGTCAAAATTTGACATATATGTTGATTTTTTAGGACTGTCAAAATTTTGACAGTCCTACTAATTGGAAGGACTGTCAAAATTTTGACTGTCCTAACAATGAGTAGGACTATCAAAATTTTGACAGTCCTGCAAATTGGAAGGACTGTCAAAATTTTGACAGTCCTGATTATAAAAAAAATTAAGAGTGGGCAGCCCCGAGTAATGTTTGGGAGTAAAAAACTTGTAATTATCAATGGTAAATATTTGGGCAGCTCCGAGTAATTTTAGTAGTGCCCTTGTCAACAGCCTAGAAGAATTAGGGTAGAGCAAGGCTCGGCTCAGCATATGGGTTTAAGTCCCCACTTAAATAGGCTGGACTACGCGGGTTATAAGTTGGATTCGGTTCTATTCAATTGAGTTAGAGCTAATGGGTTTGGACTTACAGCGGGTTTGGGCCGAGCCAAGTGGGTGGGCTTCAATTGCGGCTGATGGTTGGGTAATTTGTTTGGGCCGACAGTGAAGGGCTTTAGGAAGTAAACCTGTTATTGTGTTGGAAATTAAATGAAAAATAAGGCTTTGATAAATGTTAATAAGATTGATAATAATATTAGTGATAATAATATACTTAGCGATAGGAATACTACTTATATATTTGGCCTTAGCAATAATACTAGGTGTAATAAATCACAATAATATACTTAATAAAATATTTACTAAGAGAATTATTGTAAAATACTATTTACTTATTAACAATTTTTTTTTACAAAAAATAGTACTAAAAATTATTTATTGAATTCTGGGAAAGAGGAGTTACACTACCGGTATAAATGAATCATATCTAAATTCTATTTTGTCTAGTTTAAGTATACCGGTTGAAGATGCGAGTGATTGGCTCTTCCCATATGCTATTCTAGTGACTTCCTACTGTATTCTAGTATTAATACCTGCTGATTACTAGCCTTGTATAGGTTATACCTGGTATTCCATCATGAGAGCTAGGAGCCTCTTTAAATGTCCATCTTGTGATCATTGTTTGATAGATTTTCTGTGAGCCTGTAGGCCTAGTTTGTTCATGAATTACTAACATATCGTTTAGTGACCATGTTTCCTGGTATGATAGACATGTTACACTTGAATAAATAAAATATATAGATAGACTGATCCGACTGATTGTCCATGTACCTTGACATGACTACATGTATCCGTGATTATCGCATCGAGGTGCTATGGTTCCTATGTACTGTAGTGCTATGCTGTTCCTGTTATATTATAATATATTTACTATTTCTGTATGGGTACCCTTGTAGTTGGTTAGTAATAGTAGTGTAGTTAGGTTGTATGATTGATTGTTGCATTACACTTAGGATGGATCTAGATTGGAACCCTTGTAAAAAATATGGATCTACACTCAATGTACTCGTACTGCAGTACGACATCTAGGCAGGATAATCGTGTGTCCATGGCACAGGATTCCGTATAACTAAATGGTTAATTAGGTAACTTCTAACTCATAGAAGCATTGGAAGGGGGACAGGATCCCGAGATCGTGTATTGTTTGCCATCCATTGGATACTTCATATCAATCATCATAGTGGAGTATAGTATCTGACTACTATTATTATGTCAACCCAATTTCAACGCTATTGGAGTGTTGGGACCAATACTGGTCATGTTTTAGCTCGGTGGCTTTACGAGGGATGTTGCATACTATTTATACTCATGTTTATATGACTTGACCAGTCCCACTTCGATATTGCACGATTTGATGATCCCTATATATTGCATTATTATGGTAACCCGGATACCACTCTAGTAAGACGTAGGAACTGATTGGCCGCTTATTAAATCTTATGTGTTCATACTATATCACTTGCTAGTAGCTTAGGGATGTTGACTATCTCAGAGTAGTGGTTCATCCCTTGCCCTTGTTTGGTATACGATTGGGCTACTGCCCAACGATAGGCTATGGGCCTAAACTATGATACATGTTCCTATATATACTATTGTTGGCACTAAAAGCAATGATGAAGTTCCGGTCCTGCAAAGCCCTGCTTGAAGAATAATTTATGCATAAATATACTCTTAAGTGTAAAAGAGTGTCTCTCAAAAGAGTACAAATTGACTTCAACATCATTTTGGAGTGCAGGATGCTTCTGCGCATAAATGAGTGAATGATACTTTCACACATAAATAAGCATAGGATGCTTTCGCGCACAAATGAGAGCATGATTCTTTCGCGCAGAAATGAGGGCAGGATATTTTCGCGCAGAAATAAGCGTAGGATGCTTCAGCGCAAAAATGAACAACATTTCAAATTCTAATGTTTTATAGTGCATTTAATGCCTTAAAAATGTAATACCCCATTCCGCTCAAGCGGACTGCCGTCTCAAACAGCAAAAGTGCAACTGTCCCGTCCCGCCTTGCCTCAACGAGAAGCAAAGGATATCCAGACCTGCCCTTACAGGAATCCGGCTTGGACTTTCAGAGGCTCGCTCAGACGTATCGCTCTACCGAGGCGAATCATCGCTAAGGTGGGTGGCTACGGTGAACTTGTCTTTGCTTAGCCAGCACACATAAAATCTGGAATGTTTATGCTAGTCGCTAGGTGAATCACCCCCTGCATGCTAATAAATCTAACGCACCTAGCTAAGGGAATAATCCCAACTTGTATTGCCTGCTAGAACATGGAAATGAAATATTGCTTATATTCAGACCCTCGCATGCTAAGTCCCTTAACGGTTTCATCTCTCGGCTTACCTTCGGGCCCGAGCAAACATGCATGTTTATGTTCCTTAGAAATGCATGCTTGTCTGCTTGAATGTTACCGTATTTTCATCCAAACCCCGGAAGACTACTAAGTAGTCGTTCCGTGCCTGAACGACCCTGCAAGTATTCGGGACCGTTAGGTCACCAAGGCAATCTCCGCCCCAGGAGAATTGCATCAAGGCAAAAGACAGTCACTGAACAACGAAACAGGCAATGCATCTTGTCTTGTACTATTGTTGCCTCAACAACTTGTCTCTTGTCTTGTACTCTTGTCTTGTACTCTTGTTGCCCCAACCAAGGCCCCGTTCGATCATGGACAACCAGTGCACAGGGTAACGGTCTCGCGGGCGATGTTGGGGCACTGGCATCGACCCGGTCCGGGCGAGACATATTGTTCTTAGTCTCTTGTTCGGCGGAATGGCTTGCTGTAATAACCTAAAATTTTAAGAATTTTTACAATTAAATTTCTTGAATTAATTAGCGGTTTTTGTGAAATTTTAGGTCTATAAATTAAAGCAGTTTAATTTAAAATAAATTTTTTAAATGAAATTAAATAATATTAAAATGTGATGGAAATTATATTTTCAAGTGTAAAATTAAAAACCGAGCCTGGGGTATTTTTCCGGGAATTTATTGGACACCGGATGAATTTTTAAAGCATTAAAAACTGTTGTAAAATTTAACTGATTAATTAAATCAAAATTAAATAATAAACCAACCCAAACCCAGTGATTAACCCGGACCGGACCGGCCGGTCTGACCAACCCGGACCGCTCAGGCTAGCGGGTCGGATCCGGGTCAGACCCGACCCGCCAGCAACCGACCCGACCCATTCTAATCCCTAACCCCCAAATTCGATCAGTCGACTCTTCACCTGGCCGGCGGCTGTTCCCGCCGCCGTGGCCGTCGGCCGACCCCTCGGTTCGGATCCCCTCCACCCGGCGACTCCTTCTCTTCCCCTTCCGGCGAACCTCTACCGGTTAACATCCCCTAGACCCCTATTTAAATCCAGCCACCCGCCGGATTTTTCCCTCCTTGCATTTCTTCTCCGGCGAGAACCTCGACTCCGGCTAACCCCCTCTATCCCGACCGCCCGAGTCCAGCACCACCCGGCGCCACCACTGCACCTCCAGGACCTCCTCTCTCCTCCTTCCTCCGACCAAGACCACCCCGACCCCGCACCATCAGAGCTCGACTCCGGTCGACTCAGTCGAGCGCCGCCCGGCCTACTGGAGACGTCCCAGAGGCTCGCCGACCGTCGACGACCACCCCTCGGCTGCCCAGCGAGCCCTCAGCCACCGGACACGCCCTGCCCGGCCACCGGAGTTCCAGAACCCTAAAACCTAGGGTGGACACAGGACTCGACTCAGGACACGAGGACACAAGGATTCGGGTTTTTCGGACAAGTTCAGGTACCCGTAACTTGCTACTCGTATCTCCGATTTTAATTTCATAAATTGTATCGCGTAGCCTGTATGACCCTCTCGGTGCCCGGACAAACCGCTCGGGGCATTGAGACCTGTAGTGATCGCACACCGCGATCCAAAAACAGGAAAAACTTAGCCCTGTTTCACCCCGGAATCGAGTACGCCCCGCCAAACGGGACGACTTGGTCACGTGCGGTCTTCACCGACACGTGAGCATCGTAGATACGGACGTGCGGGCTTTCGCAGAAGCTGATTCGGATGTGCGTGCACACCGAAATCAGTACGTATCCGCGGACAACACCCGTATCCGACTTTTCTGTAATTAGCTGTAACTTAGTGTATACACGTCAGATCGAGACAAAACTTGCGCCATCGGACTCGTAGCAATACGTTGGTCCTGTGGGTCAAGTTTGGTTCGATTCTGAGAACATTGGAAAATCGCGTGTCATGGGCCCCACAGGCTCCACTTGACGGGCGATTGTGAGAACGGCTCATCGGAATCCAATTCTGGAAGTTCCGTTGGGTTCGTATCAACGTTCCTGACTTGTTAACACTAAGTTGGACTAATTTGGAGACTTTTGACCCTGACCCGGTTTTCGGTACAAAGCGACCTACACATGGAACCGCTTTGGCCTAAAAATGTCGTTTTTGCCCTTGTGTCCAAACTGAACTTAAGGACAGGCGTTTCTAACTATTTCCTATGTTCTGAGACTATTGGTAATGTTTATTTCAGCTTTTGGAGGAGTTATTGCTGAACCCACTGTTACAAGGACCGCCACTGATATTCCAATCCCAAGCAAGTGTACCTTGCCATAAATTGTAGTTTATTAGTTTATTTTGTTCTCTTGCTCTATTTTCTGTGACCAGTGTGCATGATATAACCTAGGACCGTGTGACATACTTAGCGTCCGATCACAGTCGGGTGCCAACTCTGTACGCGGAGTTGTGTACGTCAGTTAGTGTTGGACATTCGAGACCCTTTATATTCTCGTGCTTGTTTATCAAGTACACTATAACCTAGGACACTTGACACCATACATTGACAGAATCTTCCTGACATATTTAAGGTGATTCTGTATAGGATACAGGATGGACATAGTTATTATACTCTTAGATTATGACTGTTGCATTAGCACTGATCTCACGTAACATGGACATGAGACGTGTGGTTACATTGGGTGGGGAGAGACACACAGGCTACAGGCTGTTCTATATATATATACTATTATTGTGAGGTTGTAGACTCTCGAGCAGAGCTAGACCACTACTAGATATTGCTGCTACCGGCTCTCCGACACAGAGCTTGTAGCAATCTCAGCCTGAGTACTAGTGTTCCTCTCAGATACATTTTCACATAGTTGGTTATGTAGTTACCCTGTTTATTTCATTCTCTATTTTACTGCATTACTTTTGGCTTGAGATTTCTGTACCTTGTTATGTCCCCTGAGGACCTGGAATGGATGATGTCCCCAGGTTTAGCAGAAGAGCATTATCCCGAGGTTTACGGGACAGGAGCTAAAGTTGTACCAGGAGCTATTGCTGAAGGAGAACCTAACATAGAAGCAGAGGTGATGGCTGAAGACTTTACTTGAGCTTATGATATTGTACTCATCAGATACTTTATTTTGGACTCCTTTGTTCTGGTCTGATGAACCAGTGTTTAGACTTTTATCGGGTTGTTCCCCGACATACTCTGCTGTGACTGGACTTTGATGTACTTTCCTTTATTTGCTGTTGTTCTTATTATTCTGTGTGTGGATGAGATTAGTATTATGACCTATTGTTGTAGACCTATATTACAGTTTAAGTATGGCCGATGGATCCATTAGATTGGGATGTCCTTCGGTGTGTACTGCTGGCCATTGTCATGTGACTAGTCCCTCGATATTTTGGGACTGGGGCGTGACATGGTTTTTGTGGTGGCCCATGCAGGTCTACGATAAATTGTTTGGTCTCAACTTAGGGGCCAAACAAACCTGAAAAAGGATAGGATAGGCTTAGGATCTCATCCATTTGTTGAAACATTTTTGAGACTCTATATCGCATTCGAATTAAATACTTAATTATGCATCCTGCTTGATTCTACTAAACGTTCTCATAAAGTTCATTTTGGATGCAGAAAGATGGATCCGAGAAATGGAGAAGAAGTTCCTTTTATACCACAAGACGCTGTGGTTACCTATGGAGATGGAGTTACACCAGAGAACAGAGGTCAATCCTCTCAAAGTGGACAAGCTGAGCAGCATAACTCAAGGTTCAGGCGTGATGATATCCCACCTCCGCCACAAGTCACTCCACATATGTCTGCCTTCCCACCAGGACAAGCATAGATGGGCAGCAAATATTCCAGATGTTTTATGCCATGATGCAAGCTCAACAATAAGTTCAACAGGAGGCACAGCGTCAGGAGGCAGAGAACCTGAGAAACAGCCTAGTAAATGCATTGGAGCAGGCAAACCCGCAAGCTAGGCGACCAGCGACGGGATCTATCACTGATTTCCGTCAACTCAAGCCCCGTACCTTTTCGGGCAAGGAAGGACCAACTGAAGTGCATGAGTGGCTCACCAATATACAACATCAGTTGGAAGCAGCTGAACTTCCGCGGGAGAGATGGATGACTGCTGTCTGAATGCAACTGACGGACAACGCGCATCACTGGTGGCTAGCTGAAGAGAGGAGGCTCGGACATGACCGAGTCACTTGGGAGGAGTTCTCCAGACTCTTCCAAAAGATGTATATCCCAGCCGTTGCTAGATCAGAACTCCGAGATAAGTTCAACCGTCTCATCCAGGGCAACATGACGGTGGAGGAGTATAATGCTGAATTCATTCGCCTGAGTCATTTTGCCCCTTCTCTAATTCCTACCGAAGAAGAGAAGGCGAAGAAATTCTTTGATGGACTCAGGTTCGAGCTTCAGAGGTTGATTGGATCTATTGCCCCTACATCGTACAACGATGTCCTTGCTGTGGCACGACGCATGGAGCGCGTCACCAGGAGGGAGTCAAGTCTGAAGCGACCATTTACCTCAGCACCATCCAAGGCAGCACAAGGGGATTCTGCAAAGCGACTCCAAAGGAATCTACCGCAGAGAGCAGCACCAAGAACCCTGCCTACTTGTCATTTCTGTGGCAAGTTGGGTCACATTGAAAAGGAGTGCAGACGCAAATTGGGACTGTGCCTGGTTTGCGGCTCCAACCAGCATCTATCCAGGGACTGCACAGCACGCCGAGAGGAAGCCCCACGACTAGCTCTACCTGTCACGCCCCAGTCCCAAAATACCGTGGGACCAGACGCGTGGCAACGGCCAGCAGTACGCACCGATGGACCAACTCAATATAATGGATCCATCAGGGCATACTTAAGCTGTAAAACAAGTCTACGACAATCATGGCACAACTAATCTCATCCACACAAGATATAAAATATGATCCACAGAATAAATAAAGAATGTAAATCATCAGCAAGTCTCACAAAGTACTTCGGGGAAAAACCCGATAAATATCTAGTACAATGGTTCATCTGACCAGAATATAAAAGACTGAAATAAATAATAAAAGCTGAGCATAAACATGGATGCTCAAGAGAAGTCTTCAGCTAAGACCTCGTCCTCAGATGGTGGTACAACTCCTGGATCAGCTCCTGCTCCAGTCCCGTAGATCTCGGGATAAACCACGTCTGTAAAATCTGGGGAACAAAATCCGGATCCAGGTCCTCAGGGGACATAGCAAGGTACAAGAAAGCTCATGCCAATAAATACAGATAAGCAGTGCAGCAAATAAATAACTAAATAAACAATGGGGTAAATATGTAACCATCTAAGTGTAAATGCAAGTGAGAGCATCACTAGTCTCAGGCTGAGCCACTACAAGCTCTGTGTCGGGGAGCCGGTAGCGGTAATAACCGGTAGTGGGTCTAGCTCTGCTACGAGAGTCTACGACCTCTCAATAATAGAAGATATACATAAATACAGCCTGTAGCCTGTGTGTCTCTCCCCACCCAATGTAACCACGTAAATCATGACCACAACGTCTCATGCCCATGTCAAGCGCGATCATAGCTAAATGCAACCAGTCATAAGTATCTAATAATATAATGTCCATGTCCTGTATCCTATACAGAATCACCACGAATATCTCGGGAAAATCCTGTCTCATGAATAGTGTCAAGTGTCCTGGGTCATATGGTACTTGATAAGACAAGTACGAGAATATAAAGTGTCACGGATGTCCATCTCTAGATGACCGTACCCAACACTGCGTACAGTGTCGGCACCCGACTGATAATCGGACGCTAAGTACGTCACACGGTCCTAGGTTGAGCATGCACAGCAATATATATAAAACAAGGAAAATAGATAACTAAACTGCAGAGTTTGGCAAGGTACACTTGCCTGATGTCCGAATATCAACAACTGTCCTGGTATCCGTGGATCCGGTGGGAACTACTCCAAAAGCTGTAATAAATATCACCAACAGTCTCAGAAGATGTCAAATAGCTGGAAATGCCTGTCCTTACGTCCAATTTGGACACAGGGGCAAAAAGGTCATTTTCGGGCCAAAGCGGGTTCCATATGTGGGCCCACTTTGCACCGAAAAGCGCATCAGGGTCAAGGGTCTCCAAATTCCACAAACTCAGTGTCTACAAGTCAGGAACGATGATACGAACCCAACGGAACTTCCAGAATTGGATTCCGATGAGCCGGTCACAAAATCACCCGTCAAGTGGAGCCGGTGGGGCCCACGATACGCGATTTTGTCAATGTCCTCAGAATCGAACCAAACTTGGCTCACAGGACCAGCGTATTACTACGGATCCGATGACGCAAGTTTCGTCTCGATCCGACGTGTATACACGAAGTTACAGCGTGTTTCAGAATCGACGGATACGGGGTGTCGTCGGCGGATACGCGTTGATTTCGGGGTGCACGCACCTCCAAATCGACTTCTGCAAAAACCCACACGACCGTATCAACGTCGCGCACAGTTTGGTAAAGACCGCGTGCGACCAAGTCGTCCCGATTGGCGGGGCGGACTCAGTTCCGAGGTGAAACAGGGCGTTGTTTTTTCCTGTTTTGGATCGCGGTGTACGATCACTACAGGATGCGCTGCACCGAGCGAGTTGCACGGGCACCGAGAGGGGTATACAGTCTACGCATAGCAACTGACAGAAATTAAAACGAAGCTACGGTTTGAGAGAAAACGATACCTGAACAGGGCCCGTGAATGCTGAGATTCACGTGTCCGAGAGTCTCCTTCGTGTCCTGCGTCCGTGTCCGATGTGCTGTTCGTGTTCGAGAACAGGCGCGTCCGTGCTAGGGCACTGCTGCGCCGGCGAAGCGGTGGAGTCGGGGTCAGCGCCGCCGGACGGGGGACGCTGTGCACAGCCGGAGTAGGGGCTGCACCAACGGGACCGGAGAGGGAACTCTGGGTCGAAGTCGGCTGGTCGGTCAGCCGGACGGGGAGGAGCAGGGTGCAGGGTTCGGGGGATCGACGGGCAGGGGTCGTGCGGCGGCCTGGCGGCAGCAGCGAGGTGGAGGAGTTCGGGGGAGGAACGGCGGCGTCGATCGGGGCGGATCAACGGGTTGAGGGTGGTTGGGTTCTGTCGAGTAGTTCGACGGGCGGCCTGGCGGAGATGAGGGTGCCGGTGGCGGTCGAAGTTCGACGGGTCAGGGGCGAGGTAGCTGGGTGCGGCGGAGATGAGGGACAGAGGGGCTGGGCACGGATGTCGAGGCGGGGATTAAATAGGGCTACAATAAATCCGGCAAGTTAGGGTTTCCAATTGGATTTCGGGTCCGGGTCGGGTTTGGCTCGGATCCGACCCGACCCGACCCAATATGTTGTTTTGGTTCAGCCAGGTTTGGTTTGGTTTGGTCTTTATATCCAATAGTTAAAGGTCCTCGATACGTTGCTCCGGTGTCCAATAAATTCACCGAAAATTGCCGTGCGTCCGGTTCTCCATTATACAAAATAAATTTTTACTTCCAGAATATTTTGACTCCATTAAGCCACACTTAAAATTATTCAACCCACAAACCTCAGTGATAAATTCCAGAAAAATACCAAAAATAGGGAAAATTTTATAAATCTTATTTCTGAAATTTAGGGTGTTTACAATCTTCCCTCCTTAAAAGGATTGCGTCCTCGCAATCAAGAATAAGCTACTAAAGAAAGAGTTATGGAAATACAAGGTGGCCTAGTTTACAACTGCCTCCTCGAACAAGTGGGGGTATCGCTGACGCATACTATCTTCCCGTTCCCAAGTCGATTCGCCTGGTGAATGATGTTTCCATGCTACACGAACCAGTCTGATCGTCTGTCCCCGTAGTGTCTTCTCACTGACGTCGAGGATGCCAACTGGTTGTTCCTCATATCTCAAACTCGGGCCTACTGCGATCTCTGAATGATCGACTACGTGACTTGGGTCGGTCACGTATCTTCGCAACTGGGAGACGTGGAATACGTCATGCACTCCCTCTAAGGATGGAGGTAATGCAAGGCGATAAGCCACCTCACCAACGCGCTCTAGAATGTCAAATGGCCCAATATACCTTGGGCTCAGCTTGCCTCTGCTCCCGAATCTGATAGTACCACGAGTGGGCGAAATCCTCAAGAACACGTGATCTCCTTCCTTGAACTCTAGGGGACGTCTGTGTGTATCTGCCCAATGCTTCTGTCTGTCCTGAGCTGCTCGTAGATGATTCTGTATCTGCTTCACCTTCTCCACTGTCTGGGTGACCAATTCTGGACCCAGTATTTGACGTTCACCAACGTCACTCCAACACACAGGTGATCTGCACTTCCTTCCGTATAAAGCTTCAAATGGCGCCATCTGGATGCTGGCCTGATAACTGTTATTGTAGGAGAACTCTACTAAGTGCAAATGATCTTCCCAAGATCCTCCGAAATCTAGCATACATGATCTCAACATGTCCTCTAAGATCTGAATAGTGCGCTCCGATTGTCCATCTGTCTGCGGGTGGTACGCCGTGCTGAACTTGAGTCTGGTGCCCAGACTCTCTTGCATGCTTCTCCAGAAATGAGATGTAAATCTCGAATCTCGATCCGATACAATACTAACAGGTACTCCATGTAATTTGACGATTTGTCGCATATACATGTCAGCTAGTACCTCTGTGGACTGTCCAACTCTAAATGGCAAGAAGTGTGCCGATTTAGTGAGTCGATCCACGATCACCCATACTGCGTCTCTTCCGCTGGGGCTCTTCGGAAATCCTGTGACAAAGTCCATCGTGATATGCTCCCACTTCCATTCCGGTATCGGGAGCGGTTGTAACATACCTGCAGTCCTCTGATGCTCGGCCTTTACTTGTTGACATACTAAGCATTTGGCCACAAATCTGGCGATCTCTCTCTTCATTCCATGCCACCAGTAATACTGTCTCAAGTCTCTGTACATCTTAGTTCCTCCTGGGTGAACAGAGTACATAGAGCTATGCGCTTCAGTCATTAACTCTTGTCTCAATTCTCCATTTGGAACATACAAGCGGTTTCCAAATCTCAATGTCCCGTCTTCGTGAATGCGAAGTCCTGTCTGAATACCTGCTTCTGTCCTTTCTTTGAGTCTTCAGAATCTAGCATCGGTGGGCAATGCTTCTTTAATCTTCTCCACGAGTGATGACTGAATCTCAAGGTTAGCCATCAAGCCATTCTGTCCCGGTACGATAACCTCTATCTGTAGCTCCTGCAAGTCCTTCAATAACTCGGGCTGCATTGTCAAGAAATAAGCCGTAGGCTTCCTGCTGAGTGCATCTGCAACAACATTCGCCTTTCCCGGATGAGACTGCAGATCGATGTCAAAATCTACCATCAGTTCCAGCCAACGTCTCTGTCTCATGTTAAGCTCCTTCTGAGTATACACATACTTCAGGCTCTTGTGGTCAGTAAAGATTTCTACCCTCTCTCCATAAAGGTAGTGCCTCCATATCTTCAATGCAAATATCACTGCTGCTAGCTCCAGATCATGCGTGGGGTAGTTCTTCTCGTGGTCCTTCAACTGTCTCGACGCATAAGCAATGACTTTGCCATGTTGCATCAAAACACATCCTAGTCCACTGCCGGATGCATCACTGTAAACAACAAAACCTCCTGACCCTGAAGGAAGAGTCAAGACAGGTGCTGTTGTTAATCTTCTCTTCAGTTCTTCAAAAGCCTTCTGGCAGTCTTCTGTCCATATAAACTCCTGATCCTTTCGTGTTAGCTTCGTCATTGGTTCTGCAATCCTCGAGAAATTTTCTACGAACCTTCGGTAATATCCCGCAAGTCCGAGAAAACTTCTCACCTCTGCAACTGATGTAGGTGTAGGCCAAGTCTCTATCGCCGCAACTTTCTCTGGATCCACTGAAAGTCCTTCTCCTGATATGATGTGTCCCAAGAAAGGCACTTTGTCCATACAGAACTCACACTTACTGAGCTTGGCATATAACTTCTCTTGCCTCAAGGTCTCTAACACGATTCTGAGATGCTCCTCGTGCTCGTCAGGGCTCTTGGAATATATGAGAATGTCATCAATGAATACCACTACGAATTTATCCAAGAATTGATGAAAGACTCTGTTCATCAAACTCATAAACACTGCTGGCGCATTGGTTAAACCAAACGGCATCACCAGGAACTCATAATGCCCATACTTCGTCCTGAAAGCTGTCTTCGGGATGTCTTCCTTCCTCACCTTGATCTGATGATAGCCGGATCTAAGGTCAATCTTCGAGAATACCCTTGCACCACTCAATTGATCGAATAGATCATCAATGCGTGGTAAGGGATACCTGTTCTTGATGGTCACGGCATTCAGTGCCCTGTAATCAATACACAACCGTACTGTTCCATCCTTCTTCGGCACAAATAAGATGGGTGCTCCCCAAGGTGAAACACTGGGCCGAATGAAACCCTTCTCCAAAAGATCATCAACCTGTTCCTTCAATTCCACTAACTCCTTAGGTGCTAGCCGGTAAACTGATGAAGTGATTGGCTCTGCTCCTGGAGTTAAGTCTATTGTGAATTCTATTTCCCGATCAGGCGGTAAACCTGGAAGATCATCAGGAAATACATCCACAAATTCTGATATGACTCTTGGGTAACCTGTCTCCTCTTCTACAGATAATACCCTAAGAGTAGGCTGAACTCCTTGCTCTACTGCTCCTCGGAGAAACTCAAATTCTGGATGTCCTGGCGGTCTAAATATAACCCGCCCAAGTCGGCAATCAAGAGTCGCATGGTACTGTCTTAACCAGTCCATACCAAGTACGACATCATAATCCGGCATGGAAAAGATTAGAAATTGAGCTCGCATTTCTCGGCCACAAACTACTACAGAACATGATCTACAGACATCACTAACCGGAATAATACCTCCTCCCGTAAGAATCCTCTTCATCTTCGGAAGGGGTGCGGTAGCTACTCTATAGGTGGCTACAAAGCTAGCTGCTCTAAATGAATGCGATGCTCCAGAATCAAATAAAGCTACTGCAGGTAATGAAGCTACTAAAATAGTACCTGCGATGACTTCGCCTGCTGTAGCCTCCTCCTCAACAGCTAGTGGGAATGCCTGTGCCCGTCCCTGAGCTGGACCTCTCTGTTGCTGCTGAGCCTGCTGAAATAAGGCTGCCTGTGGTGCCAGTGGTGGTCTCTGCTGATTCCCTCCTGGGGCTGGTGGTCTGACCCCACCAACTCCTGTCTGCTGGCCTCCTGCTGCTGGATAAGCTGGTCGTGGTGCAGGTAATGCTAGTCTTGGTGCTCCGTCCCGGCGCTCAGTACAGTCCCTGGAAAAGTGCTGGTTGGATCCGCAGCTCAAACACAGTCCCAACTTACGCCTGCATTCCTTCTCAATGTGTCCTACCTTGCCGCAGTGGTGACAAGTAGGAAGGGGTCTGTCTCTCTGTGCTGCTCTATCTGGCATACCCCTTTGGGCTCGCTTTGCTGAATCCCCCTGTGCTGGCCTGGATGGTGCTGATGTGATAGGCCTCTTCAAATTAGATTCCCTCCTGGTGACGCGCTCCAAGCGTCGAGCTGCTGCAAGGACATCGGTATAAGAGGTAGGTGCTACCGTTCCAATCACCTTCTGAAGTTCGAACTTCAAGCCGTCAAAGAACTTCTCTGCTTTTTCTTCCTCCGTTGAAATCAGTGTTGGGGCAAAGCGGCTCAGGCGAATAAATTCCGCATTGTATTCCTCTACTGACATGCTGCCTTGGATAAGGCGGTTGAACCTGTCTCTGAGCTCTGACCGTGCAATGGCTGGAATGTACATCTCTTGGAAGAGTCTGGAGAACTCTTCCCATGTGACTCGGTCCTGTCCAAGCCTCCTTTCTTCTGCTAACCACCAGTGATGCGCATTATCAGTCAACTGCATTCTGACTGCAGTCATCCACTTCTCTCTTGGAAGTTCAGCGGCTTCCAACTGATGCTGAATGTTGGTGAGCCACTCATGAACTTCCGTTGGCCCTTCTTTACCGGAAAACGTGCGAGGCTTGAGATGACGGAAATCGGTGATAGATCCCGTCGATGTTCTCCTCGCTGCCGGATTTGCCTGCTCCATTGCGGATACCAGGCTGGTCCTCAGATACTCGGCCTCCTGCCGATGAGCCTCTTGCTGAACTTGCTGCTGTGCTTGCATCATAGCATACATCATCTGGAACATTTGCTGTCCGTCCATGGCTTGTCCTGACGGGAATACTGGCATCTGGGGAGTGAACTGAGGTGGTGGTGGAATATCATCTCTCCGGAACCTTGGATTAGGCTGCCCGGTTTGATCACTCTGCGATGCTTGTCCACCATCCCCTGGTGTCACTTCGTCTCCATAAGTAACCACAGCGTCGTGTGGTGTCTCCAAAGGGATATCATCTCTGTTCCCGGAATCCATTGCTCTGCAATCAAAAGATAAACTATGAGAACGCTCAGAGGAATCAATACAGGATGCAGTTCAAGTAACAAAATTCGAGGTCGATATAGAGTTCAACAACTGGTTAAATGATGGATGAGATCCTATAGTTTATACTGTCCTTAGGGCAGGCTGGTCCGGTCCCTAAGTTGAAACCGAACTATTTGTCGTAGACCTGCATGGGCCACCACAAAAACCATGTCACGCCCCAGTCCCAAAATACCGTGGGACCAGACGCGTGGCAACGGCCAGCAGTACGCACCGATGGACCAACTCAATATAATGGATCCATCAGGGCATACTTAAGCTGTAAAACAAGTCTACGACAATCATGGCACAACTAATCTCATCCACACAAGATATAAAATATGATCCACAGAATAAATAAAGAATGTAAATCATCAGCAAGTCTCACAAAGTACTTCGGGGAAAAACCCGATAAATATCTAGTACAATGGTTCATCTGACCAGAATATAAAAGACTGAAATAAATAATAAAAGCTGAGCATAAACATGGATGCTCAAGAGAAGTCTTCAGCTAAGACCTCGTCCTCAGATGGTGGTACAACTCCTGGATCAGCTCCTGCTCCAGTCCCGTAGATCTCGGGATAAACCACGTCTGTAAAATCTGGGGAACAAAATCCGGATCCAGGTCCTCAGGGGACATAGCAAGGTACAAGAAAGCTCATGCCAATAAATACAGATAAGCAGTGCAGCAAATAAATAACTAAATGAACAATGGGGTAAATATGTAACCATCTAAGTGTAAATGCAAGTGAGAGCATCACTAGTCTCAGGCTGAGCCACTACAAGCTCTGTGTCGGGGAGCCGGTAGCGGTAATAACCGGTAGAGGGTCTAGCTCTGCTACGAGAGTCTACGACCTCTCAATAATAGAAGATATACATAAATACAGCCTGTAGCCTGTGTGTCTCTCCCCACCCAATGTAACCACGCAAATCATGACCACAACGTCTCATGCCCATGTCAAGCGCGATCATAGCTAAATGCAACCAGTCATAAGTATCTAATAATATAATGTCCATGTCCTGTATCCTATACAGAATCACCACGAATATCTCGGGAAAATCCTGTCTCATGAATAGTGTCAAGTGTCCTGGGTCATATGGTACTTGATAAGACAAGTACGAGAATATAAAGTGTCACGGATGTCCATCTCTAGATGACCGTACCCAACACTGCGTACAGTGTCGGCACCCGACTGATAATCGGACGCTAAGTACGTCACACGGTCCTAGGTTGAGCATGCACAGCAATATATATAAAATAAGGAAAATAGATAACTAAACTGCTGAGTTTGGCAAGGTACACTTGCCTGATGTCCGAATATCAACAACTGTCCTGGTATCCGTGGATCCGGTGGGAACTACTCCAAAAGCTGTAATAAATATCACCAACAGTCTCAAAAGATGTCAAATAGCTGGAAATGCCTGTCCTTACGTCCAATTTGGACACAGGAGCAAAAAGGTCATTTTCGGGCCAAAGCGGGTTCCATATGTGGGCCCACTTTGCACCGAAAAGCGCGTCAGGGTCAAGGGTCTCCAAATTCCGCAAACTCAGTGTCTACAAGTCAGGAACGATGATACGAACCCAACGGAACTTCCAGAATTGGATTCCGATGAGCCGGTCACAAAATCACCCGTCAAGTGGAGCCGGTGGGGCCCACGATACGCGATTTTGTCAATGTCCTCAGAATCGAACCAAACTTGGCTCACAGGACCAGCGTATTACTACGGATCCGATGGCGCAAGTTTCGTCTCGATCCGACGTGTATACACGAAGTTACAGCGTGTTTCAGAATCGACGGATACGGGGTGTCGTCGGCGGATACGCGTTGATTCCGGGGTGCACGCACCTCCAAATCGACTTCTGCGAAAACCCACACGACCGTATCAACGTCGCGCACAGTTTGGTAAAGACCGCGTGCGACCAAGTCATCCCGATTGGCGGGGCGGACTCAGTTCCGAGGTGAAACAGGGCGTTGTTTTTTCCTGTTTTGGATCGCGGTGTACGATCACTACAGGATGCGCTGCACCGAGCGAGTTGCACGGGCACCGAGAGGGGTATACAGTCTACGCATAGCAACTGACAGAAATTAAAACGAAGCTACGGTTTGAGAGAAAACGATACCTGAACAGGGCCCGTGAATGCTGAGATTCACGTGTCCGAGAGTCTCCTTCGTGTCCTGCGTCCGTGTCCGATGTGCTGTTCGTGTTCGAGAACGGGCGCGTCCGTGCTAGGGCACTGCTGCGCCGGCGAAGCGGTGGAGTCGGGGTCAGCGCCGTCGGACGGGGGACGCTGTGCACAGCCGGAGTAGGGGCTGCACCGACGGGACCGGAGAGGGAACTCTGGGTCAAAGTCGGCTGGTCGGTCAGCCGGACGGGGAGGAGCAGGGTACAGGGTTTGGGGGATCGACGGGCAGGGGTCGTGCGGCGGCCTGGCGGCAGCAGCGAGGTGGAGGAGTTCGGGGGAGGAACGGCGGCGTCGATCGGGGCGGATCAACGGGTTGAGGGTGGTTGGGTTCTGTCGAGTAGTTCGACGGGCGGCCTGGCGGAGATGAGGGTGCCGGTGGCGGTCGGAGTTCGACGGGTCAGAGGCGAGGTAGCTGGGTGCGGCGGAGATGAGGGACAGAGGGGCTGGGCACGGATGTCGAGGCGGGGATTAAATAGGGCTACAGTAAATCCGGCAAGTTAGGGTTTCCAATTGGATTTCGGGTCCGGGTCGGGTTTGGCTCGGATCCGACCCGACCCGACCCAATATGTTGTTTTGGTTCAGCCAGGTTTGGTTTGGTTTGGTCTTTATATCCAATAGTTAAAGGTCCTCGATACGTTGCTCCGGTGTCCAATAAATTCACCGAAAATTGCCGTGCGTCCGGTTCTCCATTATACAAAATAAATTTTTACTTCCAGAATATTTTGACTCCATTAAGCCACACTTAAAATTATTCAACCCACAAACCTCAGTGATAAATTCCAGAAAAATACCAAAAATAGGGAAAATTTTATAAATCTTATTTCTGAAATTTAGGGTGTTTACACTACCTGCACCACGGCCAGATTATCCAACAGTGGGAGCACAGCAGACGGGAGTTGGAGGAGTCAGACCACCAGCTCCAGGAGGATATCAGCCAAGACCTCCATTGCCACCTCAAGCAGCACTATTCCAACAGGCTCGTCAGCAGAGGGGACCAGCACAGGGACGAGGTCAGGCTTTTGCATTGGCTGTTCAGGAAGAAGCTATTGCTGGAGAAGTTATAGCAGGTACCATCTTAGTAGCTTCATTACCTGCTGTAGCTTTATTTGATTCTGGGGCATCGCACTCATTTATAGCTGCTAGCTTCGTAGCCACCCATAGAGTAGCTACTGCACCCCTTCCGAAGACTAAGAGAATTCTTACGGGAGGTGGAATCATACCTGTTAGTGATATTTGTAGATCATGCTCAGTAGTAGTCTGCAGGAGAGAAATGCGAGCCCAATTTCTGATCTTTTCTATGCCTGACTATGATGTGGTACTTGGTATGGACTGGTTAAGTCATTATCATGCTACTCTTGATTGTCGGCTTGGAAAAGTTATATTCAGACCACCTGGACACTCAGAGTTTGAATTTCTTCGAGGAGCTGTAGAACAAGGTGTTCAGCCAACTCTTAGGGTATTAACTGTAGAAGGGAAGTCAAGTTACCCAAGAGTTATATCAGAGTTTGAGGATGTATTTCCCGATGATCTTCCAGGTCTACCACCTGATCGGGAAATAGAATTCACCATAGACTTAACTCCAGGAGCAGAACCGATCACTTCATCGGTTTATAGACTAGCCCCTAAGGAGTTAGTAGAGTTGAAGAAGCAAGTTGATGAACTTCTGGAGAAAGGTTTCATCCGGCCCAGTGTTTCACCTTGGGGAGCACCTATATTTTTTGTACCAAAGAAGGATGGAACAGTTCGCCTGTGCATTGATTACAGGGCGTTAAACGCTGTGACCATTAAGAACCGATATCCCTTGTCCCGCATTGATGACTTATTTGATCAATTGAGTGGAGGTAGGGTATTTTCAAAGATTGACCTGAGATCCGGTTATCACCAAATTAGGGTGAGGAAGAAAGATATCCCGAAGACAGCCTTTAGAACCAAGTATGGACACTATGAGTTCTTAGTAATGCCGTTTGGTTTAACCAACGCGCCTGCTGTGTTCATGAGTTTGATGAACCGAGTTTTCCATCAATACTTGGATAAATTCGTGGTGGTATTTATCGATGACATTCTGGTATATTCCAAAAGCCACGAAGAGCACGAGGAGCATCTCAGAATCGTGCTAGAGACGTTGAGGCAAGAGAAGCTTTATGCTAAGCTCAGTAAATGTGAGTTTTGCATGGATAAGGTGCCATTCTTGGGGCATATTATCTCAGGAGAAGGACTGTCAGTTGATCCAGAGAAGGTTGCTGCCATTGAGACTTGGCCTACACCGACATCAGTTGCTGAGGTGAGGAGTTTTCTAGGACTTACCGGATATTACAGAAGGTTCATAGAAAATTTCTCAAGGATTGCAGAGCCAATGACGAAGTTGACACGGAAAGATCAGGACTTTGCATGGACAGAAGAATATCAGTTGGCCTTTGAAGAACTGAAGAGGCATTTAACAACAGCACCAGTCTTGACTCTTCCTTCAGGGTCAGGCGGTTTTGTTGTTTATAGCGATGCGTCAGGTAGTGGCCTAGGATGTGTTTTGATGCAACACGGCAAAGTTATTGCTTATGCATCGAGACAGTTAAAGGTCCATGAGAAGAACTACCCAACGCATGACCTGGAGCTAGCTGCTGTAATATTTGCACTGAAAATTTGGAGGCATTATCTTTATGGTGAGAAGGTGGAGATCTTCACTGATCACAAAAGTCTGAAGTATGTATATACTCAGAAGGATCTTAACATGAGGCAAAGACGCTGGCTTGAGTTAATGGTGGACTTTGATATAGATCTGCAGTACCACCCAGGGAAGGCGAATATAGTAGCAGATGCACTTAGTAGGAAGCCTACAGCTTATTTCTTGACAATGCAACCTGAGCTATTGAAAGATCTACAGGAGCTTCAGATAGAGGTTATTCTACCAAGGCAGAGTGGCTTGCTGGCTAATCTGGAAGTGAAGTCATCGCTCGTGGAAAGGATTAAGGAAGATCTACCTACTGATGCAAGGTTTCGAAGACTCAAAGAGAAGACCGAAGTAGGCTTGCAGACGGGACTTCGCATACATGAGGATGGTACATTAAGGTGCGGAGATCATCTATATGTTCCAAATGGAGAACTGAGACAAGAGCTAATGACTGAAGCCCATAGTTCCATATACTCTGTACATCCAGGAGGAACAAAGATGTATCGAGATCTAAGGCAGTATTATTGGTGGCATGGAATGAAGAGAGAGATTGCCAGATTTATAGCAAAATGCTTAGTCTACCAACAAGTGAAAGCCGAACATCAGAGGACTGCTGGAATGCTGCAGCCGCTTCCCATACCAGAATGAAAGTGGGAACATATCACCATGGACTTCGTCACAGGATTCCCAAGGAGCCCCAGTGGAAAAGATGCGGTATGGGTTATCGTGGATCGACTCACTAAGTCTGCGCACTTCTTGCCATTTAGAGTTGGACAGTCCACAGAGATACTAGCCGACATGTATATGAGACAAATAGTAAGATTGCATGGAGTGCCGATTAGTATCGTATCAGACCGAGATTCGAGGTTCACCTCTCATTTTTGGCGAAGCATGCAAGAGAGTCTTGGTATCAGACCGAAATTCGAGGTTCACCTCTCATTAGTATCGTATCACCCCCAGACAGATGGTCAATCAGAACGTACAATCCAGATTTTGGAGGATATGCTGCGATCCTGCATGCTAGACTTTGGAGGGTCTTGGGAAGATCATTTACATTTGGTAGAGTTCTCCTACAACAACAGTTACCAGGCAAGCATCAAGATGGCACCTTTCGAGGCGTTATATGGTAGAAGTGCAGATCGCCAATATGTTGGAGTGACGTCGGAGAGCGTCAAATCTTGGGACCAGAGTTGGTGATACAAACTGTGGAGAAGGTTAAACAAATCCAAAATCATCTTCGGGCTGCTCAGGACAGGCAGAAGCATTGGGCTGATACACACCGACGTCCACTGGAGTTCAAGGAAGGAGAACATATATTTCTGAGGATTTTGCCTACTCGAGGAACCATTCGCTTTGGGAGCAGAGGCAAGTTGAGTCCAAGGTACATTGGGCCCTTTGATATTCTGGAGCGCATTGGTGAGGTGGCATATCGTCTTGCATTACCTCCATCTTTAGAGGGAGTGCATGATGTATTCCATGTCTCATAATTGAGAAGGTATGTGACTGACCCAAGTCACATAGTGGATAATTCTGAGATCGCCGTAGGCCCAAGCTTGAGATATGAAGAACAACCGGTGGGTATACTCGGAACCAGCAAGAAGACACTGCGAGGGCATACAATTAAACTGTTTCGTGTGGCATGGAAGCAACACTCAC
This sequence comes from Iris macrosiphon, assembly GCA_036927795.1. Classification (NCBI taxonomy): domain Eukaryota; kingdom Viridiplantae; phylum Streptophyta; class Magnoliopsida; order Asparagales; family Iridaceae; genus Iris; species Iris macrosiphon. The sequence goes on along the minus strand of JAYESA010000004.1, from coordinate 222,124,184 downwards.
CTGGTGAATCTACTTGGGAGAGGGAAGATATCATGCGCCAGAAATACCCCCACTTATTCGAGGATGCAGGTATACCTTAAGTAAATTTTAATTCATGTAGTTCTGTTCTGCTAGTAGTTTAAAAAAATTTTAAATTGCGAGGACGCAATTTTCTTAAGGGGGGTAGATTGTAATCACCTGAAATTTTAAGAATTTTTACAATTAAATTTCTTGAATTAATTAGCGGTTTTTGTGAAATTTTAGGTCTATAAATTAAAGCAGTTTAATTTAAAATAAATTTTTTAAATGAAATTAAATAATATTAAAATGTGATGGAAATTATATTTTCAAGTGTAAAATTAAAAACCGAGCCTGGGGTATTTTTCCGGGAATTTATTGGACACCGGATGAATTTTTAAAGCATTAAAAACCGTTGTAAAATTTAACTGATTAATTAAATCAAAATTAAATAATAAACCAACCCAAACCCAGTGATTAACCCGGACCGGACCGGCCGGTCTGACCAACCCGGACCGCTCAGGCTAGCGGGTCGGATCCGGGTCAGACCCGACCCGCCAGCAACCGACCCGACCCATTCTAATCCCTAACCCCCAAATTCGATCAGTCGACTCTTCACCTGGCCGGCGGCCGTTCCCGCCGCCGTGGCCGCCGGCCGACCCCTCGGTTCGGATCCCCTCCACCCGGCGACTCCTCCTCTTCCCCTTCCGGCGAACCTCCACCGGTTAACCTCCCCTAGACCCCTATTTAAATCCAGCCACCCGCCGGATTTTTCCCTCCTTATATTTCTTCTCCGACGAGAACCTCGACTCCGGCTAACCCCCTCCATCCCGACCGCCCGAGTCCAGCACCACCCGGCGCCACCACTGCACCTACAGGACCTCCTCTCTCCTTCTTCCTCCGACCAAGACCACCCCGACCCCGCACCATCAGAGCTCGACTCCGGTCGACTCAGTCGAGCGCCGCCCGGCCTACTGGAGACGTCCCAGAGGCTCGCCGACCGTAGACGACCACCCCTCGGCTGCCCAGCGAGCCCTCAGTCATCGGACACGCCCTGCCCGGTCACCGGAGTTCCAGAACCCTAAAACCTAGGGTGGACACAGGACTCGACTCAGGACACGAGGACACAAGGATTCGGGTTTTTCGGACAAGTTTAGGTACCCGTAACTTGCTACTCGTATCTCCGATTTTAATTTCGTAAATTGTATCGCATAGCCTGTATGACCCTCTCGGTGCCCGGACAAACCGCTCGGGGCATCGAGACCTGTGGTGATCGCACACCGCGATCCAAAAACAGGAAAAACTTAGCCCTGTTTCACCCCGGAATCGAGTACGCCCCGCCAAACGGGACGACTTGGTTACGTGCGGTCTTCACCGACACGTGAGCATCGTAGATACGGACGTGCGGGCTTTCGCAGAAGCTGATTCGGATGTGCGTGCACACCGAAATCAGTGCGTATCCGCGAACAACACCCGTATCCGACTTTTCTGTAATTAGCTGTAACTTAGTGTATACACGTCAGATCGAGACGAAACTTACGCCATCGGACTCGTAGCAATACGTTGGTCCTGTGGGTCAAGTTTGGTTCGATTCTGAGAACATTGGAAAATCGCGTGTCGTGGGCCCCACAGGCTCTACTTGACGGGCGATTGTGAGAACGGCTCATCGAAATCCAATTCTGGAAGTTCTGTTGGGTTCGTATCAACGTTCCTGACTTGTTAATACTAAGTTGGACTGATTTGGAGACTTTTGACCCTGACCCGATTTTCGGTACAAAGCGACCTACACATGGAACCGCTTTGGCCTAAAAATGTCGTTTTTGCCCTTGTGTCCAAACTGGACTTAAGGACAGGCGTTTCTAACTATTTCCTATGTTCTGAGACTATTGGTAATGTTCATTTCAGCTTTTGGAGGAGTTATTGCTGAACCCACTGTTACAAGGACCGCCACTGATATTCCAATCCCAGGCAAGTGTACCTTGCCATAAATTGCAGTTTATTAGTTTATTTTGTTCTCTTGCTCTATTTTCTGTGACCAGTGTGCATGATATAACCTAGGACCGTGTGACATACTTAGCGTCCGATCACAGTCGGGTGCCAACTCTGTACGCGGAGTTGTGTACGTCAGTTAGTGTTGGACATTCGAGACCCTTTATATTCTCGTACTTGTTTATCAAGTACACTATAACCTAGGACACTTGACACCATACATTGACAGAATCTTCCTGACATATTCAAGATGATTCTGTATAGGATACAGGATGGACATAGTTATTATACTCTTAGATTATGACTGTTGCATTAGCACTGATCTCACGTGACATGGACATGAGACGTGTGGTTACATTGGGTGGGGAGAGACACACAGGCTACAGGCTGTTCTATATATATATACTATTATTGTGAGGTTGTATACTCTCGAGCAGAGCTAGACCACTACTAGATATTGCTGCTACCGGCTCCCCGACACAGAGCTTGTAGCAGTCTCAGCCTGAGTACTAGTGTTGCTCTCAGATGCATTTTCACATAGTTGGTTATGTAGTTACCCTGTTTATTTCATTCTCTATTTCACTGCATTACTTTTGGCTTGAGATTTCTGTACCTTGTTATGTCCCCTGAGGACCTGGAATGGATGATGTCCCCAGGTTTAGCAGAAGAGCATTATCCCGAGGTTTACGGGACAGGAGCTGAAGTTATACCAGGAGCTATTGCTGAAGGAGAACCTAACATAGAAGCAGAGGTGATGGCTGAAGACTTTACTTGAGCTTATGATATTGTACTCATCAGATACTTTATTTTGGACTCCTTTGTTCTGGTCTGATGAACCAGTGTTTAGACTTTTATCGGGTTGTTCCCCGACATACTCTGCTGTGACTGGACTTTGATGTACTTTCCTTTATTTGCTGTTGTTCTTATTATTCTGTATGTGGATGAGATTAGTATTATGACCTATTGTTGTAGACCTATATTACAGCTTAAGTATGGCTGATGGATCCATTAGATTGGGATGTCCTTCGGTGTGTACTGCTGGCCATTCTCATGTGACTAGTCCCTCGATATTTTGGGACTGGGGCGTGACACTTGCAGCGCCTCTTGTACTTTGTTGCAAAGCATTCTCGTCTAGACTAAATAGTCTCTTGTTCGTCGAAATGGCTTACAGCGCCTCTTGTTCTTTGTTGCAAACCATCTCGTCTAGACTATACCGTCCATTATGGCATACGCCAGTGATCGCCTTGTAATAAACTTGTTGCATGCTTGCTTGTAAACGAAAGACAAACAACTCATCCTCGCTTAGCGGCTATCCGCGTGCGAGATACTGTATCGCATGAAATAATTAACTGAACACCTGAACGATCTTAAAATAAGTACTCGTGTTTGCATATCTTATGCCTCCTGAATGCTTATACATGCTCCTGCTTAAATTAATAATGTTTGCCTTAGACAGGGAAGGAGAAATGGTAAGTTGGTAAGTCTCGCTGTGTTTCCTCTAACATCGCACGGCGTACTGCCCGACACATTAGGCTATTCAATATCTGCATGTAACTGATCCTAAGGCAACTAGAAAGACAACTTAATAGTTGTGCACGGAACCTGTATTACGTGTTTGGATTTGTCGAACGGGCGAGTAGCTTCCCCACCAGTGCATAATGTACTGATAATCTACCAGTTTGATATGCAGGGTGCGGGAGAACCTCGTTCGGTGCGGATGCCTCCAACGTGCGTGCTAAGGCCAGGAGTTCCCTTTGAAGCCTTGCAACGGTGCGTCCGGAACTGAAGCACATATACAAGACATAATATTGTGAACATAGCCTGAACATCGCCTGTACAATCATTCCACAATTGTAGCCACTTGGCACACTTTTATGTTTCAGAGAGAGGCTCGAGCGACTTGTAATCTCGGCTATACGTCGCCTGTAACACGTGTCCATATCAATAAAAGAGCTTGCTTTACTTCAACTTGTGTTTCAATGCTTCCGCTATACTTGTCGACTCAGTGAACCTGTTACCGATCGCCTATGCGTTCATGACTCTGCTGCACTCGGACAATTTGTGCGACTCTGTGGCTTAGAACTCTTATCGCCAGCCAATGAACCATGGCCTTGCACGGACGTGGCTCACGCTCGTACGGCATCACGCCCGGATGGGTCAAGCAATCGTTCCGCGGGAGCGCTGGCGAGGGTGATTCCCGCCTAGCGGGAACGGCCGATTAGCCTGCGGAAGATCGGGGCGTGACATGTTGGTATCAGAGCCTGGCTTCTACGCCTTTGGCCTTCAATTCGATATCTCTGTTTCGAAAGCTCGTTCGTGGGTTATGTGCACGCTCTCTCTCAATGCCTCGATGTGATGTTCCAACAATAAGTCTAAATACTTTCAAAATGCATTTTGAATGATAATGATTGCTTGCCTGGTTGTATGCTGCGAGTGGCCTTTGTGCCAACCTGTGCGAACCCTTGAGAGTATCGCTAGTAGCTTGTCCGATTTTCACTAACTCTAAGTTTGGTTGAATGCATCTATTCGAGGGACGCCTTGAACTAGTGCACCATCCAAGACTTAAGAAAAAAAGTGGAACTCGAGTGCTGAGACTTCGCTATCACTGAGCTGGTTGACGTGTTCATGCTAGAGGGGCCCTTCGAAAGGGCGCACGATCCAGTCTGAGCGATATGCTAGGATCGAAGCTTGTACAAGTGAATATCCAAATGAACAAGTACAACGACTTGTCTAGGATTGTCTCAAACCTAGATCACTGCTTGTCCTTAGTAAGTCTCGAGGACGAGACTTTTTCTAAGTTGGGTAGGATGTAACACCCCGTTCCGCTCAAGCGGACTGCCGTCTCAAACGGCAAAAGTGCAACTGTCCCGACCCGCCTTGCCTCAACGAGAAGCAAAGGATATCCAGACCTGCCCCTACAGGAATCCGGCTTGGACTTTCAGAGGCTCGCTCAGACGTATCGCTCTACCGAGGCGAATCATCGCTAAGGTGGGTGGCTACGGTGAACTTGTCTTTGCTTAGCCAGCACACATAAAATCTGTAATGTTTATGCTAGTCGCTAGGTGAATCACCCCCTGCATGCTAATAAATCCAACGCACCTAGCTAAGGGAATAATCCCAACTTGTATTGCCTGCTAGAACATGGAAATAAAATATTGCTTATATTCAGACCCTCGCATGCTAAGTCCCTTAACGGTTTTATCTCTCGGCTTACCTTCGGGCTCGAGCAAACATGCCTGTTTATGTTTCTTAGAAACGCATGCTTGTTTGCTTGAATGTTACCGTGTTTTCATCCAAACCCCGGAAGACTACTAAGTAGTCGTTCCGTGCCTGAACGACCCTGCAAGTATTCGGGACCGTTAGGTCACCAAGGCAATCTCCGCCCCAGGAGAATTGTATCAAGGCAAAAGACAGTCACTGAACAACAAAACAGGCAATGCATCTTGTCTTATACTATTGTTGCCTCAACAGCTTGCCTCTTGTCTTGTACTCTTGTCTTGTACTCTTGTTGCCCCAACCAAGGCCCCGTTCGATCATGGACAACCAGTGCACAGGGTAACGGTCTCGCGGGCGATGCTGGGGCACTGGCATCGACCCGGTCCGGGCGAGACATATTGTTCTTAGTCTCTTGTTCGGCGGAATGGCTTGCAGCGCCTCTTGTACTTTATTGCAAAGCATTCTCGTCTAGACTAAATAGTCTCTTGTTCATCGGAATGGCTTGCAGCGCCTCTTGTTCTTTGTTGCAAACCATCTCGTCTAGACTATACCGTCCATTATGGCATACGCCAGTGATCGCCTTGTAATGAACTTGTTGCATGCTTGCTTGTAAATGAAAGACAAACAACTCATCCTCGCTTAGCGGCTATCCGCGTGCGAGATACTGTATCGCATGAAACAATTAACTGAACACCTGAACGATCTTGAAATAAGTACTCGTGTTTGCATATCTTATGCCTCCTGAATGCTTATACATGCTCCTGCTTAAATTAACAATGTTTGCCTTGGACAGGGAAGGAGAAATGGTAAGTTGGTAAGTCTCGCCGTGTTTCCTCTAACATCGCACAGCGCACTGCCCGACACGTTAGGCTATTCAATATCTACATGTAACTGATCCTAAGGCAACTAGAAAGACAACTTAATAGTTGTGCACGAAACCTGTATTACGTGTTTGGATTTGTCGAGCGGGCGAGTAGCTTCCCCACCAGTGCATAATGTACTGATAATCCACCAGTTTGATATGCAGGGTACGGGAGAACCTCGTTCGGTGCAGATGCCTCCAACGTGCGTGCTAAGGCCAGGAGTTCCCTCTGAAGCCTTGCAATGGTGCGTCCGGAACTGAAGCACATATACAAGACATAATATTATGAACATAGCCTGAACATCGCCTGTACAATCATTCCACAATTGTAGCCACTTGGCACACTTTTATGTTTCAGAGAGAGGCTCGAGCGACTTGTAATCTCGGCTATACGCCGCCTGTAACACGTGTCCATATCAATAAAAGAGCTTGCTTTACTTCAACTTGTGTTTCAATGCTTCCGCTATACTTGTCGACTCAGTGAACCTGTTACCGATCGCCTATGCGTTCATGACTTTGCTGCACTCGGACAATTTGTGCGACTCTGTGGCTTAGAACTCTTACCGCCAGCCAATGAACCATGGCCTTGCACGGACGTGGCTCACGCTCGTGCGGCATCACGCCCGGATGGGTCAAGCGATCGTTCCGCGGGAGCGCTGGCGAGGGTGATTCCCGCCTAGCGGGAACGGCCGATTAGCCTGCGGGAGATCGGGGCGTGACAAAAAATTTGCGTTTCAGAATTCAAAGTTACAGCTTTAATGATGTCAGCGTAATTATGAGGATTTAATATATTTCTCATAACCGCTGCCACGTGTCACGTAGACATTATTTTATGCGAGTGTTTTAATGTACTATTTATACGTAGTAAATGTGTGCAGTGCAGTTTCTATGCACAAAAAGTGGAAATAGGACAGTTTGGTCATTTTTTGCACGCAAAATTTAGCAAAACAGGGCAATTAACTTCATTTGCGCACGAAATTTCAATATTTTGACTGTTGCAGTATTGAATGGCTATAAATACCTCAGTTTTTGTGCAACCAAAAGGGGGTAAGAGGTGTCTAGATCTATCTTGCTGCCGAATCTTCCTCTCAACAGTGTTTGTGAGTGTCGAGTGCATCCAACTCCACCATTTTCTTCAACACTTAGCATCTCTCCACAAGAAATTTAAGGTGTTCTTCTTAGATCTAATACATCCATATTATCTCTAGTAAATTTTCCACTAAAGAGCACTGAAATTGTTCTCATGTAGAATTTATGAACTTTACATCTACTAAGGAGAAAAGCTTTGCAACTGTAAACCCTCTGATTTTTATATAGGATTATTTTAGTTATTTGAAATTACTTTTTTATTTTTTATTTTTTTATTTAAGTTAAATATTGATTTGGCAATTTATTGAACTATAGAAATCATTTACCATGGTTTTGAGATTTTGAGTACAACATTAGTTCTTACCTTCCAACCAACTTTACATACTAGATTTGGACGAACCAAATTAGGCCAATGCATTGACCGTCACTCATAAATTCTCCTTCCTATGCTTTGTTTTGATCGTACAACTTTCGCGATACAAAAATTAGAATTTGACAATTTGTCGCTTTGCCGTAGCGTACGATTTTAATGCGCAACATCATTCCCACTTAGAAAAGTGAAAAAAAATTGACAAACCGTAGAATTTACCGTGAGTAGCCAAGACCTTAGTTTGACCCCAAACTCTATAAGATGGTTCATTTAGTCTTTAGGCTAAGCCCTATATTTTTCCCTTAATTTTTGGAATTCATTGGTTAATTATTAAGAAAAGAAAACAATTTATTATAATTGTTTAGTAATTAAAACTAATTAGTAAATAAATTTGGATTATTAATAAATAAAATAAATTAGATAATAATTATGTAAATTATTAGATAATGATCATTGAATTAATGATTGATTAATAACTATTCAATCGTTGATTTTATTAATGGTTAGTAATCATTGTCATAATTATTGAATTTAATAATTAGTTAAATTGTCATGATTATATATTCATTAGAAATAAATATTAAGTAATGATTGTTTTGGTTTTTGAATGAGTGAATTCATTCACCATCGTCTTCTGTAGGGGATGATAGGAACATGGGCCCACGGTTTTTTTTTATTATGTATTTTTCTAAACTTCTTTTTCATGTGCTGAAGCAGATGATTTTTCGGTTACCATTGGAACAAGAGGAGCCCGCAGCTCGGCCCTTCTTCCGGCCAACTGTGCTGAGCACAGTTCTCATTCGGGCGGGCGGGTCTGCGCCCGACCCGATATCAATATATAAACAGGGTCAATGAAAAGCACCCGGCCCTAAATTTCCTTTTCTCCCTCTCTGTGCACCCATCGTGTCCGTTACGTGTCCGTTACGTGTCCGGCCACTTTACGACTCCGATCTCGACGAAACCACCACCAAACTGATCCCCTCTCCCTCCTCTTCCATCTGAAATTATCCCCAAGCCTCAAAGTCGTCCCAATACCAAATTATGGGTATTGGTGTCCATGATTTCCAGGACACGAGGAGCTTTTTGATGGCTTAAACTTTGAAGGCTTGCCGCACAAGATCCAACGGTCGAAACGATGATCGGACTTCACCGTTGTGCTCATGATGCATTTCTCTTCGACCATACCGAGTTTGGCACCATCACAACATTGTTTGATGGGTCACAACACGTGTTCGCACGACGTGTCTTGATTGTGTCTAACAGCTCGGTCTCCTTCTAGGAGCCGTATCTTCGCGCCGGGACCTCCAATTCTCGATCCATTTTGAGGTATAGCTTCCCTTTTGTCTTAACTTTATTATGTGTGGTCGGATCGCCCATATGCTGACCGTGTATTGCGTGAGACCTCTATCACTACATGTTGTCCTGAATAAAAGATTTAGACTTTTTGGAAGATCCAACTGTTGGATTTTCGATCGGTCAATTCCATTGCGACCATAGCGACTTGCTATCTTAGAATACCAAGTTTCATAGCAAAATAATATCGTTTGATAGATCAAACCATCCAACTTTCCTAATAAAGGAATTGTTGGAATTAATATTTATAATTATAATTATTTATATTTATGTGTGTAATGTCACGTCCCGACCTCCCGCAGGTAATCGGCCGTCCCCGCTAGGCGCGAATCACCGAGACAGAGCACCCGCAGGACGATCTTTTCCATCTGAACGTGATGCCGCACGAGCGTAAGCTGCGTCCGTGTAAGGCCATGATCCGAACAGACGGTAAGATGTCTAAGTCACATAGTCGCACAGATATTCCGAGTGCGGCGGAATAAGAAACGAGCATGCGATTGGTAACAGGTTCATAGAGTCTTCAATAGATGAAGCATTTTATAACACAATTATAGAAGTAAAACAAGCTCTTTATTGATATTGAACAAGTGTTATAAGCGACACTAGACCGAGATTACAAGTCGCTCAAGTCCCTTTCTCTCGAAACAATAAAAACGTTTCAAGTGGCTACATTTGTGGACTGATACATAGGCGATGTAACAATATTATGTCTTATATATGTGCTTCAGTTTCGGACACAACGTTCCAAGGCTCCAGAGTGAACTCCACGCCTTAGCGCGCAGGAAAGAGGAATTTCTGCACCGAACGAGGTTCTCCCACACCCTGCAAACAATCTGGTGGGTTATTAGTACATGAATGCACAGGTAGAGAGGCTTCTCGCCCACTCGACAAATCCAAACACGTTATATATGTTCCGTGCACAATCTATTAAGTTATCTTTCTAGTCTTGCCTTAGGATCAGTTTTATGGCATAATGTACAAGCCTAACTCGTGTGGTAGTGTATCGTACGATATATGAGTAACACGACGATACTTACCGACTTACCATACGTCATTTCCTGTCCAAGGCAAACCAAATTAAACCAAGCACGAGCATATATAATGAAATCCAGGGGCAATTGCATAAGCTAACACAAGTGTCGTGAGCGAGGTTCTGTTTCGGGTATATGGGTTATACGGATTACTTAGGTGTGTTACAATGGATTGCTCAGGTATTCAATTTATGTATAGATGCCTTATACTCATAATCGTTCAGGTATTTCAGATTAATGGATGCGATGCAATGACTCAGACACGGATTACCGCTAAGCGAGTATGACTTATGTATATGAACATGAGGTCACTGGCTTAGCCATAAAGGATGATGCATAGTCTCGGACGGAGATGAGGCATAGCGCAAGAGTCATTGGGCGTTAACCATCATCCCGACCAAATATAGTGAGACTACCATAGATCATGGAGTCAGACGGGTTATCCAAGTGTAGGATGCACTACCAAGGGCCCGACCACTGAATATATTGCGTCGCACCAAACCAGAGAGCATCCTACCGATTTGGTCACGCAATACTAGTATTCCTCCTAGGACGGTACGATCCCGGTGCCCCGATGATCGTCCGAGGAATCCATGTTATTACCTCGTGCACGAGTTGTTCGTGACCATGCAAGTCTAGGATTTCAGATTTACGGGATTCATGACATGACATGTTGATTCTTGATTCTTGTTCAGAACGAGTATGATCCACGAGCTGTGTTTCTTGCTTTACTTGACATGATTCTCGTTCAGAGTTAAACTTGACATGATGCAATCCCCTAGTTCGGAGATGCCTTAGCGACCCAACGGTCCCGGATACTTTCAGGTTCATACTTGCACAGAACGACTATTAGATAGTCTTCCGGGGAGAACTAGATGAATGCATGACATGGATAGTATTACTGGGGTCGTAGCATAAATCATGTGACAAGCATTGAAATGAGACAATGAGTACAAACTACAATATAAGCAGGCAAGCATGCATTTATTTGAAACATAAGCATTTACGTTAGCACGGTCTAAGGGTAGTGCGAAGGGTGCAACCGTAAAGGGACATATCGAGCAACATAGTTCTTAGGGGCGTGCAGTGTGAACAAATGAAGCAGTACACTACGAAAAGTATATGATGATCTACTCGAGGCATAGCGGTGTCTACTTGCATAAGACAAATATAGTGTAACACCCTGTTCCGTTCTAGCGGACTGTCGTCTCAAACGGCAAAAGTACAACTGTCCCGACCCGCTTTGCCTCAAACAAGAAGCAAAGGATATCCAGACTTGTCCCTACAGGAATCCGGCTTAGGCTTTCAGAGGCTCGCTCGGCGTATCGCTCAACCGAGGCGAATCATCGCTAAGGTGGGTGGCTACGGTAAACTTGTCTTTGCTTAGCCAGCACACATAAAATCTAGAATATTTATGCTAGTCGCTAGGTGATTCACCCCCTGCATGCTAATAAATCCAACGCACCTAGCTAAGGAAATAATCCCAACTTGTATTGCTTATGCTAGAACATAGAAATTAAAATACTTCTTGTATTCAGACCCTCGCATGCTAAGTCCCTAACGGTTTTATCTCTCGGCTTACCTTCGGGTCCGAGCAAACGTGTTTACTTATGTTCCTTAGAAACACATGCTTGTCTGCTTGAATGCATGAATGGAACATAGATGCAATATAAAATGAATCATGCAATACTGCTTGTCTTGTACTCACGTAGCCTCCGGGCGATAATCACGTAGCCTCCGGGCGGAAAACCACGTAGCCTCCGGGCGATAATCACGTAGCCTCCGGGCGGATATTCACGTAGCCTCCGGGCGGATCACGTAGCCTTCGGGCGAATGAATGTTATTGTTCGATCACGGACAACTTGTGCACAAGGTATAGTTCCTGCGGGCGGCTGCTGGGGCACTGGCACCGTTCCGGCTCCGGACGGAACTCACGTTTAGTCTTACGTACTTGGACGGGGTGGTATGCAGCGCCTCTCGTATTTGCACGTAGCAAACCATCTTCGTCACAGACTAAGTCCTTTATGGCAATCAAGCCAGTGATCGTCAAGTATATTTGAACCTGTTGTATACTAACTTGTGTCTTCGTGGCAGGGAAGACAGGGTAAGTTGTGCAGGTGATTCAGATAGTCAGGTAAAAGACACCGAACGGCGTCAAGTATATTTCAAGTAAATTATTGTATGCAACACACCCGATACTCCTGTAAATCATATACTTGTAACATGATCTTGCCCACAACATTGTATTTGCATATGCTATGCTCCTGAATGTTCACACTTGCCCGTGCATGAATTTATAATATTTGCCTTGGACAGGGAAGGCTAAATGGTAAGTCTCGCCGTGTTTCCTCTCATGTTGCACGGTGCACTGCCACACGAGTTAGGCTATTCAAATATTGCATGAAACTGATCCTAAGGCAACTAGAAAGACAACTTAATAGTTGTGCATGGAACCTGTATTACGTGTTTGGATTTGTCGAGTGGGCGAGTAGCTTCCCCACCAGTGCATTCAATGTACTGATAATCCACCAGTTTGTATGCAGGGTGCGGGAGAACCTCGTTCAGTACGGATGCCTCCTTCGTGCGTGCTAAGGTGTGGAGATCACTCCGAAGCAATGGTGCATCCGGAACTGAAGCACATATATAAGACATAATGTTGTGAACATCGCCTGTACAATTATTCCACAATTGTAGCCACTTGGCACGCTTTTACTGCTTCAGAGAGAGAGGCTTAAGCGACTTATAATCTCGGCTATACGCCGCCTATAACACTTGTTTGTTTCAATAAAAGAGTTGCTTTACTTCAACTTGTGTTATTCAATGCTTCTGCTATATTGTCAACTCAGTGAACTTGTTACTGATCGCCTATGCGTTCATGACTCTGCTGTACTCGGATAATCTGTGCAACTCTGTGGCTTTGAACTCTTACCGCCAGCCAATGGACCACGGCCTTGCACAGGCGTGGCTCACGCTCGTGCGGCATCACTCCCGGATGGGTCAAAGTGATCGTTCCGCGGGAGCGCTGGCGCGATGATTCTCGCCTAGCGGGGACGGCCGATTTGCCTGCGGGAGATCGGGGCGTGACATGTTGGTATCAGAGCCTGGCTTCTACGCCTTTGGAATTCGTTTCGAATATCTCTGTTTCAAAAGCTCGTTCGTGGGTTATGTGCACGCTCTCTCTCAATGCCTCGATGGGATGTTCCAACAATAAGTCTAAATACTTTCAAAATACGTTTTGAATTATATGCTTGCTTGTATGATTTGTGCTTGCGAGTGGCCTTTGTGCCAACCTGTGCGAACCCATGAGAGTATCACTAGTAGCTTGTCCGATTTCACTAACTCTAAGTTTGGTTGAATGCATCTATTCGAGGGACGCCTTGAACTAGTGCACCATCCAAGACTTAAGAAAAGGTAAAACTCGAGTGCTAAGACTTCACTATCACTAAACTGGTTAACGTGCTCACGCTAGAGGGGCCCTTCGAAAGTGCGCACGATCCAGTCTAAGCGATATGCCGATCTCGACGCTTGTGCAAGTGAATATCCAAATGAAACAAGTACAATGACTTGTCTAGGATTGTCTCAACCCTAGATTATTGCTTGTCCTCAGTAAGTCTCGAGGACGAGACTTTTTCTGAGTTGGGTAGGATGTAACACCCCGTTCCGTTCTAGCGGACTGCCGTCTTAAACGATAAAAGTGCAACTGTCCCGACCCGCTTTGCCTCAAACAAAAAGCAAAGAAATCTAGACTTGTCCCTACAGGAATCCGGCTTAGGCTTTCAGAGGCTCGCTCGGCGTATCGCTCAACCGAGACGAATCATCGCTAAGGTGGGTGGCTACGGTAAACTTGTCTTTGCTTAGCCAGCACACATAAAATCTGGAATATTCATGCTAGTCGCTAGGTGATTCACCCCCTGCATGCTAATAAATCCAACGCACCTAGCTAAGGGAATAATCCTAACTTGTATTGCTTATGCTAGAACATGGAAATTGAAATACTGCTTATATTCAGACCCTCGCATGCTAAGTCCCTAACGGTTTTATCTCTCGGCTTACCTTCGAGTCCGAGCAAACGTGTTTACTTATGTTCCTTAGAAACACATGCTTGAATGCATGAATGGAACATAGATGCAATATAAAATGAATCATGCAATACTGCTTGTCTTGTACTCACGTAGCCTCAGGACGATAATCACGTAGCCTTCGGGCGAAAAACCACGTAGCCTCTGGGCGATAATCACGTAGCCTCCGGGCTATAATCACGTAGCCTCCGGGCGGATATTTACGTAGCCTCCGGGCGGATCACGTAGCCTTCGGGCGAATGAATGTTATTGTTCGATTACGGACAACTTGTGCACAAGGTATAGTTCCTGCGGGCGGCTGCTGGGTACTGGCACCGTTCCGGCTACGGACGGAACTCACGTTTAGTCTCACGTACTTGGATGGGGTGGTATGTGGCGCCTCTCGTATTTGTACGTAGCAAACCATCTTCGTCACAGACTAAGTCCTTTATGGCAATCAAGCCAGTGATCATCAAGTATATTTGAACCTGTTGCATACTAACTTGTGTCTTCGTGGCAGGGAAGACAGGGTAAGTTGTGCAGGTGATTCAGATAGTCAGGTAAAAGACACCGAACGGTGTCAAGTATATTTCAAGTAAATTATTGTATGCAACACACCCGATACTCCTATAAATCGTATACTTGTAACGTGATCTTGCCCACAACATCGTATTTGCATATGCTATGCTCCTGAATGTTCACACTTGCCCGTGCATGAATTTATAATATTTGCCTTGGACAGAGAAGGCTAAATGGTAAGTCTCGCCGTGTTTCCTCTCATGTTGCACGGCGCACTGCCACACGAGTTAGGCTATTCAAATATTGCATGAAACTGATCCTAAGGCAACTAGAAAGACAACTTAATAGTTGTGCACGGAACCTGTATTACGTATTTGGATTTGTCGAGCGGGCGAGTAGCTTCCCCACCAGTGCATTCAATGTACTGATAGTCCACCAGTTTGTATGCAGGGTGCGGGAGAACCTCGTTCATTGCGGATGCCTCCTTCGTGCGTGGTAAGGTGTGGAGATCACTCCGAAGCAACGGTGCGTCCGGAACTGAAGCACATATACAAGACATAATATTATAAACATCGCCTGAACATTGCCTGAACATCGCCTGTACAATCATTTCACAATTGTAGCCACTTGGCACGCTTTTACTGTTTCAGAGAGAGAGGCTTGAGCGACTTGTAATCTCGGCTATACGCCGCCTGTAACACTTGTTTGTATCAATAAAAGAGTTGCTTTACTTCAACTTGTGTTATTCAATGCTTCCGCTATATTTTCAACTCAGTGAACTTGTTACCGATTGCCTATGCGTTCATGACTCCGCTACACTCGGACAATCTGTGCGACTCTGTGGCTTAGAACTCTTACCGCCAGCCAATGGACCATGGCCTTGCACGGGCGTGGCTCACGCTCGTGCGACATCACGCCCGGATGGGCAAAGCGATCGTTCTGCGGGAGCGCTGGCGCGGTGATTCTCGCCTAGCGGAGACGGCCGATTTGCCTGCGGGAGATCGGGGCGTGACATGTAGCATGCGAGGGTCCAAGTTATAAGCCAAATTTTAGTTTCATGTTCTAACACAAACAATACAAGATGAGATTATTCCCTTAGCTAGGTGCGTTGTATTCTTTATTAGCATGCAAGAGGTAATTCACCTAGAGACTAGCATGTATCGTCCATATTTTAAGTGTGTTGGCTAAGCAAAGACAAGTTTATCGTAGCAATTCACCTTAGCGATAATTTGCCTTGGTCGAGCGATACTCCGAGAGAGCATTTGAAAGTCTAAGTCTGAACTCCTTAAGGGCCAAGTCTGGAATTATTTGCCTTAAACGAGTCTTCTCACTGAGAAAAGTGGGTCAGATCGTTGTACTTGTGCCGTTTGAATCGGTTGTCCGCTTGAACGGAATAGGTCACTATATTATACACCACTCAAAAAATATCTCATCCTCGAGACTTCCTGAGCGCAAACCATTCTATCGCACTATCGAATCTATCTCAAGCATAGCAATCAGTACCACTAGATCCGTTAGAACATAATTTTTTACTCGTTCCTTATATCGTGTCCCGTGTATGCTGGATCAGTCTCATTGAATGACTCTATCATTCAATCCAAGCTCTGACTTGGTCTCTACTGCGTCTTAGTACGAAACATATATCGTTTAACCCGGGATACATTATGATCCATCTTGAATAACGATCTAAAGCTGAGGCAAACTTATCCAAGTCGTTATACTCGTCCATGTGAATATAACATATTCACTTGCACTAGCATTCGAGATCAGCATATTGCGAGTCTGGATCGAGTACATATTCAAAGCGTCCCTCAAAAACATATGCATGTAAACCAACTTAGCGATAGCAAAGTCTTTGCACTCGAGTTCAACATATCATTGAGTCTTGGATCGTGCACACATTTAAGGCGTCCCTCAAACATATGCATTCAACCAAACTTACCGATAGTAAAATTGGACAAGCTACTTGCAAAAATCTCAAGGGTTCTCGTCTTATGAATGACAAGAATACTTCCAACATGGTCAATAAAATCGAAGTCATTTCCATTCCAACCAAAAATCAAGCATTGCACTACCGTTAAGCACGATCTATCCGATCAATCGACTAGCGTCCATGTCCTATCGTATATTTTGTTTGTGTCAAACATTGCACACACTTACCGTTCCAAGTCCAACTCCAAGTCTTGCTTCCCCAGTTCTATGACTTGCTCATGCAATGTTCTAAAGTCGGTTACACAAGTTCTTTCACTTGGCACAGTGTCGTCTACCTAATTACTAGGTTGGCTCACAAGGTCATAGGTACAAGTTCAAGCACACAATTCATCGTGCAAATTTGTCGCACGATGCTCGCCCCAATTTCAAAGGTCAAACCATTATTCATTTGCATGGGATATTCTACCCAAGCTCATTTCACTCAGATTTCTACACATCGAGCACATATTATCCTACTTACATTAACACGTTTGTTTGTACAGTGTTCGAATCCGCAGTCAAATCCATGATATATCCAAGTTGTATGACAAGCGTAGCAATTCGCATAGTCTATCTCCATAAACATTGTTTTGATAGAATCCATATAACCATTCTAAGCCTAGACCACCAAGCCATGATTCAATTTTAACTCTTCGATCTCAATCATAAACTCTAAGTTGTCCAACAAAATTTATGTATCTATTCACAAAATCATCAAGCGTATCTTATTCCAAGTTCTAGGCTAACTTATCCTTGAAATACTTCTGATTCATTTGCATTCCCAAATTCGTCTTATCGTGTCGAACCATAAGTCAAGATGATCCATCAGTTGTCACATTCTGGTCTTCCGCAAGTTTGATCATCCTTGTTGGACGTGAGATCACCATGCCAATGCTCCCTCTAGATAATCGTCCTAATTCGGCGTGACGCATGTACGAGAATGGAGTTACGCTCGCACAAGACAAGAATGTCGAACGTTATGGTTATCATCGAAATGATCGAGACACCTTATCATTTTACTTTGCTCCATCCATGATATATAAAATCTACCAAGTCTTGTCCGTTCATGTCGTGATTATAATTCGTCTAGCAAAATCATCCAACTTCAATGTTACCGTTTGATAAATCCAAAGTCTACGTCTGGCATTTCTCAAACAACTAAGTTCAAATATTCAAGCCAAAGTCTATCCACTTTTGATATGTTCCATTCATCGAGTTCGTTTGAATAATTATCAAACATATTCCCGTGAGTTTGATCATCCCCGCCGAAAATGAAATTACCACGTCGGCGCTCCCGCAGGATAATTGTTCTCGGTCGGGACTAATTTTGAAGGTTATCTTTTCGAACTAGATTTTACGATCGTTCTTCCAAACTCTAGATCAAATCCATTATCGCTTACTCTTTCATCGAACCACAATATTCATTCTTGGGCTAACTCCTATTCGAGCGATATTCTACTAAAGTTCAATTCGTTTGATTCAATTTGAAATCGCTCGTACGATCTATCAAGTTTCCACCAAGTTTTCTTGACCAAGATATCGATTTTATTTTCTTGAATCTCTATTTGATATAAGCCCTATCACTTGTTCAAGACATTCTCAATCGTTCAAACCAACTATCGCATGAGACCTATGAATTTGTTTGAACATTTCCAAAATAATCCATACACCACTCAGGAATCGAGTCACCAAATTAAATCCTCAATCGGTGTTCGCATTACTCGCTAGCATATTCCCCAAGTCGTTTCTTAGAATTCTTGCATGATACCTAAGCATCGCCTAATAAATCTTAGTCTCATACACATCACTTTTGATAGTCATTAAAGTAAACCATATCTGATTTGCATCTGCCGACACGAAATACCGTTCGAGCTATTTTCCAAAATCCAAGCACAATCCACTATATTTGCCTTAGCGATAATCTGGTAATGTTTCTATCAGTTGACATTCTAAGTCTGACTTATATTTTTCGAACGATATCCCAATCTCGCTTGCAACTAGCTTGCACCAAAAAGGGTCTTGGCGGGCAATACTCTATACAACTTAGCCGAAATACTGTGTGCACAGCTAACCGTTCGGACAATATTCTATCTCGTATACCAACCAGCTTGGTAATCATGTATAGGTATTCGGGTTTGTATATAACTTACAAATTCTAGCATGAGTCTATTGCTATAAAGTCTAACATAGGTTAAAACGAGGGTTTTTGCATTCCTATCCAATTCAAGCAATCATATCATTCATATGCAACTTTTTGAAATTATTTAGACTCATTGTCTGGAATATTCCATCGGGTCATCTAGAGAGAGTGTATGCACATAACCCACGAACGAGCTTTCAAAACTGAGAAAATTGATACGAAGTCCAAAGACGTAAAGCCATACTCTGATACCAATATGTCACGTCTCGACCTCCCGCAGATAATCGGCCGTCCCCGCTAGGCATGAATCACCGCGCCAGTGCTCCTGTAGAACGATCTTTCCCATCTGGACGTGATACCGTATGAGCGTAAGCTGCATCCGTACAAGTCCATGATCTGAACATGTGGTAAGATATCTAAGCCACATGTCGCACAGATAGTCCGAGTACAGTGAAATAAGAAACGAACAGGCGGTTGGTAACAAGTTCACAGAGTCGTCAATAGCGGAAGCATTTTATAACATAATTATAGAAGTAAAACAAGCTCTTTATTGATATTGAACACGTGTTACAAGCGGCGCTAGGCCGAGATTATAAGTCGCTCAAGTCCCTCTCTCTCGAAACAGTAAAAGCGTGCCAAGTGGCTATATTTTGGACGGATACATATGTGATCTTCCAATATTATGTCTTGTATATGTGCTTCAGTTTCGGACGCAACGTTCCAAGGCTCCAGAGTGAACTCCACGCCTTAGCACGCACGAAGGGGGGGGTTCCGCACCGAACGAGCTTCTCCCGCACCCTGCAAACAATCTGGTGGATTATCAGTACATGAATGCACTGGTGTTTGTGGTATTAAACGAAAGAATGAAAGTGTATTTCAATGACGGGGTTTATACGAAACCCGCGCCCTTTGGTTTACAAACAAACTTGTACAATTTAATCCTATACGAGGATGTGGGAGTATAATTTATTTAATCTGGGTATAAATTGCTATAGGTTTCTGATCTGCAGTCGATCACTTTAGCCCTTGGACCACACGATGTTGAAGAAGTGCCGTGGAAGACAGGTAGCAGCTTCGAAGGTTGCAGAAGAGGGTGGGTGCACGATGCCAAAGTCGTCGATCCCTGCTCTTTGCCTCCGGATTCTCTCTCTCTCTCTCTCTCTCTCTCTCTCTCTCTCTTGACCTCCGGTTCGATCTTTCTGGAAAGTTCAACCTTGTTCGATCTTCAAGTTTTTAGTTTTTCGACCTTGTTCCCCATTGATAGGGGTCTCTATTTATAGAGTTTTTGTGACAGTGACCACTCTGTCGGTGTAAGAACCGAGGAGTGGAAAGTACAGCACCCTTTTACACAACGGTTAAAATAACCAATGCCTGCGTATAGATGACCTTTTGAGTGAGCATGTGACGCGTGTCCAACTAAGGGGACAAAACGCGTATATCTGCTGTGAAGATCACGGCGTAGAAGCCACGTAGGTAGGTATCCCTTGTGTAGAAGAGGTTGGCGTAGAAGCCAAATGACTGTCACCCTGGCGTAGAAGCCAAATAGACATAGAAGCCGAGTGGGCATAGAAGCCGAATGGGCATAGAAGCCGAGTAGGCGTAGAAGCTGAATGGTCGTAGAGACTGAGTGGGCGTTTGAAGCCGAATGGTCGTAGAGACTGAGTGGGCGTTTGAAGCCGAATGGGCGTAGAAGCCAAAGGAGCACAGATCTTGAATGGGCGTAGAAGCCGCTGCGTATCGTGCCAGAGTGCTGATGTGGACGTCTTTAGCCGAAATTACGGCTTTTGAAGATATAATCAAATCTCTTGCAGAGATTTGCCATCATCTTGTGCATTAAATACGGAGGCGTGTTTTGAAGGTCTGCAGCCCTTCTGTGCAACTGTCGTAGGGACGTGCCTCCAGAGAAACTGTCACCGCTCTGTACAATTTAGACGTAGAGACGTGCCTCGAGCCCCGTACGAAGTGCAGCTTTTGACGTGGCAGGCGGTTTGTCTACTGCGGAGCGTAAAACAACTCATGTTTGCCTGTGTAAAATAAGGTAGCGTATCTCCTTGTACGTGAAAGAGCAGTTTATGCTGAGAGGACGTTAGTAAACGACGGTTCGGCAATATTTTAACCAAATCCTCTGCATTAAATGCAGAGATCCGCCATCATACTGTGGTGCGCGTCCCGAGGGGTCTGTCCTTGTTTCCAGCCGTCGTCTGGGTAGCCGTGCAGCACTTTTTGTCAGGAGTCAGAGGTCAGGTTCACTGCGTGACTTGACAGGTTCATTTCCGGGAAGACGAAGCATTCCTCGTACGCTTTAACACTGCTTTGAGAGCGGATGAGTTTTATGCCATGGAGGCGATGAAGAACCCCGTTTACGCTGGAGCGGCCTGGACGTACTGCACTTACGCGGATGGTCCCTTGAGCTTGTACTCTTGATGGCTCTGAAGGCCTCTGTTTATGCTGCTCTGCATCAGTATGCTGCGTAGCTCCTCTCCGCATATTTTTTATGCTTCTACAAGACCCCCTTCAAAGCTTTTAAATTCTTCGGAATTTGAAACGCTTTGAATGAAGCATGAACGGCCCCTCGTAACTCGAAACGTTTCTGAATGGAGCGTTGAAACGATCGATGCAGACTTTATGGCGGATTTATTGGGGACCGCTGTGATCTCTTTCGCCTATAAAAAGGCTGGGGGAGTTAACCTGTTCTCCCCACATTCCCATCACCATGCAGAGATGATCGCCGGAGTTTGTCGGATCGATCTGAGGAAGAAGGAGATCATGTTCTTCCAGCATGTAGGGAGCCGAAAAAGATGGCGTCTTCGAGCAAGTGTCCACTGCGACGATGGATCATGGAAGGATATCTTAGCCTTCCTTGCTCGGGATAATCAGCAACTTTATATGGCTTTTGCCCAGGAGAGAGGAAGGGTCGTATTTGACCACACAGCTTACAAGCTGTATATTTCCCCCTGAGACCTCCGCGGACAAGAGCAGACATACTGTGACTGCTGTCCTCGATCGAGTTGGGTTAAAGAAGCCTCAACTGGATCGGCCATGGCGTATGGAGGATCTTCTTGTTCATGACTGTGGTGGTCGATGAACTACCATGGGAGAAGAGGAAGACCTGCACCGATGCGAGAACCCGGTAGAAAGGATTCTGGGGGCGATCTTCCGACGACGATGATGAGGAAACCCTTTGTAGACGGGATTTCCCTCATATGTAACCATAAAGAATGAAGAAATTTCCTTTTGTAGACAGGATTTCCCTCATATGTAACCATAAAGAATGTCGAACGTAAAGCCGTAGATTCGTAGCTGTCGAGCATAGAAAGCTCCTTTAGCGTAGGACTGGAGATCTGTAGCCTGTGAGCGTAGAACACCATCGAGCGTGAAATCGTAGACTTGTGGTTCCTGAGCGTGAAGTCGTAGGTTTGTAGCCTCTCGAGCATAAAAGCTACCGAGCACAAAGGCATCCGGGCGTAAAACCATAGACTTATAGCTGTCGAACGTAAAGTCGTAGATTCGTAGCTGTCGAGCATAGAAAGCTCCTTTAGCGTAGAACTGTAGATCTGTAGCTCCTGAATAAAAAATTTCTCCGAGCGTGATGTTTGCGGATCTGTTGCTTCTGAGCGTAAACTGAGCGCCACCGAGCGTGAAATCATCGATTTGGATCTGCTGAGCGTAAAGTCGTAGGTTTGTAGCCTCTCGAGCATAATAGCTACCGAGCACAAAGGCATCCGGGCAAAAAACCATAGACTTATAGCTTGCGAGCGTAAAACCGTAGATCTGTTGCTGTCGAGCGTAGAAAGCTCCTTTAGCGTAGGAACCGCTGAACTGCTTTGCGCGAAGAATCTTTTTGAATTCGCTGACTGTCCGCCTCCTCTGAATAATAGGCTGACGTAGGACCCAATTGTCACGCCCCGATCTCCCACCGGAATCGGCCGTCCCCGCTAGGCACGAATCACCGCGCCAGCGCTCCCGCGGGACGTACGTTTCCATCGTGACGCGATGCCACGCGAGCCTAGGGTTGCGCCCGCGCAAGGCAAATACCGAAACGGCCGTTGATAACTAGTTCACAGAGTCGTCATAGCGGAAACATAAAATGAACACAAGTATTGAATCCAAATTAAGCTCTTTATTGATATGAAGTAAAGATTACAAGCGGCGCTAAGCCGAGATTACAAATCGCTCATGCTCTCTCTCTCTCTCTATCTTACATTGAATATGCCCTTAGGCTTGGAACCAATACAAACGATCTGGATGATGATGTTCCCATACATTATGTCTCATATATGCGAGCTCCAGGTCCGTGCGCCACGCTCCAAGATGCCAAGTGCGGTCCGGCGCCTCATTGCGATAGCGATCTCCGAATCCGTACGAGTTCCCCCTGCACCCTGCATGCAGACTGGTTGGGTATCAGTATATTGAATGCACTGGTGGGGAGGCCTCTCGCCCACGCCACAAAACAAGCACGTTCATTAGTTATGTGCACCGACTAGTTCCGTTGTCTTTCTATTCTTTTGCCTTAGAATCAGTTACATGGCAATATAAAGAAAGTAATCTCCGTGTCAGCTCAAGAGTGTCATATTTATGAACAATTGAGTTCACCTTACCATTTCTTACCATTCGGCCTTCCCTGTCATATGCAGCAATATAAACAATTATCTACGAAATAACAAGAAGCAACTATAAAACCCAAGTGTTATACCGTGCCTCTGCCTCATAAGACCCATTTTACTAGAACTATGTGTGATACCATGCATCCATTCTAATTATGCATAATGTCGTGCAAACACACTCCTCCCCGTTTCTCCTTTTCTCAGTGCGGATAGCCGCTATGCAAACATGACTTATCTATATGAAGGTCACTGGCTCTGTTAGCCATATTGGACAATATCTGCGATGGACGGCTGTCTCCCCAGCTCGGTTGCTAGCCTTGCTGGGCCTCCTAGCCGTCTAACGAGTCGACGCCCATCCAGGTCGGTAGCAAGCCTTGCTGGATGCCTCGCTCTCGCCCGCTAGTCATCAGCTAGCGTATCGCCAGGACTACACTGGCACTCCGTCCTCCCGGGCCGACACGATTCGGATGCCTCAGCAATCGTGTCGAGGACTCTC
Organism: Iris macrosiphon; assembly: GCA_036927795.1. Taxonomy (NCBI): domain Eukaryota; kingdom Viridiplantae; phylum Streptophyta; class Magnoliopsida; order Asparagales; family Iridaceae; genus Iris; species Iris macrosiphon. The sequence goes on along the minus strand of JAYESA010000004.1, from coordinate 222,100,489 downwards.
TCTACCTGGTGCGCAACCAGTTGTCCGTGACCATGCAACTACTCCCCCAACTATCAATCCTTGCCAAGGACTACACTCGGATCTATCTTTGCCGAGGACTACACTCGGATCTATCTTTGCCGAGGACTACACTCGGATCTTTTCTTCTTTACGCAGCTCTCTGATTAGAGACTGCCTCGGCGATCTGCATATCCCGAGTACATTCATTTCCTTCCATCTCCTGACTTGGAACGACTATTTGATAGCCTTCCACGTCTATGCATGCAACCTGATTTTACTCCATCCCGTGTCATGTTCCGTGCAGTGCAACGCCTCAGTAAGAACTCACACTACTTTATGGCATATATGAAGGAAATTACTACATTCCAACTCAACAATCCCGACTACGCAAATAGCAAGTAAGATTTCCAAGTTCTACTCAATGATAAGGCGGGGTTATCCCCTTGGCTATGTGCGTTCATCTCTTTTATTAGCATGCAAAGGTTATCGCCTGTAAACTAGCATGTAACATTCATTTTCTTAGTGTGCAGCTAAGTAGAGACAGGTTCACCGGGGCCACCCACCTTAGCGATGTATCGCATCGGTCGAGCGAGACTCCGGACGCGCCTCTGATAGCCTAAGTCTGACTCCATTGAAGATCCCAGCATGAAAGCCTTTGCATCGAACGAGCCATCTCGCTGAGCAAGGCGGGTTGAATAGCTACACTTGTGCCGTTTGAATTGGCCCTCCGGGTTGAGCGGAGCGGGTCATTACATCATACACCACTCAGAACAAGTCTCGTCCTCGAGACTTCCTGAGCACAACTCGTACTATCGCATATCTTCTAAACCCAACTCTATACACCTTGCCTAACTTCCAAGGACTGTCTTAATACTACAATCATTTACTTTCTTACCATGCGTTACGCCAACGTTAGCCAATTCTCATCGAACGACTCTATCGTTCAATGCTATCGAGTTATACTCAACTCACTCGTTGCACTCCCGACTCAAAATCTACTGCACCTACCAATATGTCACGCCCCGATTTCGGCTAATCGATAATCGTCCCAGGGGCGTGATGCCGTGCACGTGTAGGGCTATAATACCCAAGCATATGGTATTCTATAACTTAATGGGCACTTACAACTCACAATTGGGTGGACTTGTCCAACTTATTATATTACCTCTCATAGGAACCAAATGCATCCGAACACATTCGACAGTTTACTTGACGTCGCCTATCGAAACCCATCGTTACGCCCAAACCAAAGGTTTGAATTTGGGCTAATTTTCCATTCTCGTTTGCATCACTCTCTTTGAGTCACCGTCCAATCTCGCTAAGTAAATCGCAACCAATCACCTACGTTTTCTGACTCAGTCTATATTGCGCCTTAGCGCAGAGCTAAATTGCCCACCTGGGGTACGCTCTAATTTTTCACGTCTTTTGGTTCAATCGAACTTAATTTCCTACTCGTTTTACTCGTTCCGTTCGCCAGAGTGCTTAATCATTTTATCCGAATGATCTATTCGTTCAACTATTGCATCCCCAAACTCAGTCTCGTACTGCGCCTTAGCGCAGAACTATCCCGGTAGCACGAGGAACGATACAATCTTTTCTCTATGAAAATTTAGGTTAAGGCTAAATCATTTCAGTTGCCATACTCATCCATGCGAATCCGAACATTTTCCTTTGCAGCTGCATCCGAGTTATGCATATCGCTAAGTCTGGATCGTACCCATATTCAAGGCGTTCCCCAAATATGTGTATTTCAACCAAGCTCAGTGACAGCTAAGTCTGACAAGCTACTCGTGAAAATCTTTCGAAACGCGGATCGTCCTGCTATATGAATGACCGAACTCTTGTTCGATCCAGCTATCGTCTTATCCTTTACTGTCGCGTAACCTATCCAACCAAACCAATTATCATCCGAGTCCTATCTTGCATTACGTTTGTTTCAACACGAACGTTGCTAGTGTATATTCCCAATTCCAAATTCTAACTCTAAGTCTTGTTGCCCCAGTTCTATCGTTCTTACTGCAATCAAAATTCGCTAAGCCAAAATATCCAACTTCAATATTACCATTTTTGAACATTTCTTTGTCTACTCTTAGCATTCCTCAAACAACTAGGTTCAAATCCCAAACTCAAAGTCTATCCCATTTGACACGTATCCATTCATCGTGTTCGTTTGGAATAATCACCGAACATGTTCCCTTGAGTTCGATTATCCCTGCCGAACGTGAAATCACCACGTCGGCGCTCCCGCAGAATAATCGTTCTCACTGGGACAGATTTCGGATGTTATCTCTCCGAACTTGATTTCAAGATCGTTCTTCCAACTCCAAACCAAGTCTGCTACCGCTTATCTCGATTCTATCAAAATCCTAATTTTTCCAACTTGCATCAATCCGAGTTATCTTCCAACCATCATTATAGTTTAAAATTTTCCAAAAGTGAAATCATCGCATTCGTACTCAATCTGAACTCTATCGAGCGATATCCTACTCAAATCCAAATTTTCCATGCACGTTATCATTCGTTCGTGCCATTGTTTTCAATCGCACCACTCCGATCGCATCTCAGATTATTCATTCTCAAATCAAGCTTCTAATTTACTTGTTTCAACTCAAATCGCTCGTACAATCCTCTATGTTTTTCCTGACCATGCTATCGATTTCTAATTGCCCTGAATTTCTATTCGTTGTAAGCCTTATTCCTTATTCAACTCATCGTAACTCGTTCGAACCAAATATTGCATGCTTTCTCCGAGTTCGCTTACTTGCTAGGCATTGTTTATTTATACTAAGGCTTTACCCAATCTCGTCGTTCGCCGCTAGACTCGCTTAACTCCGAATCTACGACTTCGTTCGAGCATTTCTAAGCCGACCAATACACCACTCAGGGTTCGAGTTATACTCCCAGAATCTTTACAACTCATTATATCCACAATTCGCATAATCGAACAGGGGACTATTGTATACACCGCTCAGGAATCGAGTTATCCGAATAACTCCTGATTCGCGTTCGCATCCTTCACTCATATTCCCAATTCGTTCCTTAGAACTTTAACACAGTCCCTAATTATCGCCTTAGCGATCTTAGACTCGTACACACCTCTATTCATAGTCCTCCATACAGACTATGCTTCAAATCATAACTTATCGCTATGAATAACCGTCCAAACTATTTCTGAAAATTCCATACACGATTCCAATTATTCGCCTTAGCGGCACTCCGATAAAGTCTCTATCGATTTTTCTCCCGAGTCAAACTTTATTCTTATCCGAACAACACCCAAATCTCGCTGCAACTCGCTAGCACCAAGGGTCTTGGTGCACGATACTCAACACAGCTTGGCCAAAAGGCCATATGCAAAGACCACTGTCTGAACGATATACCGTCTCGCACTCTACTCGCTTGGGGTTTTCATATCAACATATAACTTGCCGATTAACATGAGCCTACTCTCACAACGTCTTTCACAGGTTGGGACAAAAGCCCTCGCATCATAATCCCGTTCAAGCAACCGTATAACTTACACGCGCTTTTCGAAAATATTTAGACTTATTGTATGGGACATCCATCGAAGCATCGAGAGAGAGCATCTACCACTTCTTCAATACACAAGTTCAAAACTGAGAGAATCGAAACGAATTCCAAGGACGTAAAGCCGTGCTCTGATACCAATATGTCACGCCCCGATCTTCCGCCGGAATCGGCCGTCCCCGCTAGGCACGAATCACCGCGCCAGCGCTCCCGCGGGACGTACGTTTCCATCGTGACGCGATGTCGCACGAGCCTAGGGTTGCGCCCACGCAAGGCAAATACCGAAACGGCCGTTGATAACTAGTTCACAGAGTCGTCATAGCGGAAACATAAAATGAACACAAGTATTGAATCCAAATTAAGCTCTTTATTGATATGAAGTAAAGATTACAAGCGGCGCTAAGCCGAGATTACAAATCGCTCATGCTCTCTCTCTCTCTCTCTTACATTGAATATGCCCTTAGGCTTGGAACCAATACAAACGATCTGGATGATGATGTTCCCATATATTATGTCTCATATATGCGAGCTCCAGGTCCGTGCGCCACGCTCCAAGACGCCAAGTGCGGTCCGGCGCCTCATTGCGATAGCGATCTCCGAATCCGTACGAGTTCCCCCTGCACCCTGCATGCAGACTGGTTGGGTATCAGTACATTGAATGCACTGGTGGGGAGGCCTCTCGTCCACGCCATAAAACAAGCACGTTCATTAGTTATGTGCACCGACTAGTTCCGTTGTCTTTCTATTCTTTTGCCTTAGGATCAGTTACATGGCAATATAAAGAAAGTAATCTCCGTGTCAGCTCAAGAGTGTCATATTTATGAACAATTGAGTTCACCTTACCATTTCTTATCATTCGGCCTTTCCTGTCATATGCAGCAATATAAACAATTATCTACGAAATAACAAGAAGCAACTATAAAACCCAAGTGTTATGCCGTGCCTCTGCCTCATAAGACCCATTTTACTAGAACTATGTGTGATACCATGCATCCATTCTAATTATGCATAATGTCGTGCAAACACACTCCTTCCCGTTTCTCCTTTTCTCAGTGCGGATAGCCGCTATGCAAACATGACTTATCTATATGAAGGTCACTGGCTCTGTTAGCCATATTGGACAATATCTGTGATGGACGGCTGTCTCCCCAGCTCGGTTGCTAGCCTTGATGGGCCTCCTAGCCGTCTAACGAGTCGACGCCCATCTAGGTCGGTAGCAAGCCTTGCTGGATGCCTCGCTCTCGCCCGCTAGTCATCAGCTAGCGTATCGCCAGGACTACACTGGCACTCCGTCCTCCTGGGCCGACATGATTCGGATGCCTCAGCAATCGTGTCGAGGACTCTCTCTACCTGGTGCGCAACCAGTTGTCCGTGACCATGTAACTACTCCCCCAACTATCAATCCTTGCCGAGGACTACACTCGGATCTATCTTTGCCGAGGACTACACTCGGATCTATCTTTGCCGAGGACTACACTCGGATCTTTTCTTCTTTACGCAGCTCTCTGATTAGAGACTGCCTCGGCGATCTGCATATCCCGAGTACATTCATTTCCTTCCATCTCCTGACTTGGAACGACTATTTGATAGCCTTCCACGTCTATGCATGCAACCTGATTTTACTCCATCCCGTGTCATGTTCCGTGCGGTGCAACGCCTCAGTAAGAACTCACACTACTTTATGGCATATATGAAGGAAATTACTACATTCCAACTCAACAATCCCGACTACGCAAATAGCAAGTAAGATTTCCAAGTTCTACTCAATGATAAGGCGGGGTTATCCCCTTGGCTATGTGCGTTCATCTCTTTTATTAGCATGCAAAGGTTATCGCCTGTAAACTAGCATGTAACATTCATTTTCTTAGTGTGCAGCTAAGTAGAGACAGGTTCACCGGGGCCACCGACCTTAGCGATGTATCGCATCGGTCGAGCGAGACTCCGGACGCGCCTCTGATAGCCTAAGTCTGACTCCATTGAAGATCCCAGCATGAAAGCCTTTGCATCGAACGAGCCATCTCGCTGAGCAAGGCGGGTTGAATAGCTACACTTGTGCCGTTTGAATTGGCCCTCCGGGTTGAGCGGAGCGGGTCGTTACACCAATCATAACCAAATATTTAATTTAGGAGATTTGGTTAGGGTTTCGAGGAGTCCGTCCGAGGATTCGAGGAGTCAACTCGAACTCTATATATATCCCAAGTTTTTAAGAGAAAAACTTTTTATCTGTCTTCTGCGAAAGAGAGCTTTCGACTGTTCGAGTTTTTCTTCGTTCCTTCTCCGAGCACTTCGAGTCTTCAGAAATGGCGCCGAAACAAACCCCCTCCACTAAGGAAAAGAGCATAGGTTCTTCTTCTCATTCTTCTGTCCCAGCGAGGGAGTCTTCGGTTGGGCAAGGTGAACTTCCTTCCGAGCGAAGTATCCCGCCGACAAGCAGCACACCCGGTCTTAGAGGTAGAGCCTTTGGGGTGACAAAAAATGACGAAAAATCCTACGCACACGTTGAACGTGACCGCGCTAGGTCATCTTCTGTGCTGATAGCCTCTTTGAGGAAGATGATGCACGGAGACGTTTTCATCTTTTACTCCCACATTTCTAATGTGCCAGCGTAAAAACAACTCCATATTTTTGTAGTTCCGAGCGTAAAAAGCTCTGGCTACCGAAAATTGGCGTATATCGTAAAATTTGAGTTTTACGCTTATGGAGGGGACTTCCGACGTAAAATAACCAAATTCGTACAATCCTGGCGTAGAGCACAGACTGTCGTTTGTTCAGTCCGTATGTTTGTGCAAGATTTATAATGACATATTTTCCTTGCACTTTTGCAGTTGATTTGGGTGAGTCTCCACTGGCCGAGGTGATGGGTTCCGTTGCCGGGATGCTGCACTCGAACTATCTGGAGGATCTATCCCACGTGGTATTTCCTATCACCGGACCCCAGTACCCTGAAGGAAGGGGGATCTTGATATCGGCTCAGGGCGAGCGAATGCTGCTGAGCATGATCAACAGAGAGCCCCTAACGTACGTAGACGGGGAGCAGTACATCAAGTCGGCCTTTCTCTTCGGGGACATGATAGACAAGCAGTCCCAGACGAAGCCCAAGAGAGAACCCTAGGTTTTCCCTGCCGAGAGCGTAGTCTTGTATCTGCCCACGATGCCGAGAGATTATCCCATCTCGGCTTTCTTCCATACCACACATCCCAGGAGGATTTCGTGGACGCTGACTCCCGATCTTCACGGCAAGTCGGGGAAGATCTTTCTTATGAAAGGGGCTGATAAGGGGTCGTTTGTCAGCCGCCCTTCCGGTGTTGTGACGTTGTTCAGAGGACTGTTCCCGGGCAGTGTCCCGAGTGAAGACAGCTTAGTGATCCAGCCGGTTCAATTGCCGACCTTCTGTAACGACTTCATGGGACGAGGTGGGGTATACCCCAAGGAGAATCCTCGGTGCAATGGGTGGATCACCCCAACAAACCTCCGATGGACTTGCCTAGTTAACTGGGTCTTAAAGCACTTTCAGAGAGAGCTGGAGGGCATTGGACTGTATGCCGCTGTGAGTGCGACGAGTGTCGGGTTGCCTCCCAATCCTAATTTGTTCTTGGCACTGATGGAGCGATATATTTCGCTCACTGGGACCTTCGCCACTCCACTGGGGGAGCTGGGATTGGCCCTTCATGAGATGGCAGTTGTCTCGAGACTGCCGATGGGGGGTACCCCATATGAAGAGTATGTCCCCACCAACCGGGAATTGGGGGACTTGGACCCTCGGGTGGCGGAAGTGTATCAGGAGCTGATGTGTCAATACTTCGCGTGCACCGCTTTTTATAACGAGCCTTCTGATTTGGCTCACATCACCAAGTGGATGTCCTACCTCTTCTTCCACCGAGCCAGGGCCGTCAAGACGGAGAAAGCCTCGGGGGGCAAGAATGAGCCCGTGAACTGTTTGGGCGTGCTTAGTGCCCAGGTCGTTGAGGATCTTATGGAGGAGGCTAAGGCTCCAGATCAGATTCTCGTTGAGGGGGTAGGAAAGTATCCCGAAGGCACTAAGGCCTACAGTTACTTGAGGCGCTGTCGTAGGCCTCTGTCTAAGGAAGCCCAGCTGGCCGGTTTCCTCTCGATATGGCTGCGTCGAGTAGTAGTGCCTGGTACTGCATCTGCGGACCGCATTCACCGGAACATCCCGTGGCCGGCAGTGCGCCTGGTGTTCGGGGCAAGACTGGGCTTGCTTCCTGCCATGGTGTGCCGTATACAGGCTGGCCTGAGAGCCATGACTGATGGGTTGCTTGTCGAAGCTCGGCGTGAGAGTTTTTCCCGGGTGGAATTACCATACCTGTATTTGATGGGATGGTTAATTCTCCACAACCCCTGGGTGATGTCTCCCGGCTCGGGTAGCAGCTCGGGGGGTAATTTCTTGCTGAACTACAAAGACTCTCCCTGGAATGTGAACACCACTTTGGACTGTCGACTGGTGTTGAACCTCAGTCACGGCTGGAAGCTTCTCTGTACTCCCCCTCCTGTACATCATAATCAATCAGGGATGAGGCTTGAGGATTCAGGTGGAGAGAAGACCGATCTTTCTCCGGAAGCTTTTAATTGGTTAGTCTGCATTAGACCCTCCCATCTGTTGTACAGAAGCGAAGATCATTGCTTCTTCGAGCCTTACTTGCCTAGTCGGTTCGCCCGGCAGTTTGGGTACGATCAGTTGCACGTGGGCAATGCCGTCACCAGCTTCAGGTCCAGGGGCAGACTCATTGATGGAGCCAGAGGGTGGCAATATTTTATCATGGGTTGTACGGGAGCAATCTTTATTATGCCGGTCGTTACAACCTCCACGGAGCTCCGTATTCTCCATTTTTACGCCCAGTTCTATATGGCGATTAACACCTTTCATCGCGATTTCGATAAGCATGGAAGCTTCAGGGTGCCTTCTTTCCAGTCTGGGGGAAGAGTTGAAGTCCCCTCGGTTTCTTCTGACGAGGGTGAGGAGTCTGGCACTCCGGATGAGCCTCTGGTGTCGGTGCCGAGGTGTAAAGTGCCTCCGGCTGCGGGGGCTTTGGTAGTCTCTTCTGGGAAGCGACGGGCTTCTGCCCCGAAGGAGGCTTCTCTTCGTAAGAGGAGGAAGGAGACGGTTGCTCGTCCTCTTCGCATTCTTGGTATTGAGGCTCCTGGGAGTGAGCCTGCATCTCCCCATATCAGGGATGATTCTTTGGCTGGAGGTTCCTCGCCTTTTAGAGAGGGACCTTCTACAGTTCCGGCCGGCGGCGCCGGAGAATCTTCGCTAGAGGTCGCTGTCGTGGCTACTGTTCCAGGTAGCGGAACGAGATTGCCTGTGTGGCCGCGACAGATGGGAGAATCTTTTCCTAGACCAGCAACGGATAAAACTCCCGCTGTGTCAGTGAGCACGTCTAGCGAGATTCCAGTTGACGAACCTCGACTGCATCCCGGTGAAGGCTTGGCAGAACTCCGGGCGAAGTCGGTTGGCCCACCTCCTTCTCCAGGTATGATAGTTTGCATTGCGTCATTAGAGCGTGGTTTAGCTACATCGGCTGCAGATGCGCCATATATACCGTTGGCTCCAGATAAATATCGTCTTTATGTCTCCCTTTGGAAAGATTACCATCATATTAATATCAACTTTCTGGTTCTTTTCCCAGGGGATGGCGTCCACGGGGAATACGGCGTTGAAGCACCTTCTGGCTCTGCTCCGGCTCCTGGCGATGATACAGAGGCTTTCGACTTCGAGGAGGAAATACCTTCGGGGGCCAGCTCGTCTGGAGTGGTTTCGTCACCTCGAGAGGAGAACGAACCCGTCATCGTGACTTCGTCTCTCGCGAGTATGCTAATGACTTCGACCGTCGTCGTCGCACCTCCTTCGGTCGCACCACCCGTCGAGGCGGCGGCTGTGGCCACTTCGTCTGCAATTATTCCCGGAGGGGGGCTCGCTGATATCGCGGCCACTCCTGGCGTTCAATCGGATCTAGTTGTGCTGACTGAGCAACATACCAGCATCTTTTACACTGGTTTGAAAACGATGATATCAATGGTGTTGGCGAAGAGTCTCGACTTCGAGCGCCTGAGGAAGACTTCTCAGTTTTCGATCGGGGCTGTCAGAGAGTTCGGCGATCCTGGGGTAGCTGACGCCCTGGAGGCGGTGGTTAATGGTTTAGAGCAACCCATTAACGAATACTTGCAGCTGGCTCGGGGCAGCTTTGATGCTGAGGTCCAGGCCAGATACGACCTCATGACTGCGCGGCTTTCTACGCAGCTGGAAAGCCTAGACAACTCTATCCAAACACATAAGCTGGAGATGGATAAAAGAAAAGCTGTGGTGGAAGAGGCTCTCGCTCTTGAGACGAAGCTCCGATCCGAGCACGAAGGGAACGCAGCGAGGGCCCGCAAGCTGAAGGAAAAACTCGCTCTGGCAGAGGAGTGGGATTCTCAGTCATTGGCAGGTCTAGATGTAGCGACTGGTCGACTGAGCGCAGCGCGACGGGATTTGGAGCGTGCAGAAGCTGCCCGTGCGGGCTCTCTTCGGGCAAGGGCTGAGCTGACCTTTACGAACAATCCCGAGGCACGGCTGGAGCGGGCTCGCGCCGATGCCTTGGTTTCCAGGAATGAGATGATAGCTGCATTGGAGCGGTTGGTTCGCGATCTGAATGCTCCCCCATCATGATGTATCCTTTCTCTTTTTACTTCCCCAGATGTAATTCTGCTCTTTATCGGGAATAAATAAAGCGAATCTTTTCTGACTTTTGTGGACCCATCATTTCGGAATGTAAATGACAGTTTTTTTTTGGCGAGAGTGATATCAGAGGTAGTATGGACATGATAGACTCTCGATAAACTTTTTAGCAGGATATATCTATTCAGAGGTCATACAGACATGATAGGATATGATCCCGCTAATTGTGTTCTGGAAGTAGTTTTGTCAGAATTGAGATCCTCGCTATATTCCACTCGAGCAGGAGAGATTAAGCATAGTACCTTTTCAGGAATTTGCCATTGATAGGAGCCATTAACAGGTCTTCATTAGGCTGGGCTATCCTGTAGGCGCCGTTTGAGAACGTTGTCTCGATCACATAAGGGCCTTCCCGCTTGGGCTGGAATTTGCCTTTACTTCTGTGAGTAAGAATCATCGGCCTTCTTACGGCTAGAACTAGCTCGCCGACTTTAAACACTCTTTCCTTTACTTTATGATTGAAAGCTTTGGAAATGCGTGCTTGGTAGAGCGCGATGCGCTGCTGAGCTTGGAGGCGTTTCTCGTCTAATCCTTCTAGCTCTTGGAGCCTTAACAGGTCATTCTTTTCTCGAGTCAGCTCACTAGTCATGGCTATCCTGAGTGACGGGATCTGGATTTCAATGGGGAGAACTGCTTCGCTCCCGTAGACCAGCGAGAACGGGGTGCAACCTGTCGGTGTTCGTACCGTTGTGCGGTATGCCCAGAGACATTCGCCCAGCTTCTCATTCCAATCTCTCTTGTTTGAAGAGACAAATTTCTTCAAGAGTTTGATAATGGTTTTGTTGAAAGCTTCCGCCAAACCATTAGCAGCTGGATAATATATCATAGAGGCAATATTGTGTATCCAATTTTTATCGCAAAATCGATGAAACGCTTGGTGCTTGGCTGATGAACTGAGGCCCATTGTCGTGAATTATTGTCATGACCCGCACCCGGTTTAGGGGCACGAGTGCGTGGGTACGTCCAGCCTACGCCGCAGCATCGGCGGTAGAACGCTGTCTAGGTCAAGTACTATCTATAAAATCTTACGCTAGTATCCAACTCCATAAGGAGACTCGGATAACACCATGAAAATATTAACAACATACTCAATCACAACTACAGCACGATAGGAATTTGAAGAAACAAAAGAATACAACACAAGTCTAATGACAAAATAATCATACCTGCAATCATTAACTTCCAATCCCCAAGTGTGTCAGAACCCAGTCTACTAAGGTCACAGTCTGGAAAAGTATTTCCAGTCAGGAAGGAGCAAAGTACATCTCTAAATAGCAGTTCTATATAAATGACATAAACTATGTAGCAGTTCTAGATGGAAATATACCAGATGCATGTATAGGTACGAGAAATGTACAATGAAAGAAATACTGAAAATACTGTAAGTAACTGCAGAAAAAGAAACAATATGTCCATGAGCAAGAAACCTATGACTAAGTGTGTGAGTACTAGCTTTAACATGTGATCGGCTTGGGATCTTGATCAGGCTGGTTACATGTGATTAGTTATGATTCATGAAGGTCAGGCTAACCGTTGGTTAGCTATGATGCACGAAGAGGTCAGGCTAATCACAAGTAACAGCTATGAAGCACGAAGATGGTCAGGCCGCACCCGACGTGAGCTGTGGGGTGAGCTATGATGCATGGAAAGTTGGGTATGATCACATATCTACACTAAAATACTCCCCACCCCGACTGGTATAGTAGATCCAATCATGGTACGCTATGGCACGGGATTCCCTAGGGAGGTAGCAAATCTCCCCGGGAATCAGTGTCTGTACATGCACAAGATAACAAGAAAACAAGTCTTGTACAAGCTACACCATGAATAAGGAATAACATCTCATGACGAGATCCGTGTATACCAATCCGTGTAACCAGCGTGTCAAGAGCATGGATATTTACACTAGATACAGTGAACATAGGAGATATCATAAATTAGAAACTAATCAGAGAATGTACTTGCCTTGGGTCCTTAGCTGATAATTATTGATGTCCTGTTCCAGAGTATCCCCTGGGAAAACCAACAGTCCTATAAACATATCACAAGCAAAACCATATTTGCATCAGATGCTACACCAACACAGTCTAAAAATACTGGTCTCAGGGCCATGTCAGGCAGGGCACTAGTCAACTAGGGTCATCTAGTATATTCACCAATTAAACGTAGTATTATTTATGATCAAATAATACGTATATTGTTATTCCCAAGTATAAACAAGATAGGTATAACTGTATGTACATAAGTGGAAATATACTTTATTTATGAAAAGTATACATCACCCATTATTTAAGTATATATACATTTATACATTGATATACACTAAATAAAAATATACTCATACCCTATATGTACACAAGTATATATATATATATACCAAATATACGTTTTTATACTAAAATACGTTTTTATTAACATATATCCATACAAAATATATATACACATATATATATTTGTACCAAAATAATAATTATACTATATACAGGTAATTATACCAATTAAATATATATAACATTAAATACGAAAACATACATACTTATACAATTAATTAATAATAAAATAAATAATATACATATCTTTAATTAACATTACTAATGTATTTATATATAAAAGCCTATAAGTATCTAGGCCCTTTCCAAAATATTTATTATAACAATCTTTAATATAAAAGTCCAATAAGTTTATTTCCATAACAAAATATATAAATTTATTTAACCCGAAAGCCCTAAATTATATAGTCAAGTCCATTTTATTTATATTTGAAGTTAAACCAGAACCAATTGGCTTAAATCCAATAATTTATTCTATTAGAAAATATTCTATTTTTCTCACTAAAATATATTATATAACAAAACCTTACTCCCATTAATCTAACTATTATATATAAACTAATATATATACTTAACTAATATAGGGACTCCACCAAATGAAAAGAAAGACAAAGGAAGGAAGAGGGAAAGAAGGAGGAGACTCACAGCGAGGGATGGTCGGCTCGCTGGCCGGCCGGAGGAGGATCGGCAGGATGGAGGAAGAGGTGGCTGGTGGTTGATGGCAGCGAGGTGAGCAGTGATCCGCCGGAGCACAGGGGGCCGGAGTTCAGCGGCTGAGTCGAGCAAGGAGGAGATGGAGTCCGCCGGAGTTACAGCAGAGATGGGTGGTCGGAGCACGGGGATGAAGGGGATGGGAGGAGTTCGTGAGGGGGAACTCGGCCGGGTGGCCGGGCTGCAGGGGAAGTCGGGGGCAGTCGGCTGCAGGCCGGCGGGGAGTCGGGTGAATGGAGGGGCCGGACTGATGGCCGGAGGGAGGAAGAGTCCGTGAGGGGGCCGCCGGAGGAGTTGGCCGAGTAGATGGTGATGGGTGACGATGGTGGTGGTGATAGTTGTCACAGCGGAAGGAGGAACAAGGAGGGGGAGTAGTCGGCTCCGCCGGCTGAGGGTGGTGGTGACTCGTGAGGCGGAGGGAGGAAGAGTTCCAGCGTCGAGGTGGAGCGCCGGCGCCGGAGGGTGGTTGATGGAAGCAGCGGGGACTGACAGCGAGCCGCCGGAGGGTAGCTCCTGCCGGAGAAGGATGCTCGGTCGCCGGGGAGTCTGCCGGATTACTGAATGTGGGGGGTGAACAGTGATCCCCCCTTCTTCTCCAATTTGAATTTTAAATTCAATGAAAGAAGAAAAACAATAAGAAGAAGAAGGAAGGAGAAGAAAAAGGAAGAAGAAGAGAAGAAAAAGAAGAAAAGTGGAGAAGAGAATAGGAAGGAGTTTCCTACGTTGAGGAGAGGTGGGGGCTTGTGAGGTGGTGGGGAAACCTAGGTTTCTTGGGATTAGGGTTTGAGGGTACAAGACATTAAATAGGATGAGGATGTGGGTAAATCAAAGGTGAGGATGCACCCAATTAAATGGGTGGTCCAGATTAAACATGGGGATTTCTTCATGTGGGTGAGGGTGTTGACTAGTCAATGTTGGGCTTCTCCATTGGTCTAATCAAATGGGGTGTTGCCACAAAATGCAAATTTGCAAATTAGTCCCCTTAAATTTGGGTATTTGCACAGACACATAAAATGACAAAAATTTGGCGGGCGATTCGGGGTCCGGTGTTTTGTAGGGTCAGGGGGCGCTGTATGATTTGTGTGGGCTCAAATAACAGGGCATTGGAATTAAATTGGGATTTCAATATCGGTTAAAATAGTATCCTCAATTTAATTAGAATAAAATGCAAGTTGTGTTCAACAATTAATTAGGAGTACATGGAGCCAAAATCAGGTCAGGTCATCAATACCAATAATGAAGAAGACTCAGAATAGGATATTACCCTAATTTGGGCCGCACGAAAAATAGGTCAAGATTGTCCCCAATTTTAATTGGAACGCACAAAGATACAAAATAGGGATTTATTAAATAACGTCCGCGATGATTTTTGTGCGGCCAGAAATAATGCACAAAGAGTATAATTATGAGTTGCAAAAATAGCAGAATGGAAGGCGGGCATGTCTAGGGCAAGATTGTGAAATTTGTTGGAAGACAAAAGTCAGGATAGCGCTCCAAATATCGAAGCAAAGGCAATGCGCAATTAAATAAAATACGGTAATGAATTATAAACTCCAAGAATTAAATTCTAGATAAAATAATTAATTACAGGATTCTACAATTCGGACAGGTGGGCATCTACTGGGCTTCTAGGTCAAGTCTACTAGCTACAAATAATGAACACTGCATCTAATACTATATTTAATTACACATCACACATAATTATTTAAATTAATAATTATCATTTAATTTCATAATTGTGACTACAATAATATTAAATATTGTAAAAAGTCAAAAATACCCCTGTTTTCGGAATGTGGTAGTGACAAGTCTACCCACCTTAAAAGAATTTCGTCCTCGAAATTTAAAACCCTCATAGTAGTATTTATCATATACATTATTCTTTCTCTCAAAATTTAAATTCATCATCCATGAAATTAGGTAATAATCCACCATGTCTTTTCACAATTTCAAAATTCTAAAATTATTGCATAACCTGAAAATCCTCAAAATAAAATCAAAGTCCATTTTTTGTATCAGAAATTTCCTTAAAAATTTTAGTTAATAATTCAATACTCGAAATTTGATATCTGTTCCTCAAATTGAATTTCAATCAATGTATCGATTCTCGTCCCAAAGAGTCTGAATTCCAACAATAATCCATCAATGATCTGATTCTTCAGTTTTCTTTTTCCTCAAAATACTTAATAATGCGACACTTATGGATCCTTCAAATGTAATGTCCGCAATATAAAATTTTAAATTACTATATTGCAATCAAATATATATAATGATAATTTTCCAAATGTTCCTCAAATTTTAATGATAAATTATATCACAATCAACCTTCCTGAAATTAACAATCATCAATTCTGCCATGTTAAATTTTTAATCCTTTATTTAAATTAGCGTTTATCCTCAAATTTCAATCATACCTCGATCCTTGTAAAACCAATGATCCAGCAATTCTGTTATATCAACTCATGAATGCTTATCCTTGAATTTCTAATCATCTTGTCCCATTCTGTCAAGTCATAACCTTGTCATAGATCCTTGCTATGGTCAAAACCCCAACGATCATGGTTTAAAAGAAATTTTTTTTTACCTACAGTCATACAACCTGTAATCTAAGAAAAAATGTGTGCGTTCATGGTGTCTTGTGTCATGGCATTGCAGTCTCTGTCAGGGCGTACTACTAGCTATATTCTAGCAAGAGAATCACGAATACAACCCACGGTACTAGGGAATCAATCAATCAGAAGACAAAACAACATGAGAAAAAGAAAGAACCTGCTAACATATTTCTTGCGGTATCTCCTATCTCTAACAAACACTTAACTCTAGCACATTCACTAACTAATTCCTATTCCTGTACACTGATATCCGTATCAACTAATTAATCCACAAAATCCATGAATATATCCGTATTGCACACACCTATTTATTAATACTAAAATCTGATGCCGAGAATCTCTAATATAATCATGATTCAATAATACATCCAAGTTGATACCTCTATCTCTTTAGTACCATACCCTCTGTCAGTTCCCGTTCCCACTATAATTGTGCATACTAGTCGTTCTTATCACTCAAATATACGTCAAGTGCAACACCATACTAAATACTGCTCTTTCCAATACAACTTTAGATAGACACCCAAGTTAGTCCGCGGTGCCATCTCAATCATGCTCAAATCACCAGATCCTTACACATGTATATCATCTACTCATATATTAATATTCATATCTCTCATCTACCATAAAATTAATCCTCAAAAATAATCATCAAGGTTTAACTTCTCGATCAACTAAAAATGAATTGTATATACCTCCTCAAAATCAGATACTCAAATATCAAAAAATTTAATCACTTTTAAAATCCTTATAGCTTTAACCTTGTTTATTGAATTCACATTTGAAATCCTCAAAAATTTAATGACATAATCTCAACTCCTCAATTATTCTAAAAATAAAACCTTATTTCCACATTTTAATTTATAACTCCACAATGTACATATCAGTGCTCACGGTCTCTGATACTCAAGGTGCACTCAATGCATCTAGTGTCTATAATTGGGTACTAAAATTGTACCGCTCGAATCTCTTGCACTATTACCTCCACTGCTCCAAGTTATCATCGCATGTATTTTCTTCCAAAATTTTAATCTATGTCAACTGGTATATCATTTAATTATCATCACACAGAGTGCTTACTGTTATTAACGTTATTCTCGACTAATCCTCGATATAGAATCATTAGCACTCTTGGTATTATATCACTAGTTTCATTAATGCATCATTCATCAAGCTCGTTATAACTCATGATTATATGCACTTTCTATAATGCCCATGCTTTACTTCAATCTCTAGGGCAGGCATATGGTTCTATATCTCGATTGATGTATAAGCATATCTCTTAATCCTTTTACAGCCTGTTAAACTAATTGTGATACACTTCACAACTTCCATTACTAACCTGATATTTCTCTACTTATGACATCTCATTAAACCCTTTATGCATATACATTTCTTTACCTTTAATATTTCCGATATCAATCATCAAATTGGACATCATGCTCCATAAAACCTTAACACAATTCCTGGATACTTAATCGTTTACATAGATCACTCAATTACATAATCATGATTATCCAGGACGGGTAATTGGCTCTGACACTAACTCTGAGAACTATCACTGATACTCTATACTCTCCTTAACTCTCAGTCTCTAATGACACTACTCCTAGAATCATTGGTACAAGGTACTATGCTAAGGGCTGACTCTAGATTAAAGCCTACTGCTCACATGTCCAACTAAGAAACACTTACAACTCACTAGCAACACAGTCAATACTAATACAAAACACAAACAAAATTACAAGTCACTAATTATCATACTTAACAAGGAATCCTCAAGGAATAGGAGCTCAAAGACTGAATTGAGGACAGAAGGTATCTTTACTGCTAGTAAAGAAAGAAGCGATGGAACAAAGTCCTGGAATAACAGAAATAGATAAGTCTTGAGATGATACTTTAAGAACCAATTTAAGATACAACCTGATAATCATACACGTCTGTCAGAAATCATGACACACAGAATCCTCGCCACGCCAGTAAGCATAGATGCGATAAACGACAGGTTCCGTAACTAAGGTATGCAACTCTATAATCATGTCATCTAGAATCCTCGCCACGCCAACCGGTATGGCTGCGAGAAACTCTAAATCTCATAACTAAAGTATGTACATCCAAGTTAGGTTCCTACGTTCTCGTCACGATAGCTAATATGGCTGCGATAAACTCTAGGTTCCATAACCAAAGTAGACGTTTTACCTTTCTCACTGTCCTTATCAACATATGTCATCAGATGATACCGTAAATTTTAGCCCATAAAATTTATCTCGATATGAAATTAACTCAACAACGATACCAAGAATTAAATTTAACAATTGGTCAACAAGATTCAAACTCAACAATGATACCAAGAATTTTAATTTAATAACTGATCAACAAGAATCGAGTTCAGTAACAACAAGCGAGAGCGGACGGAAACAAGAAAAAAGATTTAAATTGGAAATTATAATAAGATTCTCAAGGGATCGTCCCAGGAATCTCTCAAGAATTTATGATTGAGTATCCTCTCTCATCCTAGTATCTTATGTCCTATATTCTATAGCAGGTACGCAGTAGTACAACTAATACGTCGTACTACCACGACATCGCACAACTAGCGAAGTCCGACCTGCATGGGCCACCACTAAAAATGTGTCATGACCCGCACCCGATTTAGGGGCACGAGTGCGTGGGTACGTCCAGCCTACGCCGCAGCATCGGCGGTAGAACGCTGTCTAGGTCAAGTACTATCTATAAAATCTCACGCTAGTATCCAACTCCATAAGGAGACTCGGATAACACTATAAAAATATTAACAACATACTCAATCACAACTACAGCACGATAGGAATTTGAAGAAACAAAAGAATACAACACAAGTCTAATGACAAAATAATCATACCTGCAATCATTAACTTCCAATCCCCAAGTGTGTCAGAACCCAGTCTACTAAGGTCACAGTCTGGAAAAATATTTCCAGTCAGGAAGGAGTAAAATACATCTCTAAATAGCAGTTCTATATAAATGACATAAACTAAGTAGCAGTTCTAGATGGAAACATACCAGATGCATGTATAGGTACGAGAAATGTACAATGAAAGAAATACTGGAAATACTGTAAGTAACTGCAGGAAAAGAAACAATATGTCCATGAGCAAGAAACCTATGACTAAGTGTGTGAGTACTAGCTTTAACATGTGATCGACTTGGGATCTTGATCAGGCTAGTTACATGTGATTAGCTATGATTCATGAAGGTCAGGCTAACCGTTGGTTAGCTATGATGCACGAAGAGGTCAGGCTAATCACAAGTAACAGCTATGAAGCACGAAGATGGTCAGGCCGCACCTGACGTGAGCTGTGGGGTAAGCTATGATGCATGAAAAGTTGGGTATGATCACATATCTACACTAAAATACTCCCCACCCCGACTGGTATAGTAGATCCAATCATGGTACGCTATGGCACGGGATTCCCTAGGGAGGTAGCAAATCTCCCCGGGAATCAGTGTCTGTACATGCACAAGATAACAAGAAAACAAGTCTTGTACAAGCTACACCATGAATAAGGAATAACATCTCATGACGAGATCCGTGTATACCAATCCGTGTAACCAGCGTGTCAAGAGCATGGATATTTACACTAGATACAGTGAACATAGGAGATATCATAAATTAGAAACTAATCAGAGAATGTACTTGCCTTGGGTCCTTAGCTGGTAATTATTGATGTCCTGTTCCAGAGTATCCCCTGGGAAAACCAACAGTCCTATAAACATATCACAAGCAAAACCACATTTGCATCAGATGCTACACCAACACAGTCTAAAAATACTGGTCTCAGGGCCATGTCAGGCAGGGCACTAGTCAACTAGGGTCATCTAGTATATTCACCAATTAAACGTAGTATTATTTATGATCAAATAATACGTATATTGTTATTCCCAAGTATAAACAAGATAGGTATAACTGTATGTACATAAGTGGAAATATACTTTATTTATGAAAAGTATACATCACCCATTATTTAAGTATATATACATTTATACATTGATATACACTAAATAAAAATATACTCATACCCTATATGCACACAAGTATATATATATATATATATATACCAAATATACTTTTTTATACTAAAATACGTTTTTATTAACATATAACCATACAAAATATATATACACATATATATATTTGTACCAAAATAATAATTATACTATATACAGGTAATTATACCAATTAAATATATATATAACATTAAATACGAAAACATACATACTTATACAATTAATTATTAATAAAATAAATAATATACATATCTTTAATTAACATTACTAATGTATTTATATATAAAAGCCTATAAGTATCTAGGCCCTTTCCAAAATATTTATTATAACAATCTTTAATATAAAAGTCCAATAAGTTTATTTCCATAACAAAATATATAAATTTATTTAACCCCAAAGCCCTAAATTATATAGTCAAGTCCATTTTATTTATATTTGAAGTTAAACCAGAACCAATTGGCTTAAATCCAATAATTTATTCTATTAGAAAATATACTATTTTTCTCACTAAAATATATTATATAACAAAACCTTACTCCCATTAATCTAACTATTATATATAAACTAATATATATACTTAACTAATATAGGGACTCCACCAAATGAAAAGAAAGACAAAGGAAGAAAGAGGGAAAGAAGGAGGAGACTCACAGCGAGGGGTGGTCGGCTCGCTGGCCGGCCGGAGGAGGATCGGCAGGATGGAGGAAGAGGTGGCTGGTGGTTGATGGCAGCGAGGTGAGCAGTGATCCGCCGGAGCACAGGGGGCCGGAGTTCAGCGGCTGAGTCGAGCAAGGAGGAGATGGAGTCCGCCGGAGTTACAGCGGAGATGGGTGGTCGGAGCACGGGGATGAAGGGGATGGGAGGAGTTCGTGAGGGGGAACTCGGCCGGGCTGCAGGGGAAGTCGGGGGCAGTCGGCTGCAGGCCGGCGGGGAGTCGGGTGAATGGAGGGGCCGGACTGATGGCCGGAGGGAGGAAGAGTCCGTGAGGGGGCCGCCGGAGGAGTTGGCCGAGTAGATGGTGATGGGTGACGATGGTGGTGGTGATAGTTGTCACAGCGGGAGGAGGAACAAGGAGGGGGAGTAGTCGGCTCCGCCGGCTGAGGGTGGTGGTGACTCGTGAGGCGGAGGGAGAAAGAGTTCTAGCGTCGAGGTGGAGCGCCGGCGCCGGAGGGTGGTTGATGGAAGCAGCGGGGACTGACAGCGAGCCGCCGGAGGGTAGCGCCTGCCGGAGAAGGATGCTCGGTTGCCGGGGAGTCTGCCGGATTACTGAATGTGGGGGGTGAACAGTGATCCCCCTTCTTCTCCAATTTGAATTTTAAATTTAATGAAAGAAGAAAAACAATAAGGAGAAGAAGGAAGGAGAAGAAAAAGGAAGAAGAAGAGAAGAAAAAGAAGAAAAGTGGAGAAGAGAATAGGAAGGAGTTTCCTACGTTGAGGAGAGGTGGGGGCTTGTGAGGTGGTGGGGAAACCTAGGTTTCTTGGGATTAGGGTTTGAGGGTACAAGACATTAAATAGGATGAGGATGTGGGTAAATCAAAGGTGAGGATGCACCCAATTAAATGGGTGGTCCAGATTAAACATGGGGATTTCTTCATGTGGGTGAGGGTGTTGACTAGTCAATATTGGGCTTCTCCATTGGTCTAATCAAATGGGGTGTTGCCACAAAATGCAAATTTGCAAATTAGTCCCCTTAAATTTGGGTATTTGCACAGACATATAAAATGACAAAAATTTGGCGGGCGATTCGGGGTCCGGTGTTTTGTAGGGTCAGGGGGCGCTGTATGATTTGTGTGGGCTCAAATAACAGGGCATTGGAATTAAATTGGGATTTCAATATCGGTTAAAATAGTATCCTCAATTTAATTAGAATAAAATATAAGTTGTGTTCAATAATTAATTAGGAGTACATGGAGCCAAAATTAGGTCAGGTCATCAATACCAATAATGAAGAAGACTCAGAATAGGATATTACCCTAATTTGGGCCGCACGAAAAATAGGTCAAGATTGTCCCCAATTTCAATTGGAACGCACAACGATACAAAATAGGGATTTATTAAATAACGTCCGCGACGATTTTTGTGCGGCCAGAAATAATGCACAAAGAGTATAATTATGAGTTGCAAAAATAGCAGAATGGAAGGCGGGCATGTCTAGGGCAAGATTGTGAAATTTGTTGGAAGACAAAAGTCAGGATAGCGCTCCAAATATCGAAGCAAAGGCAATGCGCAATTAAATAAAATACGGTAATGAATTATAAACTCCAAGAATTAAATTCTAGATAAAATAATTAATTACAGGATTCTACAATTCGGACAGGTGGGCATCTACTGGGCTTCTAGGTCAAGTCTACTAGCTACAAATAATGAACACTGCATCTAATACTATATTTAATTACACATCACACATAATTATTTAAATTAATAATTATCATTTAATTTCATAATTATGACTACAATAATATTAAATATTGTAAAAAGTCAAAAATACCCCTGTTTTCGGAATGTGGTAGTGACAATTATCCTCCGGGGTACCCCGAAGCGATAAATAACGTGATGCTTGATAAAGCTGATCATATTAGACGCCTTCACCTCAGTGAGAGGGACCGCCTCTGCCCATTTGGAGAAGTAATCTGTGACGGCCAATATGAACTGGTGACCGCTGGAAGAGGACGGATGAATAGGACCAATGATATCCATACCCCACGCTTTGAAAGGCCAGGACGCAACCGTAGGATGTAGATATTCAGACGGTTGATGTATGAAGTCTGCATGAACCTGACAGGCTCTGCATTGTCTTGCATACCGTATTGTATCTGCGATCATAGTAGGCCAGTAATAGCCTATTCTCCTGATGCGATCCTGTAGCTAAGGACCGGGTTGATGCGCTCCGCATACACCGTCGTGAGCTTCCCGGATAATCTGCTGTGCTTCGTCTTCAGATAGACATCTCAATAGCAGTCCGTCGTAGGTCCGGCGATATAGGCATTATGAAGATGCATCGTAGTAGAAGCGTAATGATCGCCTTTTGACGGATACCGCTTCTTTGGGATCCTCCGGCAAGATTCCGTATGCGACGAAATCTATGAAGGGACTTCTCCAGTCTCTTCTAGGGGGATCTGTGTTCATAGCATAGCTGCGTTCTATGTCAAAGTTGTTCTTCACACAGAATAAATCTCTGTTAAGAAGGATTACCGAATCCTGCCTTCTTATAGGAGTGGCTAAATCTGCAGCTAGACTGGCTAGGGAATTAGCTTCTAGATTCTGAGATCGAGGTACATGCTCTAGGAAGAACCCTTTGAATGTCATGGCTATCTCGACCGTCGCTCGGTGATAGGGGATGAGGTCTGAATTTCGGACTTCATATATTCCTCTGACTTGATTGACGATAAGCAGAGAATCACCGAATGCTTCCAGGGACTCGACCCCCAGCTCTTTGGCGACTTGGAGCCCGATTAGCAGGGCGTTGTACTCCGCCACATTGTTGGAGCAGGGCTCGCTAAGAGAATATGCTCGGTAGATGACGAGCTGATCATGAGTGACCAAGATGACTCCTACTTCTGAAATGACGTTTCCCCTAGGACCGGTTCTGGAGGCACCATCGAAGAAGAGTTGCCATGCGTCACTTTCTATTGCGGAATTACATTCTGTAACTTCGTCGGGAATGTCCTCGCATAATTTGGAGGCCTCCGGGATCGGATGAGCAGCTAGGAAGTCAGCCAGCGCTTGGCCCTTGATGGACTTCTGCGGTACGTACACCATGTCATATGGTGTTAATAGCATCGCCCAAGTCGCGAGTCGGGAATTAAGAGCACTAGGCTTGCTCATCAGTACTCGAAGTGGGTTGATCCTGGAGATGATATGAATAGTCTGGCCGGCGACATAGTGTCGCGTCTTCTGGATAGCGAACATCAGAGCCAAGCATTCTTTCTCCACTAGGTTGTACCGGTGTTCGGCTCCGACCATCATCCTGCTGAGGTAGTAGATAGCCTGTTCATGACCCATGTCATTCTTCTGTGCGAGAAGAGCTCCTAGTGAATGATCCATCGCTCGAACGTACAGCAAGAATGGTCTTCCCATGACGGAAGGCACCAGAACTGGTGGACTGGTGAGGTAGTGCTTGATATCTCCGAACGCTTGCTGACAGGCTTCGTCCCATACGAAGGATACACCTTTCTTTATGAGATGAGAAAATGGCTGACATCTCCCCGAGAGGTTGGATATAAATCACCGGATGTAAGCCAGACGGCCTTGAAATCCCCGGAGTTTCCTCAGATTATGGGGCGGTCGCATTTCTACGATTGCCTGGACTTTGTCGGGGTTCACCTGGATGCCTTTGGCGGTGATGACAAATCCCAGGAACTTGCCGCTGGATACACCCAGAAAGGACTTCGTAGGGTTCATCTTGAGTTGATGTTGGCGCATTAACTCGAATACCGTCCTCAAGTCTTGAATGTGATCACCTTTGAGGCGACTCTTGACGGCTATATCGTCCACGTATATTCTACTATTTTGCGTAAATGCTCATGGAATATGTTACTCATAGCCCGTTGGTATGTAGCCCCGGCGTTCTTAAATCCGAAGGGCATGACCGTATAGCAATATACCCCCAATGGTGTCCGGAAGGCAGTGTGCTTCTCGTCTTCAGGATGCATCTTGATCTGATTGTATCCTGAGAATCCGTCCATGAAAGACATGCGTTCAAAGCCGCAGGTGTTGTCGATCATGATGTCCGTGATAGGAAGAGGGAACTCATCTTTGGGGCAGGCTGCATTCAGATCTCGGTAATCGATGCAGATACGTACCTTCCTATTTTTCTTCATGACTGGGACAACGTTGGTGACCCAGTCGGGATGTTGTTCTTCCCGTATGAAACCACAGGCTATCAACTTCTTGACTTCAGCTTCAATGGCGTCCATCATATCCGGGCGGAACCGGCGTTGGTGCTGCTTCACAGGCTTTGAGTCGGTCAATATATTGAGTTTGTGAGTAGCCACCTTCGGGTCTAGGCCCGGCATGTCCCCATAATCCCATGCAAAGACGTCAACGTATTCCTTTATCAGCTGTATGATTTCTTCCCTTTCAGCTGGGGGAAGATTGTCACTGATAAATATCGACTTTGGCGAAAGTTTACCCCCAACATCGATTTGGATAACTTCGTCTTTGGTGGGAGGTTCTCTTTGCTCGAAGCGGAATTCCCACTTCGTATCCATTTGTTGAGCCCAGGAGTCATTCTCAAACGGCTTAGAATCCTGTTCATCTGCTTCTGAGGGATCTGTCACCACCATATTTACTGATAGTGTTTGTTCGAGAGCATCAGGTGAGTCGGGGGGCGACGAGCCATTCTTGGAGGAGGGAAAGATATCCTCGTCTGACTTGGAAGTCGTAAGGGAGGTGGCATACCCTAACCCGAAATGAGTTTATCGATAGCGGGGGTTGCCGCGCGGCAGCGTTCGTCTACCTCTTCCGTAGTTGAGGCCTGGCTTCCGCTTCAAGTCGTAGCCCATATTTTGCATGATCTTCAGCTCTTGCGGGCTGTATCGGTGAACTTGCATTTTCCCAGTATCGTCATCGAAAGGATCTTCCTGGTTAGCCGGTTGATTGCGCATGCGACCGAAGAATATTGGACGCTGACTGCTGCAGGTAGGCAGGACAATGAAGATAGAATCCTCAGGGGGTCCATACATTGTGATGACGTTGGATGATGACGCTACTTCCCAGACATACGGACGGTAGGAGTTTATAGCTTCCAAGAATTTTTGTGCTATGGGTTCTATCTCGTCACGGGGAGTGGATTCCTGTTTCGGTATTTGAGCGTCAATATACTGGAAAAGAGGATATTTATTATCATCTGAAACTCCGTTCCTGGTTGTATTTACATCAGTCGGCTGCCTGTCGCGCCGAAGGTTGATGACCAAGGGTGGGGGCTTTCGGTTCAAAGTGATCACCAGAGGATCACTCCCTTCTCCTGACCTGGTCTTGTTCAGGTGGATAGCCACGGGCTCTATGGCTTTTGGACGAGTGGTTCAACCTTTCACTCTGATTGACAGCGGTAGTGCGGCAGAGGGTTCTCCTGGCTCCCGGTGGGATCCCTTCTCTGCGTCGCCTGACACTTCTTCCGTGAGGTCTTGGGAGTACAACACGGCAACGGAATAGTAGGATTCTATTCCTTTGAATGGGTTTAGGTCAGCCACCTCTGTTTGTACCGTTCCTTGTGCGTCTACATATTTAAGGCATTGATGTAGGGTTGAAGGAACGATGTTGTGGTCGTGGATCCACGGTCTTCCCAGCAAAATGTTGTAGGATACCTCTGAATCGATGACATAACATGTGGCCACCGATCTAAGGTTGCCGATCTGGATCCTCAGGCGAATTTTCCCCAACGGCTTACTTCTTCCGGCATTGAAACCCACGATTGTAGTGGTGTTGTAAGCCAATTCGCTGGTAGGAATTCTCAGCGGTCTGAGCAGACTATGAGGGATGATGCTGATCGACGATCCCGGATATATGTAAATCCGATCGACCTCCATGGAACCGACGTACCCGGAATAATAGAGGGGCCTGTCATGCTTGTTATGTTTTAACAGCATGTCGTCTTGGGTGAAAGTGATATTTGGGACCACCTCCATCACACTGTGGCATTGAGGATACGCCACTGGTTCTTCGTCGGGGGACTTGAGCTGGGTCAAGTATGCCTCCGCCTGCATCAGCGCTTCACTCAGGACTAGACGAGTATCTTAGGAGAGCCTGAGTAGCTCGAAGATGGACAACCTGGCTGGCGTATTAGCTAGTTGGGCCAGGATGTCGAAGTTGTATGGCTTCTCTAAACCTTTGCTTGGAATATTTCTCACAGGTTTATCAAAGCGTACTTCTTTTTGCTTCCCCTTCTCCGCCGGGGTTGGTTTTGAAGGACTGATATCTGGTACGACGGGACCTTGCTCTGAAGGTTTGGCTGCTGGAGCGTTCAACGGTGCACCTTCCTGACTTGCTCCGTAGTCGTTGAGGTAGGCTTTCCCTGAACGGGTTGCAGCAAATACCTCGTCTTCGTCCGATGCCGAAGAAGTCGCGATCATATGGCAGGGCCTGTATTTGGAGCTTATTTTGGATGTAGGCTTAGTAGCCTTAGTCTCTTCCTCGAGCTCTGACACCAAGTCTGGATGAACCCACATAATCTTGCCTTGCCGGGTAGTCAGGGGTAACAGGTCATGATTTTGATCCCTAGCTAGAGGAAGATTGACGATGTTCATCGTTGTCCGGGAGATAGGTGTAACGTCGTCCGAAATCTCTTGGGGAGGCAGATTGCCGAACTGCAGAGAGATCATGTTGGCCGTGACCGTCTTCTCGGTGTTGTGTAGAGTGATGGCCTTAGCATCGATTAACCCCTGGATCTTCCTTTTCAGTATGTAACACACCTTTGTTGGGTGATGTACGTATCTGTGAAAGATGCAGTATTTGGGGTCGTTAGTATTGCCGACTTCTTGGAGCCGCCTTAGCTCTGGAAGGTTGATCTTGCCGCTTTTGACGAGACACTCGAATATACTAGGGATATCGTCGTCGTCAAAAGAGTAGACTTCGACGGGCCTGGAGGTCCCGGGTTTTGTCTGCGTTGTCGTCGCGGTCTTTTGCCTAGACGTATTGACCGTCAGAGCTTCTTTTCCCTTGGAGCTGCGAGGATGGTCGCTGCTGGGAGATGACCTTTTGTCTCTATCGGAGGCGGAGATCATGATGACATTGTCCCGCGCCTTGCGACCGTTGTCTTCGGCGGCTACTGCCGAGATGATGAACGAGGGCCAATCATGGAACTGATACGGTCCTGTGAACACCGAGACCACGGGAAGGAGGTTCTTCCTGCAAATATCTACCAACGCAGAGTCGGAAACTCCTGGAGGCATCTGTAAGGTGGCCTGACGAAAACGTTCGATGAAGATGCGAACGTCTTCCTTTTCCTTCTGCTTGACTTCGATGAGAGAGGACATAGACATGTCCATTCCTCCCTCGTAGAATCGTGTGAAGAATAAAGCTCTGAAGTCTTCGAAGGAAGTAATGCAGTTGTCCGCCAAGCTACGATACCACTGATAGGCTACTCCCGAGAGACAGCCTTTGAACACCCGAGTGAGGAGGGCGTCGTTCCCTTGTAGCAACACCGTCATCATACTGAAATAGTTCATGTACTAGCTTGGTGATATTTTTTCCTCGAACAGGACCATAGTCTGAGGTTTGTACCTCGGTGGGAAAGGGACCTCCTCCCAGATAGCTGGGTAGGGCTGGTTGATTCTCAGTTTCTTGAGCTGATCTTTGTGCTTCAAGGCGTTGAACTGGGCTTTCAACTCCCGTACTGCCTGCATCGGATTTTCAGTCGGAAGCGGGGCTACGGAGTGGTGCGGAGTTGGTTGTATCGTAACTCCAGTAGGAGGTAAGGCATTCTCTGAGTGAGAAAGCGGAAGAACTGCTGACTCTTGATCTAGCGCAGGCTCTTGGCTCGGGTTGGATGGTGGTAAGTCCATCCCCACACGTATCTGAGTTGGCAGGACTGATGCTTGAGCCATGGCAGTTGCGTGCTGAGTTAGCATCATCTGGTGCATGTTCTCCATCATGGATTGCATTTGTTTCAGAGATGTCTCCAGTATAGTGATGCGTTATTCCGCGTTCCCTGACGGCGAAGCTTCCTCGCATTCATCTTCAATGGCGTAAACTCCCATCTCCCTGGGTGTCATTGAAGGATTAGTATAGGTCACTGTAGAAGTCGACTGTACACTTTCTGCCTCTGATTCGGGGGCTTGGCGACCCCCAGCGTCGGAATCAGAAGAGGACGAAGCTGGTTGTCATGACCTTGCGCGAGTGTTTTGGAACACTCCGGCTTCAGCGTTCCTGAGGAGCTCACTGAACCTCCTTCGGCTCGGGGGCCTGGAGGGATGACGTCTTAAGCTCGACCCTCCTCTACGTATGTGTGAAGCCATGTTCACAGATGCATGCGCGGGTTCCTCTTCCTGGAAAGATTAAGAGTAGCTCAATCGGTCGAAAATCGACCGTTTTGCTTTAGAACAGTAGCAGTCAATCACAATTTTATGACTATTACAATATTGCTCGCTAGGGGGCGTAATAGACATGTTGGAAGGTCCCCTTTCCTTACGCTTCTGGATTAGATATGCGCGCAAGTCAGGGGGAGTAGAGAAAGAAGACGACGGATTGTTCCTTCTGTTCCCATCAGTGGGCATGCGGAGATTGGGCATCATGGTTTTCCCTACGCCACCTGTGTACAACAGATTGGCCATCTGGGTGGCGGATAATCCCCGGGAGGGTGCCTTCCCGTAGCCTGAGCATGCTTTACGTCGTAGGACTTCGCCTGACGTAATTTGGAGATTTGCTCAGACTGGCGTAAAGCTGAAGAGGTTCTCAGTCGGCCGTCGGCTTCCCGCATAATCCGGAGGGTAGGTAGATTGCTTCTTTGCTGGCGTAATGGCCGAGAAGTTGAGTACCCCGTCGCTTGCTCCCCCCTGCAGAAATCACGGTGCTCATCTGGCTCCCCGTAGAGGTCAGATATTGTCTTGCGCACGGAGCGTGATTTGTACTTCTGACTTGGCGCTGAGGCATCATCAGAAGTTTGGTCTGTACCGCGCGTAGCGGGAGACTGGTTTCTGCGCGTAGAGCGCAGTGGAAACTTCTGGGTTAGCGCTGAGGCTTTGCCCGAAGTTTTGTCTGTACCGCGCGTAGCGGGAGACTGATTCCTACGCATAGAGCGCAGTGGATACTTCTGGGTCAGCGTTGAGGCTTTGCCCGAAGTTTTGTCTGTACCGCGCGTAGCGGGAGACTGAATTTTATGTGCAGGGCACGGAGGGAGCAATGCTACCACCTCATTAGTCGGAGAGATCGAAGATTCCACAGGAATGGTAGAGGATGTCTTGGGCATCCAGACCTTGTGCAGCTTCCTGTTATCTTGGACGGAGAGAGAGTGAGAGTTACCCCCGGTTCGAAGCATGTCTTCGTAGGCAGACTGGTCGAATTGGACGACCAGTGTCTTCTTCACGGATCCCACGGATACCGCATCGTGTTGAGCAATTGCTTCCTCATCAGAAGAGAAAGATGTCCCCAGCAGAGTCGCCATCTTGTTTGTGGTATTAAACGAAAGAATGAAAGTGTATTTCAATGACGGGGTTTATACGAAACCAGCGCCCTTTGGTTTACAAACAAACTTGTACAATTTAATCTTATACGAGGATGTAGGAGTATAATTTATTTAATCTGGGTATAAATTGCTATAGGTGTCTGATCTGCAGTCGATCACTTTAGCCCTTGGACCACACGATGTTGAAGAAGTGCCGTGGAAGACAGGTAGCAGTTTCGAAGGTTGCAGAAGAGGGTGGGTGCACGATGCCAAAGTCGTCGATCCCTGCTCTTTGCCTGAGCTCCGAATTCTCTCTCTCTCTCTCTCTCTCTTGACCTCCGGTTCGATCTTTCTGGGAAGTTCGACCTTGTTCGATCTTCAAGTTTTTAGTTTTTTGACCTTGTTCCCCATTGATAGGGGCCTCTATTTATAGAGTTTTGGTGACAGTGACCACTCTGTTGGTGTAAGAATCGAAGAATAAAAAGTACAGCACCCTTTTACACAACGATTAAAATAACCAATGCCTGCTTATAGATGACCTTTTGAGTGAGCATGTGACACGTGTCCAACTAAGGGAACAAAACGCGTATATCTGCTGTGAAGATCACAACATAGAAGCCACATAGGTAGGTATCCCTTGTGTAGAAGAGGTTTGCATAGAAGCCAAATGACTGTCACCCTGGCGTAGAAGCCAAATAGGCATAGAAGTCGAGTGGGCATAGAAGCCGAATGGGCATAGAAGCCGAGTAGGCGTAGAAACCGAATGGTCGTAGAGACTGAGTGGGTGTTTAAAGCCGAATAGTCGTAGAGAATGAGTAGGCGTTTGAAGCCAAATGGGCGTAGAAGCCGAAGGAGCACAGATCTTGAATGGGCGTAGAAGCCGCTGCGTATCGTGCCAGAGTGCTGATGTGGGCGTCTTTAGCCTGAATTACCGCTTTTGAAGATATAATCAAATCTCTTGCAGAGATTTGCCATCATCTTGTGCATTAAATGCGGAGGCGTATTTTGAAGGTCTGCAGCCCTTCTGTGCAACTGTCGCAGGGACGTGCCTCCAGAGAAACTGTCACCGCTCTGTGCAATTTAGACGTAGAGACGTGCCTCGAGCCCCGTATGAAGTGCAGCTTTTGACGTGGCAGGCGGTTTGTCTACTGCGGAGCGTAAAACAGTCATGTTTGCCTGTGTAAAACAAGGCAGTGTATCTCCTTGTACGCGAAAGAGCAGTTTATGCTGAGGGGACGTCAGTAAACGACGGTTCGGCGATATTTTAACCAAATCCTCTGCATTAAATACAGAGATCCGCCATCATACTATGGTGCACGTCCCGAGGGGTCTGTCCTCGTTTCCAGCCGTCGTCTGGGTAGCCGTGCAGCACTTTTTGTCAGGAGTCAGAGGTCAGGTTCACTGCGTGACTTGACAAGTTCATTTCGGGGAAGACGAAGCGTTCCTCGTACGCTTTAACGCTGCTTTGAGAGCGGATGAGTTTTACGCCATGGAGGCGATGAAGAACCCCGTTTACGCTGGAGCGGCCTGGACGTACTACACTTACGCGGATGGTCCCTTGAGCTTGTACTCTTGATGGCTCTGAAGGCCTCTGTTTACGCTGTTCTGCATCAGTATGCTGCGTAGCTCCTCCCCGCATATTTTTTATGCTTCTACAACTGGTGGGGAGGCTTCTCGCCCGCTCGACAAATCCAAACACGTTATATATATTCTGTACACAATCTATTAAGTTATCTTTCTAGTCTTGCCTTAGGATCAGTTTTATGGCATAATGTACAAGCCTAACTCGTGTGGCAGTGCGTCGTACGATATATGAGTAACACGACGATACTTTCCAACTTACCATATGTCCTTCCCAGTCCAAGGCAAATCAAGTTAAACCAAGCACGAGCATATATAATAAAATCCAGGGACAATTGCATAAGCAAACACAAGTGTCATGAGCGAGGTTCTGTTTCAGGTGCACCAGTTATACGGATTACTCAGGTGTGTTGTAATGGATTGCTCAGGTATTCAATTTATGTATAGATGCCTTATACTTATAATCGTTCAGGTATTTCAGATTATTGGATGCGATGCAATAACTCGCACTCGGATTGTCGCTAAGCGAGAATGACTTATCTATATAAAAATGAGGTCACTGGCTTAGTCATAAAGGATGATGCATAGTCTCGGATAAAGATGAGGCATAGCGCAAGTCATTGGGTGTTACCCATCATCCTGACCAAACAAGGTGAGACTACTATAGATCATGGAGTCAGACGGGTTATCCAAGTGTAGGATGCACCACCAAGGGCCCGACCACTGAATATATTGTGTTACCCCAAACCGGAGAGCATCCTACCGATTTGGTCACACAATACTCATATTCCTCCTAGGACAGTATGATCCTGGTGCCCCAATGATCATCCGAGGAATCCATGTTATTATCTCGTGCACGAGTTATCCGTGACCATGCAAGTCTAGGGTTTCAGATTTATGGTATTCATAATATGACATGTTGATTCTTGATTCTTAATTCTTGTTCAGAACGAGTATGCTCCACGAGCTATATTTCTTGCTTTACTTAACATGATTCTCGTTCAGAGTTAAACTTGACATGGTGCAATCCCCTAGTTCGGAGATGCCTTGGAGACCCAACGGTCCCAGATACTTTCAGGTTCATATTTGCACGTAACGACTATTAAATAGTCTTCCGAAGAGAACTAGATGAATGCATGACATGGATAGTGTTACCGAGGTCATGGCATGAATTATGTGACAAGCTTTGAAATGAGGCAACGAGTACAAACTATAATATAAGCAGGCAAGCATGCATTTATATGAAACATAAACATTTACGTTGGTACGGTCTAAGGGGTAGTGCGAGGAGTGCAACTGTACAGGTACATATTGAGCAATATAGTTCTTAGGGGCGTACAATGTGAACAAGTAAAGCAGTGTGCTATGAAGAGTATATGATGATCTACTCGAGGCATAGCAGTGTCTACTTGCATAAGGCAAATATAGCATGCGAGGGTCCAAGTTATAAGCCAAATTTTATTTCCATGTTCTAACACAAACAATACAAGATGGGATTATTCCCTTAGCTAGGTGCGTTATATTCTTTATTACCATGCAGAGGGTGATTCATCTAGCGACTAGTATGTATCGTCTATATTTTAAGTGTGCTGGCTAAGCAAAGACAAGTTCATCGTAGCCACCCATCTTAGCGATGATTTACCTCGGTCGAGCGATACTCTGAGCGAGCCTTTGAAAGTCTAAGTCTGAACTCCTTAAGGGCCAAGTCTGGAATCATTTGCCTCAAATGAGTCTTCTCGCTTAGGAAAGTGGTCGGGTCGTTGCACTTGTGTCGTTTGATTCGGTTATCCGCTTGAATGGAATGGGTCGTTACATGTAATGTATATTTATTTGTGATTTGGGTTGGTAGATATATACCTGGAGTATGGTTCGCTGGTTCGTGGATAGTTCTGGCTAAACATTAGTTTACGGACTCAGTATGCTTAGATGGGCTCCAAACAAGTGTACATTGTCAATGTTTTCAGTATTTTATGCTTTGTGTTATTTACTAGTTCTTGATTGTACTTCTATTTTTAGCATGTATTCTGCTGAGACCCTAGGACTGTATACGATACTTTGCGTCCGAATTATATTCGGGTGCCGACATCCGTTCACGGAGTCGTGTATCATTAGTTGCATTATCATCGCAAAGCCTTGTTCGTGCTACTTCTTGCACTATATACCATAGGACACTGGACACGACTTTCATGTACGAAAGCCTTACTTGAGACATTCGAGGTTTTCGGCTTCTATGTCAGGATAAGATCCATGAATTAAGATAGTTGACATGAGTATATCTACACATTGACTAGAGACATAGTTAGTGATTGATCTTGCGTACCATGGACATAAGACGTTGTGGACATGAGACGTGAGGTTACATTGGGTGGGGAGAGCGTACTCGGATGTTGGGCTACCATTATTCATCGCGTTATCGTTAGCTCTTACGAGAGTTCCGAATTTTGCCAAGTTACTGCAGGTTCTATGACGGAGCCTGGAGATTTATATTGATTTATATACCGGTGGTCTAGCGGACGAGTATTGTTCTCATGTGCATTCACATAGTTGGTTATGATAGATACCCTTAAGTACTTGACATATTTTTACTATTTATTTGGCATGTTGTTTATTGTACCTTGTTACATCCCTTTGAGGACCTGGTCCCTTGCCAGTTTTGCAGCATAGATGGTTGATGGAGTTTCTTGGAGTTGTGGATACGTATCACCTCATCCCGCTAGCATTAGAAGCAAGTATTGTCATCATTTCTACCTTATTTATGTTTATTTGTTCTTGCTGATTACTCATCTGCTGATATAGCATTATTTTTATAGACTCTATTTCTTTCTCCAGTATATTCGAGCTTGTGTGTTACTGGACGACCGACTTTAGCGCATGCTGCTTATTCTTGTATTTTATTTTATTGTGAATTGAGACATAGATGTATATAATGTGTTATCTAGATAGTGATCATTATAGTACAGCTTATACGTATTTAAGTAGGACAAGAGTCTGGTCGAATGTGTAGTTGGCATGTTACGTATTCCTAGTCCTACGTATTTTGGGACTGGGGCGTGACAATAACCCTTGTATTTAAAGTGTCATGTCCCTGAACCAGAATACTGGAGAGCGAGGGAGTGACTCAGCCAACCACACCTTGCAGAATACCGAAGTAAGCCATAATATGCTAAGATTGTCTAGAGACAAGAGGGTGCATACTACAATCAAGTCACCTAGGGTCAAGAACATCTATGTCTCAATCATAAACCAAGAAAAATAAGAATGAACATGTAAGATAAAGCAGTTAGGCGTCCCTGACGCTCTATCAGAATAATCACGAAACTAGTTATACATGATGGTACACTAGTACATTGTCAAGAGTACATGACTGTAAGTCAGCCACGGTCTGAATAATATTCAATCATGTAGAGGAACTAATGTCCAGATAAACCGGCTAACAAGTGTCATCGGCTAAACGCCAAAAAGGTAATACAAAATGATACTCATAGTGGGAAAGAAGAAACCCACTCAAGTTCCTCGGCGGACATCCTCCTGGTGCGCCATCGGTCAGATACATGACAGGATCCTCGGGCTCTGATACTAAACCTGGCCAAACAAAACCAGCGGGGTCCGGCCCCGATAGCAAGTACCACAAAGGAGCACAAGTGAATCAAGCAAAAACCAATAAAGTAGATAAAATAGGATCCGTGCCATAATTGTAAGCGTATAAACTTCTATCGAAGCAGTAGGACACCTCTACAACCAAACAAGGATAAGGGGTGCCGCACTACTCCGAGACAGGGTACGACTCACCAATTATAAACACGACGAAGATGTCGGTATCGTATCTTTGGTCCGTAGCCTATCGTAGCGCAATAGTTCAACCCTACAACCAAACAATGACAAGGGTTGAACTACTTTACCATGATAGTCCACGTCCTCAGGCTACTAACAGATGGCACAAATCACAATCAGGAACAAAAATACATAGGCCACAATGTAAGCTAAGATACATATATACATAGTTTGTAGCTTCGGTCTATGGCCTATTATGTCACATAGGTGCAACCCTACAATCAAACAAAGACAAGGGTTGAACCGTCGCCCCACAATAGTTCATGTCCCTAGACTACCAGCACATACTCTTTTAGATCGGTCAATCAATCCAACGGCTTGTTATGTGGATTATAATGCAATGTTGGAATCCTCAGATCATATTGATGGTGAGACGGGCTGGTCGAGCCAATAAACGCATAGCACATAGTATGTAAGCACCAGTCCCTCGTAAGGCCACCACGCAAGTAATCATGTAATAATATATATATATATATATATATATATATAGCCGGATACTGCACTCTACTACTGTAGATGATATACGGTATCTGTTGGGGACCAATGTCACGCCCCAGTCCCAAATGACGAGGGACTGGAGATGCGTGGCAATGGCCAGCAGCACGCACCGATGGACAACTCAATTTATTGGATCCATCAGGGCATGCTTAAGCTGTAGTCTAGCCGTAAATGTTACAAGTCTCAGGTATTTCTAATCTCATCCACAGAATAATACAGATTAATGCCAGAAATATTACAATGGAAATAAATAAGCAATATTAAATAAGGTTATCTCGGGAAACAAATCCGAGAATTATTCTGTTACATTTAAGAAGAAAGACAGGAAATAAAATACTGAAATGGAAATACTGTGTATATGAAGCCGGTGCTCAGGAGAAGTCTTCTGCAACTATCTCGTCCTCGGTTTCGGGTTCTGCTCCAAGGAGTGCTCCTGTACCGTACACCTCGGGGTAGTTCTCCTCGGCTATACCTGGGGACATAGTCCATTCCAGGTCCTCAGGGGACATAACAAGGTACAGAAAATACAAGCCAAAATATATGCAGTGCAGCAATAATGAAACAGCAGGGTAAATATGTAAACCAGCTAGTGATATGCAAGTGAGAGTTTTAGTCATACTCAGGCTGAGACTACTACAGGATCAGTGTCGAAGAAACCATAGCAGTATTTTCTCGAAGAGCCAGTAAGGAACCAAAGCTCTGTATCAGAGTCTAAGGCACCGCCAGATAAAAGTATTTATATTATAATATATTCAGCCTTGATATGATAATACTCTCCCCACCCCATGTAATCTCACGTCACAGTTCCAAAAAATATCAGGTACAAGTCACGCAAGTTTGAACTAATGCAATGAGTCAGGCTAGAATCTAAGCATGTAAACTGGAAATGACATGAAAAATGTAGCCTATACGGAATCACCAGGTATATCTCAGGCAATTTCGTCACATGAAGAGTGTCAGGTGTCCTGGGTTGAGCAGTTAAACAAGTTACATATGAATCTACAAGAAATCAAGTAAAATACTATAACCAGAAATATCTGAGAATTGGCAAGCTTTACTTGCCCACTGATGCAAAGCTAAGTCCAGGAAATAGGTAGCAAAGTTGCAAGTTTTGGCGAGGTACACTTGCCTGCGGTTCCGGTTCCAATTGCTGCTCTGCCTTCAGCTGGAATTGCAGGCGGTACTCCAGTTGCTGAAATAAATATTACCATCAGATCCAGAAAATATCAATCAGCTAGAAACGCCTATCCTTGAGTCCAATTTGGAGACAAGGGCAGAAACGACAGTTTCGGGTCAAAACGGGGTCCACATGCGGGTCCGCTTTGCACCGAAAAATGCGTCAGGGTCAATGGTCTCCAAATTCACCAAACTTAGTGTCAACAGGTCAGGAACAATGATACGAACCCAATGGAACTTCCAGAATTGGATTCCGATGAGCCGATCACAAAATCGTCCATCGAGCGGGGCCTTGGGGCCTACGACACGCGATTTCGTCAATGTTCTCAGAATTGAACCAAACTTGACCCACAGGACCAGCGTATTGCTACGAGTCCGATGGCGCAAGTTTTGTCTCGATCCGACATGTGTACACAAAGTTAGGGCGCACTCCAGAAAGTACGGATACGGGGTGATGCCCGCGGATACGCGTTGATCCCGGTATGCACGCACACCCGAATCGACTTCTGCGAAATCCACACATCCGTATCGACGATACGCACGTATCTGTGAAGACCGCACGCGACCAAGTCGTCCCGTTTGGCGGGGCGTACTCAGTTCCGGGGTGAAACAGTGTCTGGTTTTTCCTGTTTTTGGATCGCAGTGTGCGATCACCACAGGATGCGGTGCCCCGAGCGGTTTGTCCGGGCACCAAGAGGGTCATACAGGCTTCGCAACGCAATTTGCGGAATCGAAAACGGAGCTACGAACAAAAAGTTACACGCACCTGAAGGGGACCCAAAAACCGGGGTCGAACCGTGTCCGACACGTGTCGGACACAGGGCAGAATTAGGGTTAGGATTAGGGCTTGCCGGCCAGGGGCGGCGCTGGGCGGCCGGCTGAGGCGGAGGGGCTGGCGGATCTGCGGCGGCAGGGGCTTGTCGGAGGCGGCGCGGCTGGGGCGCTGTTGCGGTTGCCTCGAGTGGCCGGAGAGGAGGAAGGAGGGAGGTGGGGCGGGGCTCTGCGGCGGCTAGCGGCGCTGGCAGCGGCGCGGCGGGGAGGCGGCAGCGCGGCTCAGGACGGCGTGGAGGTCGGTGGCGACGGCGGTGGGTGGCTGGCCGGCGGTGGCTGAGGGGGATCGGAGGAGGAGGGTGAGGGGGTTTATATAGGGGGAGGCTCCGGGGGTCGAGGCCGAGCAAGGCGGAGAGAGGGGGTGGCGTGGCGAGGCGAGGGGGCGTGGATGGCTGGCCGGGTGGCGCTGCGCCGGCGGCGGAGGCGGCGCGAGACCCGGAGAGAGGGAGAGAGTCGTGGGGGGGGAAGAGAGGGGCCGGGTACGGGCGCGGCGGGTCGGGTTCGGGCGGATCCGACCCGACCCGCTAAGGCTGGGTCTGGGCCGGGTGGGGCTGGGCCCGGTTTGGGCCCAATGGGCCGGGCCAGGCTCGGTTAAAAATAAAAATAATATTCCTGTAAATTAATTAATTAAATAAATAATAAAATAATTAGATTTTAGGTATTTAAAAAAATAGGTCCGGGGCCCGATAAATTCCAGAAAAATTGCCCTAAGTCCAGTTTTTTATTTTACACCCAAAAATATTATTTTCATAATATTTTAATATCATTTATTGTCAATTAAAAATTATTGAATAATTAAAACCCTGTTGTTAAATTACAGAAAAAATCCCAGAAAATTCCAGAAAATTGTGAAAAATCCAGTTTTTAAAATTTTAAAAAATCAGGGGGTTTACAACCAACATGATGCCCTAGGACATATGTCCTAACGGTAGCTACCACGCATGATCTCGAGATTCTATTTTCTCTCATTGCTCTACAAGTTCTGTTTCTTAATTATCCCTATAGTTATTAGAACATCGTGTCGTGGTTTCACGATTTCCTCCTTAGATGACGCACCGTGGTACGTGTACGCTAGGTACGAATCCACTTTGTTGCTCGAGAGCCAAATCTGGATTTCTCCAAGCGTAAATACAACAAATTAATCAAACAAACATCCTAACCACGTTATGGTTGTCGACCCACATACCATGCCCGTGCTGGAAAAATAATATAATAATATCATATGTCGCGTGGTATAGGAGGCATTCTCGATGCACAATCTAAAATATATAATCTTGTAGTACGTAGAAAGTTATGTTGTACCTCCGTGCACATTATAATACATGTACACGTAGCATGTAGTAGTTATATTGGCACAGATACAAGAAATTGGGTCGAATCACCGAACTTACAATTGGTCGTATGATGCCTTATCACATTTGAAAACTTAATCAAAATATAATCTCCTCAAATCAGGTACACAGACTATCAATCAATAGGAAGCCTAAATTTATGATGTGAACTCCTCGAATTAATAATTTTGCTGCTGAACGTGAGTAAGGGAAAAGTGTGAACTACTCTAGAGCAGATCCACAATCCTTAAACCAAACAAGGACCGGGATTGCAGTTCTTCTCCCGAGCAGAACTACGCCCATCACTCTATTCAACGGTCAAAGGCAACCAATCTACTAATCATCCTCAAATTAACAATTATGCAATGCCGCCAGACGAGAGAAATGAGAATTGTATGAACCACTATGGAGTAGATCGACGACCCTTAAACCAAACAAGGATCGGGGTCGTAGACCATCTTCCGAGTAGAACTACACCCCTCACTCAATCCAATAGAAAAGTAAGATATAAACCACAAATTTGAGTCCACTTAGCAGGTACTGATTCAGTATGACACTCACATCTAGTGGGGTCAACATAATGTTATGCACATAGCCAATTCTAGTGCATAAGTCTGGTTTACTAAGTCCACTCTTCCTTAGGATCCATCACAAGCAATTGTCCAGACCAACCACATAGAGCAAAAGAACATTCCAAATAAAACAATTAAATCCAAGAAATCGGATCATATGCGCGTATGAGAAGTGAACGCATGAATTTGCCGCATGAGTCAGGCTGCATGCACTGATCAGACGCATGAGCAACTGACCGCATGAACGCATTTTCACGCCCCAGTCCTAAAATACAAGGGACTAGGCCACGTGGCAATGGCCAGCTACGTACCAAGGGGACTCTAGTCCGACTATGAATACGTATAAGCTGTAAATGAGGGTTACTATCTAGTTAACACGGTCTATAATTCTATGTCTCAAACCACAAGGATATGTAATAAAGAAAGGATAACATATATCATGGTGTACACCCCACACTACACTCATCCGAATAGACTCGAAGGAAATAATATGAGTCTACAAATACTAGACTATAGTAGCAGAAAATAAGCAAAGATCATAATAGCTGAACAAAGAGGAAGTGGAAACAAATAACGAGTAACAACACCTGCATGTCGATATAACACTCATCAGCAGCTCCAGCCTCCCGTCAGCAATCGACCCTACAATCTGGCAGAAAACCAGGTCCTCAGAGGGACGTAACAAGGTACAAAAATAATATGACATAGTATAACAGAAAGAAACAAGTGCAACGCCGGTGTAATCTAGCATAACCACCTAAGTGAGATACAACTTTGAAGACAATGTTCGACGCGTGGGCTTTCCAAATATAAAATCGTAGCTCCGAGGCACAGAGACACACGGGGTGTACCATAGCTCCGAGCACAGAGTCACACGGGTGATACTACGACTCCGGATACAGGATCTCTACATAAATAGAAACATATACATATATATAGCACGTACAAAGTAGCCCAAACGTCTAGTAACTGTCTTCTCCTTCTAATGCGGTCAACGAGTGTTCGCTGAACCTGAACCTCTATCTAACAGTCTCATCATACTGAAGTAACTATAAACAATCATGACCCTAAAGTCATCCCAAATTTTGGTCATGCTGACAGTATCAGGATACATGAAGTCTGGCACGATGACAGTGTCTGAATGTGTCCTAGGGTTCCGATATAACCAAGTAGGTACATCAAGGTATCGCGAACATCTATCCATCGATACCAGACGCTACCAACGAACGTCTGCACCCGGTTATGACCCGGTCGCTAAGTAACGATTCTGATCCAAAGAGCGCATAATTTATAGATAAAATAAATAGTAAATTAGAACTGAGATACAGGATGGCAAGGTACACTTGCCTGGAAGTCAGGCGAAGATTCGAACCCGAAATCGCCAAGAAAGTAGTAGTTCAAGATGAAAACCGGAGCAGCTGTCTTCGAATTCTGTCACAAATATCACCAACAATTTCAAAATGAGTGAGATACTCAGAAAAGTATATACATACGTCCAATTTGGACACATGAACAAAAATATAGTTTCTGGTCATCACGGGGTCCACAAGTGGCCCGTCTTGCACCAAAAAATGTGCCAAAGACAAAGTTCTCCAGATTTATCAAACTTAGTGTCTACGAGTCCAGAACGATGATACGAACCCAACAGAACATCCAGAACTAGATTTTGATGAGCCGATCACGAAATTGCCCGTCATGTGGAACCGTGGGACCCACGAAATAACGTTTCATCAATATTCTCAGAATCGAACCAAACTTGGGTGACAGGACCAGCGTAATGTTGTGAATCTGATGGCACAATTTTCGTTGTGAAACGACAGGTACACACAAAATTAGGACGTGTCAGAACACGTCGGTATGCACGCACATCCAAATCAAGTTCCACAAAATCTCACATGTCCATGTTGATGATACGTGTCTTTCGGTGCAATCGGTACACGACGAGATTTTTCGGTTTGATGGGACCAACTCCGTATCGAAAAGTATCATTATTTTACAAAATAGTTTTTCTCAAGAATTGAAACTCTAATTACTAATAATAGAATGCAAGCTAAAATATTCTAATTGAACACACTACAACAGGGTTAAATAGGGTTCATACCCGAAGAATCAGTTCAAGGATCAGTTGTACGAGGAGGGAGATATCACTTCGTGAATCGGGGAGGTTGAACTCGGGTTTCTGATTACGGGTTTGAGTCGCGGTTCCACGCGACTGCGGGGATGGGATGTTGCTCGTGGTGATGGTAGCTGTGGGTGGCCGTGGCGAAGGAGGTGATGGTCCGTGGTGGTGCTCGAGGGGATGGAGGTGATGGCTCTGGCGAGGCTCGAGCTGGAGGTGGCTTAAGGTGGTGAAGGCAGTGAAGTCGGTGGTGGTCGTTCGTGGTGAAGGTGGTGGCGGTCGGGATGGTGCTGGAGGTGGTGGTCGTGGTGGCAAAGCTGGTCGTGGAGGTCGGGATGGCGCTGTAGGTGGTGGTCGTGGTGGTGGCGAAGGTGTAGGAGCTGCTGGCGGTGGAGGTCGGGGTATTGAAACTACGGGTGGTGAAGCTGGTCGTGGAGGTGGTGGTGGCCGCGTTGACAGCGACGGAGGAGACAGTGAGGGTGGTGGCGTTGTGAGGGAATTTGCCAGAGATGGCAACGACGTCGGTGTAGTGGATGGCCGGAGCTGTTGTGACGTGCAGCAGGTGTTGGTGACATTGGCAGCGGCGGAGGAGGTAGTGAGGGTGGTGGTGAAGCTCGGCCAGAGTGAAGAAGAAGAAGAAAAAGAAGAAGAAGAAGAAGAAGAAGAAGGAAAGAAAAGAGGATTCAGCTGAATGCAAAAGAAGAGGAAGGAGAGAGAGAGGGGGGTTTTTTCCTGGGTTTCTCTAGGGATTAGGGCCGGCCACTTTGGGAATGGTGTGAGGATGTGTTAATATACGGGGATGTGTGGTGGTGATAATATAGCAATTTGAATCAAGGTTCTTGATTCAACATGAAAAGTTATACAAAACAAAAGGGGGGAGAGAGAGAGAAAGACATGACCGGTTATGTGAGATTGGGGGGTTCTTCATTGGTTTTAACCAATAGGATGGTGACACCTAGCACCCTATTTGCTATTAAGCCCCTTAACTTTTGGGTGTTTGCACATGAAGGAAAAATGGTAAGGATTTGGTGTGGGAAGAGGTGTTTGGTATTTTGTAGGGTGAGGCGGTGTTGTGTGTTTTGCATGGGATTCATGAAAGGGGTATTGGATTAAATTGTGGTTAGGTTGGGATTATTTAAAAGTTGGTGTCCCCAATTTAATTAAATAAAGTGTCAAGTGCTCTTTAAATTAAATGGGGGCACATGTGATCTCAATTAAGAGTGACACAAAGGTCATGAATGGTGTAGGCTTGGTATCAGTCTTGGGCCCTTTAATTTGTTCGGCGAAACGGGTTGAGTTTGTGTCCCCAAATCGATGGCAACGACATAAGTACGTGACATAGGATTATAGAATTAATTTTGTGACTGGGAAGTTGTGGAATTAAATTAGAGCACAAGGGAGTGTGTTTGTGAGTGACAGAAATGTCCAGCGCCTAGGTTGGCTTGTCAGGTCAAGAGTGGAACAACTTATTGAAAATTAAAGGTTATGGTTAGGCTCCAATTATTGTAGCAACAGTAAGGTGCATCAATGGTAACTAATTAAAGAACCAGTCAAATGCAATATAATTTTCTAAACCTCAAACACCCTGATGCTAAACTAAATTTTTTAACCATATCCAGTCTACCTTTAAAATAAAATTTGAGAGGGTTTACATCCTTCCCAACTTAAAAGAATTTTGTCCCCGAAATTAAAAGTAAAGCACGAAGGAGAGTTACGAGAATTTAAAAAGTTAACAGGTAAAATAATGCAGTACATAAATTCGTACCTCGGTCCTCAAATAAAAATAGAAAATGCTGTCGAATGGAATCCTCGCGCTCCCAGGTAGACTCGCGTGGAGAATGATGCTTCCATGCAACCCTGACCAGTCGAATAGTCTGTCCCCTCAAAATTTTCTCACTGCGATCGAGTATTCCTACTGGCTGCTCCGCATATGATAAACTGGGCCCGACTGTAATCTCTGAATGATCGAGCACGTGGCTAGGGTCTGCCACGTATCTCCTCAAATGCGATACAAGAAATACGTCGTGCACTCTTTCTAATAATGGAGGCAATGCAAGACGATAAGCCACTTCACCAACTCGCTCCAAGATGTTAAATGGTCCGATGTACCTCGGACTCAGCTTGCCTCTGCCCCCAAATTTGATGGTACCACGAGTGGGAGATATCTTCAAAAATACATGGTCACCTTTTTTGAACTCCAAAGGTCTACAGTGCGCATCTGCCCAATGCTTCTGTCTGTCTTGTGCTACGCGCAGGTGGCCCTGAATCTGCTTCACTTTCTCCACTATCTGTGTCACCAACTCTGGACCAAGTATCTGACGCTCTTCTACGTCACTCCAACATACCAACGACCTACACTTCCTACCGTACAGTGCCTCATAAGGTGCCATCTGTATGCTGGCTTGGTAGATGTTGTTGTAGAAGAATTCTATTAAGTGTAGATGATCCTCCCAAGATCCTCCAAAGTCGATCCTGCATGCTCCCAACATATCCTCTAGTATCTGAATCGTGCGCTCTGACTGACCATCAGTCTGTGGATGTTATGCAGTGATGAACTTGAGGCGAGTTCCTAGATTCTCCTGCATACTCTGCCAAAAATATAACGTGAAATGGAATCACGATCCGGTACAATGCTGACATGCACTCCATGTAGTCGTACTATTTGCCTCATATACATGTCAGCTAATATCTCCGTGGATTGCCCAACTTTGAAGGGCAAGAATTATGCTGACTTGGTGAGTCGGTCCATGATAACCCAGTCTGTATCCTTTCCACTAGGGCTTCTC
Source organism: Iris macrosiphon (assembly GCA_036927795.1). Taxonomy (NCBI): domain Eukaryota; kingdom Viridiplantae; phylum Streptophyta; class Magnoliopsida; order Asparagales; family Iridaceae; genus Iris; species Iris macrosiphon. The sequence goes on along the minus strand of JAYESA010000004.1, from coordinate 222,055,704 downwards.
GAAAATCCCATGACGAAGTCCATGGTAATGTGTTCCCACTTTCACTCGAAAATAAAAAGTAGCTACAATAGTCCTGCAGTCCTCTGATATTCAGTCTTGACTTACTGACAGACCAAACATCTCACCATGAATCTTGCAATCTCCCTCTTCATCCCATGCCACCAGTAGTATTGTCTCAAATCTCGGTACATCTTCGTACCCCCGGATGAATAGAATAAATCGAGCTATGGGTCTCGGTCATCAACTCCTAGTGTAGCTCGCCACTCGGAACGTATAGGCGATCTCCACACCTCAACGTTCCGTCTTCATGAATCCGGAGTCTCGTCTGCATGCCGGCCTCTGTCCTCTCTCGCAGTCATCAAAATCTTGCATCGGTAGGCAGGGCTACCTTGATCATCTCAACTAATGTAGACTGAACCTCTAGATTGGCCATCTGTCCATCCATGCCTGGCATTACAATCTCTATCCCGAGCTCCTGAAGATCCTTTAACAATTGTCGCTGAGTCGTTAAAAAGTATGCCATGGACTTCCTGCTTAAGGCATCTGCTACAACATTCGCCTTGCCAGGGTGGTACTGCAACTCAATAGCATAGTTTGTCATCAACTCTAGCCAACGCCTCTGTCTCATGTTGAGCTCCTTCTGAGTGTAAACATACTTCGGACTTTTGTGATCTGTGTAAATCTCAACCCGCTCTTCATAAAGGTAGTGTTGCCATAGCTTTAGTACAAATATTACTGCAGGTAGCTCTAGATCGTGTGTCGGATAGTTCTACTCATGAACCCTCAGCTGTCTCGAGGCGTAAGCTAACACCTTGCCATGCTACATCAGCACACATCCTAATCCGCTCCCTGACATATCGTTATACACCATAAATCCTTCCAATCCAGAAGAAAATGTCAAAATCGGTGCTGACGTCAAACACTTCTTTAGCTCATCGAAAGTCGTCTGACACTCCTCAGTCCAGATAAACTCCTTGCCTTTACGCGTCAGTCGCGTCATAGGCGCAACGATCCTCGAGAAGTTTTCCACGAACCTCCGATAATATCTGGCAAGTCCAAGAAAACTTCTAATCTCCGTAACTGATGTAGGGGTAGGCCACGTCTCCACTGCAGCGATCTTCTCAGGGTCAACTGACAGTCCATCTCCAGTGATTATGTGACCTAGGAATGGTACTCTATCCAAGCGAAACTCATATTTGCTGAGCTTGGCATACAGCCTCTCCTGCCTCAGCGTCTCCAAGACGATCCTGAGATGCTCCTCGTGCTCCTCCTGGCTCTTGGAATATACCAAGATATCGTCAATAATTACCACCACGAACTTATCCAAGTATTGGTGGAAAACCTTATTCATCAGGCTGATAATTACTGCTGGCTCGTTGGTTAAACCAAACAGCATGACTAGAAACTCATAGTGCCCGTACTTCGTCCAAAACGTTGTCTTCGAAAATGTCCTCCTTTCTTACCTTGATCTGATGATAACCTGATTTGAGATCGATCTTCGTGAATACACATGCGCCACTCAAATGATCAAATAAATCATCGATGTGCGACAAAGGGTACTTGCTCTTTATCGTTACAGCATTTAGCGCCTTGTAATCGATACACAAATGTATCGTCCCGTCCTTCTTTGGCACAAATAAGATGGGTGCTCCCCATGGAGAAACACTAGTCCGAATAAAATCCTTGTCTAAGATATCATCTACTTTGACCTTCAACTCAACCAACTGTTTCGGTGCTAGTCTGTAGACGGGAGAAGTAACTGGCTCGGCCTTGGGAGTCAACTCTATAGTAAACTCTATCTCTCTGTCAGGTAGCAGGCCTGGAAGATCCTCTAGAAACACATCCTCAAACTCTGATATAATGTGAGGGTACACCGATTCACCTTCTGCAATGTGTGCCTCTAAGGTAGATGGGCACCATGCTCTCGGGCTCCCTGAAGAAACTCAAACTCAGGGTGATCTGGTGGTCTAAATATAATGCAACCACGTCGGCAACCTAGCGTCACGTGGTATTGGCTCAACCAATCCATGCCTAGGACAATGTCATAGTCTAGACTTAACCTTATAATAAATCTCTAATGTATAATTACTCTTCCCTCAAAATTTATCCCTAAAATTATATTTCTCAATTTTCTTCTTTCCGTTATTCATTACTCCGAGTCACCATAGTGTAATTATAATAATGGTATCACCCAAGCAAATGCTAGATTTTCTGGTATCAGATCATCATCTTCCAGGTGAGAGCCTAAAATTTTATCTTCTTCAGTTCATAAAATCGTTCCTGGTATCGCTATCATGTGCTACAACTAATTCCTAGCATCTAGCTATGCATTTCCATAAATTATTCTAGAGGGTTAGGATCAACAATCTTTCTAGCTCCCAGTACTTCCCAAATCATTGCTATCTCAAGTACGGGTAGGGTTTTATCAGTTCTAGGAACGTACTACTAGGTCTAATTCTCTTGCTAACAATCTACACTAGTTCTAAAATCTGAATAGATCCTATCAACCTACCCCTACTAAGGGTAACAATCTTCTCAGAGAATATTACACAAATCATGTCTTCTGTCGTCTGGACTGCGATCTTGTTCTGGAGGGTACCATCAAGCACAAGCATTCGTCTTTCCAAAATAAAAGAAGATGAGTAACAATGATAACGATATTGATGAAAAAGGAACGAATACAATTTGGAAGTCCAAGAACGATAATCAAATACAAAGGGAGTTTTAAAAATTGATTATGGATTGAGATCCTATTCAATAATTAATAAATCCAAAATTTAAGGCTCGTTTAGTACAGTAACATAACCAAAATGATATGCTCTTAGACCTGCATGGGCCACCACAAAAACCATGTCACGCCCCAGTCCCAAACTACAAGGGACTAGGCCACGTGGCAATGGCCAGCTACGTACTAAGGGGACTCCAGTCCGACTCTGAATACGTATAAGCTGTAAATGAGGGTTACTATCTAGTTAACACGGTCTATATGTCTATGTCTCAAACCACAAGGATATGTAATAAAGAAAGGATAACATATAACATGGTGTGCACCCCACACTACACTCGTCCTTATAGACTCGAAGGAAATAATATTGGTCTACAAATACTGGGCTATACTAGCATAAAATAAGCAAAGATCATAATAGTTGAACAAAGAGGAAGTAAAAAAAATAACGAGTAACAATACCTGCATGCTGGTATAATACTCATCAGCAGCTCCAGCCTCCCGTCAGCAATCGACCCTACAATTTGGCAGAAAACTATGTCCTCAGAGGGACGTAACAAGGTACAAAAATAATATGCCATAGTATAACAGAAAGAAATAAGTACAACACCGGTGTAATATAACATAACCACCTAAGTGAGATACAACTTTGACGACAATGTTCGACGCATGGGCTTTCCAAATATAAAACCGTAGCTCCGAGGCACAGAGACACACGGGGCGTACCATAGCTCCGAGCACAGAGTCACACGGGTGATACTACGACTCCAGATATATGATCGCTACATAAATAGGAACATATACATATATATAGCGCATGTAAAGTAGCCCAAACGTCTAGTAACTGTCTTCCCCTTCCAATGCGATCAACGAGTGTTCGCTGAACCTGAACCTCTATCTAACAGTCTCGTCATACTGAAGTAACTATCAACAATCATGACCCTAAAGTCATCCCAGATTATGGTCATGCTGACAATATCAGGATATAGGAAGTCTGGCATGATGAAGGCTAAATTTGTCCTAGGGTTCCGATGTAACTAAGTTGATATATCAAGGTGTCGCGAACATCTATCAATCGATACCAGACGCTACCAACGAATGTCTGCACCCGGTTACGACCCGGTCGCTAAGTAACGATTCTGATCTAAAGCACGTACAATGCATAGATAAAATAAATAGTAAATATAGAACTGAGATACAGGATGGCAAGGTACACTTGCCTGGAAGCCAGGCGAAGATTCGAACCCAAACTAGCCAAGAAAGTAGTGGCTCAAGATGGAAACTGGAGCAGATGTCTTCGGATGCTGTCACAAATATCACCATCAATTTTAAAATGACTGAGATACTCAAAAAAGCATATACATACATTCAATTTGGACACAGGGGCAAAAATACAGTTTCTGGTCATCACGGGGTCCACAAGTGGCCCGTCTTGCACCGAAAAATATGTCAGAGATAAAGTTCTCCAAATTTATCAAACTTAGTGTCTAAGAGTCCAGAACGATGATACAAATCCAACGAAACATCCAGAACTGGATTCTGATGAGTCGATCACGAAATCGTCCGTCATATGGAACCGTGGGCCCACGAAATGATGTTTTGTCAACGTTCTCATAATCGAACCAAACTTGGGTCACAGGACCAGCGTAATATTGCGAATCCGATGGCGTAAGTTTTATTTTGAAACGACAGGCACACACGAAATTAGGACGAGTGTCATAACATGTCGATACAGTACTTTCCGACGGATACGCATTAATTTTGGTGTGCACGCACATCCAAATCAAATTCCGCGAAAGCCCACACATCTACGTTGATGATACGCGTCTTTCGGTGCAATTAGTACGCGACGAGGTTGTCCGGTTTGACTGGACCAACTCCGTATCGAAAAGTATCATTGTTTTACAAAATAGTTTTTCTTAAGAATTGGAACTCTAATTACTAACAATAGAATGCAAGCTAAAATATTCTAATTGAACACACTGCAACAGGGTTAAATAGGTTTCATACCCGAAGAATCAGTTCAAGGATCGGTTGTGCGAGGAGGGAGATATCACTTCGTGAATCGGGGAGGTTGAACTCGGGTTTCTGAACACGGGTTCGAGTCGCGGTTCCTCGCGATCGCGGGGAGGCGATGTTGCTCGCGGTGATGGTAGCTGCGGGTGGTCGTGGAAGAGGAGGTGATTGTCCATAGTGGTGCTCGAGGGGATAGAGGTGATAGCTCCGGCGAGGCTCAAACTGGAGGTGGCTCACGGTGGTGGAGGCAGTAAAGTCGGTGGTGGTCGTTCATGGTGAAGGTGGTGGTGGTCGGGATGGTGCTGGAGGTAGTGGTCGTGGTGGTGGCGAACCTAGCCGTGGAGGTTGGGATGGCGCTGTAGGTGGTGGTCGTGGTGGTGGCGAAGGTGTAGGAGCTGATGGCGGTGGAGATGGCAGCGGTGGAGGTCGGGGTGTTGAAACTGCGGGTGGTGAAGCTGGTCGTGGAGGTGGTGGTGGCCGCGTTGGCAGCGACGGAGAAGGCAGTGAGGGTGGTGGCGTTGTGAGGGAAGTAGCCGGAGATGGCAGCGACGTTGGTGCAGTGGATGGCCGGAGCTGCTGTGAAGTGCAGCGGGTGGTGGCGGCGTTGGCAGCGGCGGAGGAGGCAATGAGGGTGGTGGTGAAGCTTGGTCGGAGTGAAGAAGAAGAAGAAGAAGAAGAAGAAGAAGAAGAAAAAGGAAAGAAAAGAGGATTTGGTTGAATGCAAAAGAAGAGGGAGGAGAGAGAGGGGGGAGATTTTTTCTAGGTTTCTCTAGGGATTAGGGCCGACCACTTTGGGAATGATGTGAGGATATCTTAATATAGGGGGATGTGTAGTGGTGATGATGTAGCAATTTGAATCAAGGGTCTTGATTCAATATGAAAAGTTATACAAAACAAAAGGGGAGAGAGAGAGAGACATGAACGGTCATGTGAGGTTGGGGGGTTCTTCATTGGTTTTAACCAATAGGGTGGTGACACCTAGCACCCTATTTGCTATTAAGCCCCTTAACTTTTGGGCGTTTGCACATGAAGGAAAAATGGTGAGAATTTGGTGTGGGAAGTGGTGTTTGGTATTTTGTAGGATAAGGGAGTATTTTGTGTTTTGCATGGGCTTCATGAAAGGGGTGTTGGATTAAATTGTGGTTAGGTTGGGATTATTTAAAAGTTGGTGTCCACTATTTAATTAAATAAAGTGTCATGTACTCTTTAAATTAAATAGGAGCACATGGGGTCTCAATTAGGAGTGACACAAAGGTCATGAACGGTGTAGGCTTGGTGTCAGTCTTGGGCCCTTTAATTTGTTCGACAAAACGGGTTGAGTTTGTGTCCCTAAATCGATGGCAACGACATAGGTACGCGACATAGGAATAAAGAATTAATTTCGTGACTGAGAAGTTGTGCAATTAAATTAGAGCACAAGAGAGTGTGTTTGTGAGTGACAGAAATATCCAACGCCTAGGTTGGCTTGTCAGGTCAAGAGTGCAACAACTTGTTGGAAATTAAAGGCTATGGTTGGGCTCCAATTATTGTAGCAATGGTAAGGTGCACCAAGGATAACTAATTAAAGAACCACCGACAGGTTGAGGAAGGCGAATCAGTAGCCATGGGAAACTCGAGTGCTGCCAGAGTGCATGGAAAGGGAAGAGTGAACCTCAAGTTGTCTTCGGGCAAGATTCTCCCTTTGCATAATGTGCAGCATGTACCGGACGTAAACAATAACTTAATTTCTGGTTATTTGCTAAATAAACATGGTTACAAACTGGTATTTGAGTCTGATCGAGTTGTAATCTCCCTGAACGGTAACTTTATTGGGAAAGGCTATGTATGTGGGGGTCTGTTTAAACTTTCTGTGGACATGCCTTGCAGTACATTAAATTCATGTTTAAATAATATTGCATCTACTTCTACTTCTGATTCAAATGCTCTCTTTTATAATACTGATAGTTGTGATATTTGGCATGGTCGTTTGGGACATGTCAATTTTAACTCTTTAAAGAGAATGTCTAAGTTACAATTGATTCCTAAGATTGACATGAGCAGGAATGGAAAATGTGAGATTTGTACACAGGCCAAACAGCCCAGAAAATCCTTTCATTCCGTTGAAAGGAGTTCTCAGCTATTGGAGCTTATTCACAGCGATATCTGTGAATTGAACGGTATTCTCACTCGTGGTGGTAAACGGTATTTTATTACATTTATAGATGATTATTCAAAATACTGTCATGTTTACTTGCTTAGAACTAAAGATGAAGCTTTCAGTAAGTTTGTATCTTTTAAAGCTGAAGTTGAAAACCAACTTGAGAAAAAAATTAAAATTCTTAGGTCTGATCGTGGGGGTGAATACACCTCTGTCGAGTTTGACTCCTTTTGTGAATTGTATGGCATTATACATGAGGTAACTGCTCCTTATGCTCCTCAACAGAATGGGGTAGCAGAAAGAAAAAATAGAACATTTCTTGATATGATTAATGTTATGTTAGGTAGCTCTGGTTTATCTGATTATTTGTGGGGGGAAGCCCTTCTTTCTGCATGTCATATTTTAAATAAAGTTCCTTTCAAAAAGACTGATAAGACCCCTTATGAACTTTGGAGAGGTAGAAAGCTATCTTTGAAATATTTCAAAGTGTGGGAGTGCCTAGCTAAAATTTCTGTCCCTCCTACCAAGAAAAAAAAATTGGGACCAAAGACCGTAGACTGTGTATTTTTGGGATATGCCAAAAATAGTACTGCTTATAGATTTCTTGTAATTAAGAGTGAGGTAAATGGTATTGATGCTAACACGGTTATGGAATCTAGGGATGCTACATTTTTTGAAAATATTTTTCCATTGAAAAAATAGAATATTTAGTTCTTCTATTTCTACACAAGTCCCTGTAGTAACCTCTAGTTCACAACCAGAGGAGATTACCCCAGCAGAACCCAGGAGAAGTAAAAGAACAAGACGAGAACCAAACCTAGGTGAAGGTTTTTTCACCTACCTCGTTGAAGAGGATCCTATATCTTATCAAGGGTCTATGTCCTCAGTCGATTCCTTATTTTAGAATAAGGCCATAAATAGTGAAATGGATTCTATTATATCAAATAAAACTTGGGATTTGGTTAACCTTCCTGCAGGTTGCAAACCAATAGGTTGCAAATGGATCTTCAGAAAGAAGTTAAGACCTGATGGGTCTATTGAGAAATTCAAAGCCAGATTAGTGGCTAAAGGGTTCAAACAAAGAGAAGGGTAGACTTTTTTGACACTTACTCTCCTGTTACAAGAATTGCTACAATTAGAATGTTAATAGCCATTGCATCTGTTCATAAACTGTTTATTCATCAAATGGATGTAAAAACTGCATTTCTGAATGGAGATTTACAGGAAGAGATCTATATGGAACAACCTGAAGGGTTTGTTGTTCCAGGTCAAGAACACAAGGTATGCAAATTAATTAAATCTCTCTATGGGCTGAAACAAGCGCCAAAGCAATGGCATGATAAATTTGATAAGATAATTCTATCATATGGTTTTGCTATTAATGATTCTGATAAATGTGTATATAGCAAAACTATTGGTAGCTCTTGTGTAATATTATGCCTGTATGTTGATGACATTCTTATTTTGGGTACTGACATGGATATTATTTATGATATCAAATCATTTCTGTCTCAAAATTTTGATATGAAAGATTTAGGACCTGCTGATGTAATTTTAGGACTTAAATTAAGTCGCACTTCTGAGGGAATTGGTATCTTCCAATCTCACTATATAAAAAAGGTTCTAAAAAGATTTAACTATTTTGATTCTAAACATGTAAGTACTCCATATGATACAAGTATCAGGTTGAAGAAGAATAAAGGAGAAAGTGTGGCTCAGTTGAAGTATTCTCAGCAAATCGGATGCCTGAACTATATTGCTAATCTTACCAGACCTGATATTTCCTACGCAGTAGGAAAGCTTAGTCGGTATACTAGCAATCCGAATAGTTCACATTGGACTGCCTTGGAACGGGTAATGAGATACCTAAAGGACACGATATCCTATGGATTATTCTATGGAGGATACCCATCTGTATTAGAAGGGTATACTGATGCAAACTGGATCTCCGATACAGATGAGACCAAAGCCACAAGTGGATATGTATTCACATTGGATGGAGCTGCTGTTGCGTGGAACTCTACCAGGCAGACCTGTATTTCTAGATCTACTATGGAGGCAGAATTTATAGCTCTTGACCTCACCAGTGAGGAAGCTAACTGGCTTAGGAATCTGGTAACAAATATTCCTCTGTGGAGCAAACCAGTTCATGCTATCCCTGTACACTGTGACAGCCAAGCTGCAATAGCAAAGGCTCAAAGGACAAGTTATAATGAAAAATTCAGACATATACGTCTGAGGTACAATCGGGTGAAGCAATTGCGATCCAGTGGAGTAATTACAATTGACTTTGTCAGATCAAAGAACAATATAGCAGATCCTCTAACTAAAGGGCTCTCAAGGAGACTTGTGTTGGAGACAGCAAGAGGAATGGGGTTAAAGTCCATAGATTGAGTCACCTCAAAGGCAACCCAACCTTTGATTGGAAGCACCAAGAAAAGGTTCAATGGGTAACAACAAAATTGATGTGTGACTGGAAACACTATATGATAGTAATTGTAAAGAACCATTCCTCTAATGTATAGTGTTGATCTGCAATAAATAAAAGGATGATTGTAAAATCTCAATGAATCTGTGGCTTGTAAAGCAGGGTATATAAATTGCAGAATATCTAAAAAGATTCACCTATTTAAGAGTGAAAGTGGGGCCGCTTTCTATGGGAACTCGGGCTGTTCTCTAGAGCTCTTAAGAAAATAAGATAGCACATGGCCGAAAAGTGCACAACTGTTGATACGATCAAATGACTACAATGTGTTTGTGTGTATATTGAGTCTATACAAGTAAGATCCTAAGTTCAAGACTTAAGTCACTTTGGGTCTGTATAGATGAGATGTATAACACTAAGGGGAGGTTCAAGTCCGGAAGACACCTTCCCCTGATACACAGTGTGATTGCCCATATCTTGTTTTCCTTCCTATATGTCCTATCATGCTATACCTTCATTTCTTCTTTTGTTGAATCATGTGGGGGATTGTTAGATTTATTTTTAGATTTATCTAAACTATATGATTCAACAAAGCACTCCTTTCTTTTAGTCCCACATGGGAAAGGAGAAGTCATTCTCCTTTCCATATATTGCTTTACCCCTCTTAGTGGGTAAGTGGGCTTTATAGGGGATGTGCTTGATCTCATCCAACCCGCGAGCGTGTGCGCGATGTAATGCGCATTTTTACGCGTTTATTATTCGCGCACTTAGCACTTTGCACGCTTGCGCGTCGCGGAACGGACACGGGTACAAAGGTAATTTTATAACTTATTTTATTTTATTTTTTATTTTCGTTGATTTGGTCTGGTGGGTTGCTGGGCTTCCGCGGAACTGTTCTCACGTAATCCCGTTACTGAAAAAGTGGGAAAAGTTACGTGAGAGATATATCCAGGACACGATCCTGAGATCTGAAAAACAGATATCGATTTTTTCTTTTCTCTCTCTCTCTCTCTCTCTCGCTCTCTGTTCGGACGGAAGAACAATCTCACAGAGACGAAAAAGAAAAGAAAAATACCAGAACCAAAATTCCTCCAAAACTCCTCCGTCCAATTTCTATTTGTCGGACAAGGTTGTGATCGTTCGTAGGATTCGCCACCGGGTGCACGGTGAAGTGAATCGAAGGATTCGTTGTATCTCGGGGATAGATCGCCAGGAATCCACTGCACTGTTCGTGGGACGAAATTCTATTCTAAGGACAGCGTGTAACGTGCCTCGAATCCTATACTATTTATTGTTTTAATTTTACATCTTCCTATTTGCATGATTTAGGAATTTAACAAACCTCAACTAAAGGCTAAATTTGAGCAACAATTCATGAGTCACCCTCCCATGAAGGAGCCAACATGAAAAAACAAGTGGCTGGGAATAGTTCAAGAGGAAGAATAGGTTGAGGAAAAGGTGGATCAAAAGCATGTCTTTAGGAAGTTGGGTTTGCTATCTATGTGTGAGAACACACAGTCAACAGTCAACACAGACTTGTTCTTCCTTTCTATACTTTATCTTATATGTTCTATATTTTTTGTTTCTTATTAGACTTGTTGAGACATAGTATATTCCTTTGAGGCCATAGACGACTTGTGTTGAAGAAAATATTACAAAGAGAGATTTTTAACGTAAGAACCAATACTAAATTAAACTTTTTGAATCAAACTTATCTATAGAATTATAACCAACGTTGCTCGGACACAAATTTTGCACGCACAACAATGACATGAAAGCATGGACATTGTAGTAAATTTTGGAGTGTCCATATTGTTTGATTGGTTCAACAAGACAATAGCACTTCAAATTTTTTTTGACTCTTATGCTTTCTATCTCATAAATGCACCAAATTTATCAAATTTAAAATCAAATTTGAACCCCTAGTAACATAGATCAATCCTAATTTAGGAAACAAAATACCATAAAGAATTTACCCACAAAAGAATCAAAGAAAACTAACCAAAACTTCCATACAATTTTGAATAACCAACAATCTCGTGAACATGATCGAGCAATCCAAGCAAAAAATTTATCGAATCGACAAAAAAAGAAGAGAAATCAAAGAAAATATTGAGATGAGAATGAGCTCACCATAGAGTGGAATAATCATTGGCGCTAGCCCATATCTGTTGCCATAGATTTGAACAATTCGACGGGTCAGGAAAGAATTAGAGGAGAAAATGAGTTGAATTTAAAGTCTAAGAGAGAGAGAGAGAGAGAGAGAGAGTGTGAGTGAGTGTGAGTGTGAGGAGTAGCTATTTTGAATGGTGGATCTTAGGGAGGAAGGGGAGTTGGATGGCTGGGATGTGGCAAGGAGTTTAAGGATTTTCTTGTCGATGACCCGGGAGAGGACGGCAACTAGAAAATCGACGAGATATGAGAGATCGTCTAAGCTTGAGAGAGAGAGAGAGAGAGAGATGAAAAATGAGTGCGGGAAGTGAGATTTTTCATTTGCTTGCCACACTTTGATGAGCAGTGACTTTTTAATTAACTTTTGTAACAATTTTTATTGTTACAAAAATTATAAAATTATTAATTTAGAATTTTAATAACATTTTTTTATTATTGTAATAGTTATTATCGTTACAAAAGTGTCACGTTAATAACCGTTACTAATTATAAAAAAGAAGTATTACAAATTGATTGTTTTGGTGTAGTACAAATTGATTCCAAAGTCAGGATTGACGGGTTAGGTTGGTTGGTCAAGCCGATTTTGTCACCCTTAATAAAATTCAATTTTCAGTTCTAACATTATTGGAAATAACAAAATTATGCATGTACAAAAATAGATGATGGAGATTTTAAAATATAATGGACAATTATGTAAAAGTAAACTTATAAGAGACAAGAATTTGAAAATACTTATTTCATTACTTTTAAAATTAGCTTAAAACTGGATTTTTTTTTTTTTTTTTTAAAAATCAATAATTTAACACCATAATTTAGACCTTTTTTTAAATAAAATTAGGAAAAAAAAAACAATCAGCAATAAACAATCCAAAACCTATTCTAAACTAGTAAATTCACGTTGTAAAATAATTTTTTTCTTCTGATATTAATATAAAATTATTTAAATATATTTAAATTAAGATTTGAACAATTCGACGGATCAGGAAAGAATTAGAGGAGAAAATGAGTTGAATTTAAAGTCTGAGAGAGAGAGAGAGAGAGAGAGAGAGAGAGAGTGTGTGTGTGTGTGTGAGTGAGTGAGTATGAGTAAGTATTTTGAATGGTGGATCTTAGGAAGGAAGGGGAGTTGGACGGCTGGGATGTGGCAAAGGAGTTTAAGGATTTTCTTGTCGAGGAGCCGGAAGAGGACGGCCAAACTAGAAAATCGACGAGATATGAGAGATCGTCAAAGCTTGAGAGAGAGAGAGAGAGAGAGAGAGAGAGAGAGGGGGGAGAGAGAGAGAACGATGAAAAATGAGTGCGGGAAGTGGGATTTTTCATTTGCCACACTTTGATGAGCAGTGACTTTTTAATTAACTTTTGTAACAAATTTTATTATTACAAAAATTATAAAATTATTAATTTAGAATTTTAATAACATTTTTTAATTATTGTAATAGTTATTTACCGTTACAAAAGTGCCACGGTAATAACCATTACTAATTATAAAAAAAAGTATTATAAATTGTTTGTTTTGATGTAGTTCAAATTGATTCCAATAGTCAGGATTGACGGGTTAGGTTGGTGGGTCAAGCAGATTTTGTCACCCTTAGTAAAATTCAACCTTCAGTTCTAACATTATTGGAAATAACAAATTTATGCATGTACAAAAATAGATGATGGAGATTTTAAAATATAATAGACAATTATGTAAAAGTAAACTTATAAGAGACAAGAATTTGAAAATACCTATTTCATTACTTTTAAAATTAGCTTAAAAACTGAATAATTTTTTAAAAAAAATTTCAATAATTTAACACCATAATTTAGACCTTTTTTAAAAAAAATTAGGAAAAAAAATCAGCAATAAACAATCCAAAACCTATTCTAAACTAGTAAATTCACGTTGTAAAATAAATTTTTTTCTTCTGATATTGATATAAAATTATTTAAATATATTTAAATTAAGATTTATTATATATATGTTTATATTTTAATTAGAATTTAATTTGTTATTGATATATTTTTTACTTTTCGTAAAGGGTCTTAAAAACGGTTATCCGTCTAAACGTATATCCTCAATTAAAAATTAATTAAATAAATAAATTTAACTATTTACTACGTAATATTATCTAATTATAAACTAAAACTTCTTCTAACTCATGTGGTTAAGGTCGGAGATATTTTTCTTGGTTGGTTGGGTTTCAATCCTTGAAATGTTATTTATAATAAATTTAATTTTTTTTCAACAATTGTTTTACGTAGTATTATTTATTTTTTTAAATAATACGGCTTATAAGGTTCGATTGAGTCATTTTTAAGTCTCTTTATCTCTACTCTTATAATAAAGCTTGTAAATGGCTCAAAATTAAACCGCTAAAGTGGTATGTTAATACTCCACTAATTTTTTTTTAAACAACTAATTATTTTACTACATAATATTAATTATTTATAATAAACAGTTCTAACTCAAGTGATTAAGGTGAGAGGTATATTTCTTAATTGTTTGAGTTCGACTTTTAAGAATGACAATATTTAAAATAATTTTATTAAAAAAAAAATTTTACGCACGTGCAATGCACGTACACGTTACTAGTTATTTTTAAAAGTAGCTTAAAAGCTGAATGAATTTTTAGAAATTTTTAATAATTTTATACCCGATAATTTAGACCCTTTTTCTAAAAGAAAATTAGGGGAAAACAAACAAACTTTTCAATAATTTTATACCCGGTAATTTAGACCGTTTAAAAAAAATTAGGGGAAAAAAAAACAATCAACAATAAAAAAAATCCAAAACCTAATCTAAATGAACGCCAAACCAACTCGAACCATCTAGAAGTTTGCAGAGACTCCTGACAGAGAACAGATATCTCGTTTCCCTCGGTTCCTTCTGGAATAACCCAGAAACCTCTCTTTCCCTTCAACTGCCTCCTATAAAAATTCCTCCCCCGATTTCCCCTCACCAAAAACACAAACAACAAATTCCCAACCAAAGAATCGAGAAGAGAAGAGAAGAGAGGAGATGGATAATTCCTACTTCCGAAGCCCATATAACCCAATCCGCCCTTTCCCGCGCCATCACCACAACCACGAGTTCCCCCAGCAGAGCCCGAAGCCAAAGCCGGTGCCTTCATCGAAGCCGAAGGTCGTCTCCATCCCCGTCCACTTCGTCGAGTCCGTTACAGAGTCGAACAGGAGGCACTCCGCCGCCGTCAGGATCCAGAAGCACCTCCGCGGGTTCCTGGTCCGGAGGAAGGTGGAGGCTGTGAGGAGGATCGAGGCGGAGGTGGACGAGATCGAGAGGAGGATCCAGAGGGACCTGCAGGACCTCCTCCTCCTCCGCCGCGAGGAGAAGGAACGGATCAGGATCAACGAGATGCTGATGGCGCTGCTGCTCCGCCTCGATTCCGTGCGCGGGGTCAGGGAATATAGGAGGAAGGTGATCCGCCGGGCGATCTTGCTTCAGGAGACGGTGGACTCGCTGTCGTCTTCGGTGACGAAGCCCGAAGAGACCGGTGGGAAGCCCCTGGAAGATCAAGTAGAGGCGGTAATGGAGGTTCAGGAAATCCCAGAAGCCGACAGGGATCGAGAATTGGAGGAGATCAACGAAACCCTAGAAGCCACTACAGATCAAGAAACTCCAGAAGAAACACTAGTAAATCAAGGAGAAGAGGCTGTACTGGAAGTTCACGAAACCAATCAAGAAACTCCGGAGAACACAAGGGATGAAGAAGGAATGGAGAATGAAGAAATATGCAAGGATGAGTCAAAGAAGACCGAAACAGGGGAGGATGAAGAAATCCCAGTTAAGGAGATTGGGGTGGTAGATGAGAAGGCGTCGTTTCCAATGGAAGAAGATGATGAATGTTGCATGATGGAGAAGGACGAATCTGAGAAGATTGAGGAGGAGGATAATTCAGAGGAATTGGGGATGAAGAGAGTGATGGAGAGGATGTTGGAGGAGAACCAGAACCTGAAGGCTCTGGTGGCAGAGCTCTGCGAGCGCTCCTCTCTGCAGTGTAAGCTGATGGCAGGGCTCGCGAAGAGGGTCGTGCAGCTGGAGAAGACGGTGCAGATTATGGAGAGGAGGAGGAAGAAGAAAAAGGAGAACAAATAATATCTTCTGTAAAAAAAAATTGTGTCCATTTGAACAATTTATTGAGAATTTATTTACCAATGTAGTTCTAATTTTTTTTCTTAATTTAACCAATAATATAATTCAGAATCTTTTTTTTTTAATTTAGATTTTAATTTTTGTATTTGACTATTAGGATCCTTCCATGGTTAAGGACTACCCATAGAAAGAAGAAATATGTTCGATTTTGTTCGAGATAGGTATACAAAGTATTTGTTATTAGTATAATTAGGTCCAATTGAATTTAGATTGATAGTGTGGGACTAGTTACGTGTTTACAATTGGGTATGAATAGGCGGTATCATGATAGGTAAAGATACATAGTGCATTTTGGTGTGTTTTTTTGGTATATTGGGTTCGTATATGCCAAACTCATTTGTATTATTCCATTTGACTCAAATATAGTATTATTTTATACATTACTTTGAGTATTATTTTATATATTACTTAGTCTTCATAAGATATTATTTTGTGTTGCACAAGATTTTGTTGATGATTTGGAACCTCAATGATGTATCACAAGCATATCAAGAATATCATGAGTGTGACACTTTTTAAGTGTTTGATCAATTGTCTTAGTATTATATATATATATATATATATATATATATATATATATATAGGAAAAAAGGAATATGAGCTATAAGCTCATATTCCTATATGAGCCAATGCACATGTGGACCAATAGGAATTGAGTTTACTAGTGCACATGTGTGCACATGGAATGTATGAATCCATTCTTATTGGTCCACGTGTGCATGGCTCATGTAGGAATATGAGTCTATGGCTCATATTCCGTTTACCCATATATATATATATATATATATATATATATATATATATATATATATATATATATATATATATACGGATCAAGAGTTTTGTCACTGTGATTCGTTGGATGGTGCTTTAAGTCATCTAATTTTGACCGTTGATCAAAATAACGGTCAAAATTAGGTGACTTAAAGACGATCCGATGGCTAAAAATGACTTAAAGACGATCCGATGGCTAGAAATAACAAAAAATTTTTTTGGAAGTTTTACGCGGACTCTTGATCCCGGTATATATATATATATATATATATATATATATATATATATATATATATATATATATATACCTGCAGGTAAGCTCCCCTCTGAAAACCAACACTAAAAACATAACACATTTAGAACCTTTTATATATATATATATATATATATATATATATATATATATATATATATATATATAAAAGGTTCTAAATGTGTTATGTTTTTAGTGTTGGTTTTTAGAGGGGAGCTTACCTGCAGGTAAGTATCTGAATAATGGAGATCAGTTAGTGGTTAACCGGTAATGGTGAGTAATGAAAGTTAGTATATTAGTTAGTAGTATAATGTATCAATTATCCTTAGTTGATGGTGATAACAGTTAAGTATTAGTTGACTATAGAAGTTGGTATCATATATTGTATGTCAGTTAGTGTTATTTGTTAGTGTCAGTTAGTAGTATAATGACAATTAGTATTCAAGTGACTAACAGTTAGTGTTAGTAAATAACATGTACTAGTTAGTATAGACATATCAGTTAGTGTTAAGTTAGTTTCAGTCATTACATATATTAGATGTTAGTATTAGTTAAGTCATCAGTTGAGCATTAATTAGGCTAGTATAGTTAGTATATACTTAGTGCCAGTTAATGTAGTTGTGTCAGTTAGGAAGTTAGTATAATATTAAGTATCAGTATATTAGTTAGTGTACATGTTGGTGTCAGTTGAGAGGTCAGTAGTAAGTATTAGTCAGTTGGTATTAGTTATATAGTTATTCATATACTAGTAGTATGTGATACCTAGAGTATTTTAACATATAGCTATTAGTGTTATTGGTTAGCTTAGCTAGTTAGAGACCAAAATTCTAACTTGAACCTAGAAATTAGTGTATGACCTAGAAAAGACTTAGAAAGTAAGTTGGTGCATCTTTTAACTCTTTTATCTCATTTACACCCATTAACATAATATTTTTTAAATATGATTGTGTGACACCATCTTGGGCATCGAGAGAGACTTTTGCTCAGGACCAGAGGCGAGTACATCTCTCTGATAGTTTTTATTTCATGATTGTGTATATATCACATATTCTAACACTGCATACTTAATTTTGACACAGCGGTTACACAGACTGGTACTATATGGATTCTGTCAGGAGATATTATCTTCTTACCGTGTCCAGCGAGTACTCCTTCACATGTATTTCATCGTGTGCATCGGATATTGATTATTATGTACTTCGTGTTCACACACTGTCTCGTATATATTGTGCATATATTACTCGTGTTCGTAACATGTCGTGATTGGATCCATGAGTATTTGTTGAGGATGGGAGAGTAGGAGTTGGTTATGTGATCAAGTCCAAGTGTATTAGTATACATGTCGATTACATATCACACGTATAATCGAGTTATCATATTATATTCGTGCTCAACCCAAATCGATCACATAACGAACTTGTACTCTAAGGCACATTATCTAGTTTATCTATTTTCATTACTTGCAGATATTCCATATTGCATATTCTTCCTTTCCAGTACATTATCTGTTTACTTTACTTCATTTTCATTTTTTTACTAGTCATCTTGTATTCTTTTCTATTACTAGTCATAAATGCTCTACCATGTATCAGGAATTATTTTTAGAGTTTTGTACTTCATTCCAATCCTGATTGGATATATTTTTTAGATGATTAGCTTGAGGAGCAGTGTCTCACTTACTACGGGCCGCAAGAAGGTGATACATTAGAGGATAATCCCCTAGAGCAGGAGAACCTAGTGTCAATGACCGATGAGGCTTAGACTTATATGTTAGACATTGTATTAGTCTTATTTTAGACTCATGGCATGTATATTAATATTTTGGGAGTTGTTTGTGTTTAGACTCATAGTGTGGACTTGTGGATATTTTGTGATTTTTATTTCCTCTTTCTATTCCATATCGTGCTCTATCTTCCTTAGTTTGACATTGTGATTGAGTATTGATATCTTTATCATGTCATTATACTTGTTCCTCCATTTGGAGTTGAGATGGCATGACAGGTACCTTATATATATATATATATATATATATATATATATATATATATATATATATATATTGTATGAGATTTTTAGATAGTATTGTGGACCTAGACATCGTTCTATGTCATTTTTATGACGTAGGCTGGACATTGTTCACCACTCTATCCCTTATATCGGGTACGGATCGTGACACATTTTTAGTGGTGGCTCATGCAGGTCTAGAGATCGCAAGTAGTACGATTTCGTAGTGGTGCTCAGACGTAGAGTACTGCTACGAGCCTGCTTTAGGATATAGGATATAGGCTGAGAGTATACTTAATCACAACTAGAAAATATTTTCAAAATATCTGTTTTGCTATCCTTATCAATTTGAATGCTTGCTTTACTTGAATAATTATGTCATTCTTTGGTGATATCGTATCTTGCTCAATATTGATTCTTTTATTTAATCTATCTTCAGGATGCTACTGAAGACATGATATCAGCGCTCAGGCGCAGTGTCAGCGAGGTGGGTCACTTTGTCGTCTCAGATAAGAGCACTAGCAGATACTACTCCATCAACTCTAGCTCTGTCATGTCCCAGTCCCAAAATACCGAGGGACTAGCCACGTGGCAACGACCAGCAGCACACTCCAATGGGCAAATCCAATTTAATGGACCCGTTAGAGTGTACTTAAGATGTAAAACAATTATAATGGTCTACGAAATATGTCACAGTCTAATTCTAATTTCATCCACAGAAGATAAACACATTTCAAATGTCAGACTAATCAAAGAGAAATATAATCCAACAAGTCTCAATAACATGTCTCGGGGAACAACCCGATAATAAATTTAGTACAGTAATCCAAGAGACAGGAAATAGAGAAACTAGAAACAGAAATAACTGAGTATATAAAGCAAATACTCAGAAGAAATCCTCTGGCACCACCTCGTCCTCTGGTGCTGGTACTGCTCTAGTGTCTGCTCCTGTCCCGTATACCTCGGGGTAAATCTCCTCTGCTATACATGGGGACATAATCCGGATCTAGGTCCTCAGGGGACATAGCAAGGTACAAGAATAACTCAAACCAAATAATTGCAGTATATAAAAATAAATATCAACATGGCAAACTATGTAACCAACTATATGATATGCAAGTGAGAGCATCACTAGTACTCAGGCTGAGACCACTATAAGCTCTGTGTCGGAGAACCGGTAGCAGTAATATCACGTAATGGGCCTAGCTCTGATATAGAGGCTAAAGCACCGCAATAATAAATATATATGTATATAATCAGCCTATAGCCTGTGTGTCTCTCCCTACCCAATGTAATCACACGTCTCATGTCCACGGTATCTCATGTCCATAACACGCAAGATCATGACCTCTAGCTAGTACAACGAGTCATAATAATGTCTATGTATATGCAAGATCTATGTCACGAATCCTGTAAGCCTATACAGAATCACCATGAATAACTCAGAAAAGATTCTGTCTCATAAATAGTGTCAAGTGTCCTATAGTATGACGTACTTGGTAAAGCAAGCACGAAAATATAGGATCGGGTTATCAACTCTCTAAGTGACGTTACTCGACTCCGCGTACGACATCGACACCCGAATATTATTCGAACGTTAAGCAACATCTCACGGTCCTAGGTTGAATATGTACATCTCAAGAGTATATATATAGAAATAATTCAAGCAAATAATATAATATGAACTACTGCAAGTTGGCAAGGTACACTTGCTTGGGGTTTGAACTCCTTCAGTTGCTCCGGTAATAGCAAAATCTCCAGGATCGCCTTCGGATGCTGAAACAAATATTACCATCACTCTCAGAATACATAAAATAGCTAGGATTGACTATCCATAAGTCTAATTTGAACACATGGGCAAAATTGACAGTTTCTGGTCAAAGCGGGGTCCGCATGTAGCTCACTTCACACCGAAAAATGTGCCAGAGATAAAGTTCTTCGAATTCGTCAAACTTAGTGTCTATGAGTCCAGAACGATAATACGAACCTAACGGAATATCCAGAACTGAATTCTGATGAGCCGATCACAAAATTGCCCGCCAAGTGGAGCCGTAGGGCCCACGAAATGGGATTTAGTCAACGTTCTCAGAATCCAACCAAACTTGGGTCACAGGACCGACGTAACGCTGCGAATCCAATGGCGCAAGTTTTGTTGCGAAACGACAAGTACACACGAAGTTACAACGAGTGTCAGAACGGCCCAATACGGGACATTTTTGACGGATACGCGTTGATTCCGGTATGCACGGACATCCAAATTAACTTCTGCAAAATTTCACATATCCGCATTGACGATACGCACCTTTCGATACAATTTGCATACGATGAAGTCGTCTCGTTTAGCGAGACGTACCCCATTTCAGAAAATTTTGAGTTTTAAAAACCAAGTTTTTGGTCAACTTTAACCACTAATAAAATACAACATACAACAAATTAAAATAAACTAATTATAGGGTTTTAATCTCGGTTATATTGTCTAATTTACTGTTCAAGTGGAATTCAAAAATATTGTCTAGGTTGGACGTAAAACGGCCATGAACTTAAGAGATCGGAACAGTTTCTGAACTACAAAATATGTTTTTTTTTTGCGTCACGATTTGCGATCGATACATGACACGATACCCCAAACTAATTATACAGGGTTCGAGAGGGTTACATGGTCTTCGTATAGGATTTGACAGAACGAAATTTGGATCAATATACAAGAAGATACGCGAGTGGGAAGAGGCATACCTCTCAACTGTTCGTGAACTGGGGCGGGTCCGCGGCGGTGTTCGTCAGCGGCGTACGGCGACGTGCGGCGGTCTTCGGCGGTCGTCCGAGGTCGTGGGGAGCTTGGGGATATGCGGGGGGTGGTGGATGGTGTATATGTAAGGGGAGTGGGGCAGTTTTGTAAGGGAACGAGGGGGTCGCGGGTGCTGCGGGAATGGGGGGGTCGTGCGGGGGACTAAGCTAGCGGGTCGGGTCGGGTTGGCGGGTTAGGATCCGATCCATTAGGGTGGGGTTGGTTCAGTTAGGTTTAGTTTGGGTTGGTTTGGTTCGATTCAAGTCTGGTTCGGTCTGGTTTATCTAAAAATAATATTTTTTAGCTATTAGAAAATAGTTTTTGAGCCCAATAAATTTTAAAAAATTACACAACATCATATTATTAATTATACACTCAAAAATATAATTTCTACAATATTTTAATATTTAATATAATACACAAAAATATTAATCACTAAAGAACATTAATTATAATTAATTAAAAATTACAGAAAAATCCCAAAAATTTATATTAAATATTTTTAAAAATCAGGGTGTTTACAAGCTCAGATGGCCGCTTCACCGGTCCAGGTGGACGTTTCTGCATCAGCTTTCGAGGGTGCTCCACCTCCAGTCCAGAGGACTGTGCCCACAACTTCACAGAGGACAGTGCCTACAGCTTTAGAGGAGCTACCACCATCACCACCAGCAGTTGATCCGGCGCAGGTGTTTGCACTCTTTCAGCAGATGATGGAGGCACATAGGGCCCATGTGGAGGCCCATCAGCGCCAGTCTGAGGTCATGAGACAGGGCATTAAGAATGTCCACCTGATTGCACTCGCCGCAGTCGAGTGAGTTGCCTTGGTCCAGCCACAAGTAGCTCCACCTCCGCAGGCCTAGCAGCAGCCGAGGCCGGAAACTATCATTGATTTTAAGAGGATGGGGCCTACGAACTTTAAAGGCATCGAAGGAATTATTTATCCAGATGACTAGATCGGAGATATAGAGAGGAACCTGCGGCTGGAGCAGATTCCAGAGAGACTACATGCGGAGGAAACGTGGAGTATGATGTATGACATTGCATTGACATGGTTCATGACAGACCCGAGGATCTCAGCACCTGGACTTACTTGTGAAACTTTTAACTAGGACTGTGATAACCCTAGTTAGCTAATGATAGCAATCCGTGGGGCATAATTTTTTGTGATCGCTTGATTTTCAGTCTAGTCTAGTCATGTTCTGATTTTATTGGCAGTTGATCCAAAAATGGTAATCCGAAGTATTGATTCCAGATGTCCTTGTTTAATTAATCATGAACTACTTAACTGTTATCTTACCTGTTGCACTTATTTAACTGTTACTATACCTGCTATTCTTATTGATTTGTTTGCATGCTGATTTTAGTTCATAAGTTTGGCTCCCTTGTGGAACTTGCTATTTTGGGGTTTGACCCCACTAGTTTTATATGGCCAGATTTTGGATCAGGACCGCAGGATCTCCCGTACTTTCTGCTTCAAGATGGTGAACACGATGAGCACCCGAGGACATGAGTGGGTTTCTTCTTCCTTACCCACTTGATCTTGTCCATTATTCTTTTGAGGTATTTAGCCACCGAGCACGTGTTTAGCTTATATTTTGGGATTTAATATTCTAGCCCGCGGGCCTACATGTAGTATATTCTAGACTATAGCTAGAGCTGATCATGTAATATTGTACTCTTGCTTTTTCTTCATTTTGGTACTAGTTTTATGATCATCTGGATATGTATAGCTTGGGATGCCTTACTATTATATGTTGGTGATCATACATCTTGTAAACTTGTTGCTTGCTTGAGATTGAGACACCTAGGATTCTTGACCCATGATTGCCTAATGGATTGCAGAGTAAACCCTTACATGTCTAGACAACCCTGTATCTCGGTGTATAGAGTACTCTGGTATACATAGCTGGCTTTGTCTTCCCCCGCTCTCTAGTATTCTGGTTCTGGGGCATGTCCCAAACTCACAGAAATAAGCTTAGCGTACTTTGTTAAGTTAACTAACATGGCGCACTTTTGTGACAAAAGTGTGCAGGAAAGAAATAAGGCGTGCTTTCAAAGAAAGTGCGTAAGCTGCTAGCTAAAAGACAAAACACACAATCCGAGGTAAAAGTTCGACAGTCGATAAACTCGTCAGTCGAGGAGCACACAAATTAATAACACAAAAATCGAGAAACCAACCAAAGCTTCGTCCCTAAGAAAACGAAGAGGAAAGAAAGTGCGTCGGCTGACCAACGTAAGAAAAGTGCGCCGGCTGACGAAACATAGAAAACGTGTACCATATTGCCAAACTCGAAAAAAGTACGCTGACTGACTGTGGCGTACTCTCTTGTTTTTTCAGGGAGAACTTTGATTGAATACGCACCAAAGTACGCCAACAGAGTTTTTCTCTCGAAAGTGCGCCACTAACTCATAGAGTGTGACTGACGTATTTTTGCTAGGAGACTGAGTGTAGTATGATTAGTATGCACGAAGAATTTGGACAATACCCCAATGCGCACAAAGTAAAACATACATATTTCTACGCTAAAGTGGTCATCTTGCATACTCTTCACAGAACTCTGTTCTTCTTCTCCAGTTAGCCATTTTGGTATACGTATTGTATCAAATTTCAGCACTGAACTTAGTTGGACTCGAAATCAAGCACGACCAAAAGCAAAGTTATATAAATTATGGTGCTCTACACTATTAGCTAATTAGTTTGTAAAACACAAAGTTTTGGGGGATCAAGCTCCAGGAAAATAAAAGTGAACCCATAGACCCAAACTCAGGTCCACGCAATTCCAACCAAGAAAATCAAGAACAACAAGTATTAAAGATGAAGGGGGCTCGGTCCCAACAATATGAGCTAGAAATAAATATGAATTATTAAGAACTAAAAGCATGCATAAATCCATGGTTCTTTTTCTTGTGCAAAATGTACTTTCCTACGGAGGGAGAGAAGAAACCTAATGGAGAGAAATGGAAAGAAAGGATAACGAGAAGAGAGAGAAATGAGAATATATATGTTTATGTTTGAGATGTGGAACGTCCAATCACTTAAACACATCTAAGCCACACATGCCACTAACCCAACCAAATTCACTCTCTTCACAACTCTCGGGTCCGATCTAAACAATGGCCGGACTAGCAACCATTGTGCGCCAAAGTGCGCCAAGGAGAATATGCGCCAAAGTGCGCCGGAAAAGGGGGCTGACAGGTTTAGATGGGTATAATCGCCATTTCATATCTATTTTTTTTGACGTCATTTAATAGTAGAAACCAAATTGGGTATGACCGCGGGGTTATATTAATTTGTATATGAACTGAGGGTTTTCAAGTTGCATTAAAAAAATTAGCGCTATTTTATGAACCGAGGGTAGGACCCCCCCCCCCACCACCCCCCCTCTTCCTCGGTTCGTTAGGATTTTCCTACAAAAATAGTCACGTTCAAATTAATAGTGATTGACCCCTCCCCCCTAACTTATTAGTATAGATAATAACATGCTTTTTTATTTTTTTAACCGTCTTGTTTTTGAACCATTTCTAAGCCATTAATGGCTAAATTTAAGGGTGCAACTCGGGCGGGTTAAACTAGAGCCCGATCGGGTAAACCCGTTAATGGGTTGGGTTAGGGTCAAATATACTCGGGTTCGGGTTATGGTTAAAATATTTGAGCCTGATCAAAATTCGGGCTGGGCTCGGATTCATGTGTCTGGTTACTCGAACAACCGGAAACCCGAAATATATATATATATATATATATATATATATATATATATATATATATATATATATATATATATATATATATATATATATAAAGTTTAAACCGTAAATTTTTTCAACAGAACTCTTCAACTCCTTATTCTAAATCTCATTTAAGTTTATATTTTGTAATGATTAAGGTTTTATTTTTATTTGATTATGTGTTTAATATTACTCTTGTTTCAATTTTTTTTTTCAAATATCATATTAGAGTCATATAAATCCGATAGACCCGACCTAACCTGATCCTCCGGGCTTGGTCTTGGGCTACATATGTTGAACCCGAGGACGGGTCGGGCTTGGGCTCTAGCTAGGCTTATGGTTTATCGGGCTGGGCTCAGATTGAGCTCAAGCCCGACACAACCCGTTCGAGTTGCACCCCTAGCTAAATTAGTGTTTTTTTTTTTGAAGAATTTAAATTTTTTTATCATTTTTTAAGAATTCATATTTAAACCCTGAATTTTATACTAGTTTAGAGTTTTAGCATTCAGGATCTAAACGTTAATTAGCCTTTTTTTTTAGATATTTAATATATTTAAGAATTTTAATTTTTTTTGCCTACGTGAGAAGGTACATACGCTAGTAGAATTTTTTTTAATATTAGTATTAACAAATTAGGATTAAAATTAAATTAACATTAAAATTAATATTAAAAATTAACATTAATTTTAAAATTTAACATTAGTATTAGTATTAATATTAATATTAATATTAAGATATTATATATATATATATATATATATATATATATATATATATATATATATATATATATATATATATATATATATATAGTGATAAATTTGTTTTTTCAAAAGAGAGATTTTTTTAAAAAGAAAATTTTGAAAGAGAAATATATGTATGGACTTTGTTTGTATTTTTTTTTTTTTTGGTTTTGTTTTCGTAGGAGAGATTTGATTTTGGTTTAATCATCTGAGAGTATTTGAAAGAGAAATTAATATTAATTTTAAAATTTGAAAAAAAATTAATATTAATATTTTTAAATATTTTTAATAATTCTTTTAAAGATATAGTTATTTCTAAAGATATATTATTTTTTAAATTTGTTTTGAAATATAAATTATATTTTAGATTTATTTAAAAAATAAATGTATCTATCTCTATTTTCTAAAAATAAAAAATCTATCTTTATTTTTAAAAAATAGATAGATAACACTTTTTTTTAAGATAGAGATGTTTATTTTTTTAAATGAGAGATTTAATTTTTAAAAAAAATAAATTTAGAGGACAAACATACATATATTTTCTAATCCCGTATGTTTGTCCCATAAGTTATTGCGGAGAAACTCTTTAAGAAAAAAAAGTAAACCTCATCTCCCAAAATTTTAATTTTAATAACCTTTAGAACTGTTAAATTCAACTAGATTGATAATCTAAGAAAAATGTAATTATGGTAAGTAAATATAAATGAATAAAGAAATCGATACTAAATTTCTTACTTTTTTGTTAATGATAAATGTAAAGTTAAAAAAAAATTAATAAATAAGATAATGATAAGTACATAAATATGTAAATTGGGAACGTTTGAATTTTTTTTTCCTTCTTATTTTCTTACTATTAGAGTAAATGAGGGGTACAATAGTCAACACAGCACAAAAATACAACTTTTTGACGTCCGTTAACACAAATTCTCTTTTAGGGTGTCATATGAGCCTATTTGAAATGTTAAGTGATTTTTAAAACGTAGAGTCTTAATTTGTAAAAACGTAAATCTAAGAATTGCTTTCCTGCACTTTATCCAATTAACTTGCTGTCATTGATTGTTAGTTTATAGAAATTATTCATTGGCTTATTACCTGGTGGTAGTGGTGAACCTGAGTAGACTAAATTAGAAAAGGAACAAAATATAATGAACATCCCATTCAGAGCATACAATTTTAAAATTTTGCAAAAATAGCATCATAACGCCCTTTTTAAGGGCGTTTTACGCTTTCCAAGAACATTTCTGTCCAACTCCGTTAAAAAAAAATCCGGTCAAAAAATAAAAATTAAAAAAAATAGGAAAACGCCCTTTGGATGGACGTTTTTTCTAGGAAAAACGTCATTCTAAAGAGCGTTTTCCTATTCTTTTTATTTTTTTTTATCTCTCTCAGTCATACTCTCTCTCCTTCTCTCACTCACACTCTCTCTCTTCTCTTCTCTCCTCTCTCTCTCTCTCTCTCTCTCTCTCTCTCTCTCTCTCTCTAATCTCGATGTGCTCTCTCTCTCTCTCACTCTCGTTCCCGCTCATCTCTCTCTCTACTCATTGTCAACAAACAAGCAGACATCTTCGCCAAAGACTTCCATCCAGAGGCGGAGCTATACACATGAACAAGACCGAACTGTAGTCCGGCTCAAAAGTTTAGATTTTTTTGAAAAAAATTAATTATTTTCTTAGTTATAATTTATTCTAATCAAGTGATAAATAAATGATCTAAATTTTTTAATATTTTAGTGGTGCGAAGCTAGTGTTCTCGTATCGCTCAAGCTAAAGTTCAGCCTCCGGTCTAATTTTAGATGCTAGCTCCGCCTTCCATCCACCTATATTTCTCATGTTATAGGAATTCTACTTAAATCCCCCAAGGATCTGACACATATTTGTGCAGGATTTTTTATTTATTTCATACACTATGGGTGGCGTTCAAATTGTGTAATTGTTACTGTAACCCTAAGAAGAAGAAGAAGAAGAAGAAGAAGAAGAAGAAGAACCTGAGTGAGCAAGGCCAGCTGCTCGACCCCGAAAGCCCTGGCGGCCGTGAGCGTGCCGAGCGCGAGATCCACCGCCGAGGTACAGTGGGCGTGCCAGCACCCACGGTCGCCGCAGTCGGGCCGCAGCTCGTGCTTCTGCTGCGCCGCCGCCGCCTTCCCGCTGTAGAGGAACTGCAGCAGGAGCACGAACACCTCGTACTTCACCGAATTCACGGAGACTGCCACCAGCGGCGGCGGGGCCCCTACTGCCGAGGCCCGGGGGGCTGTTGGCCCCTGCCGTTTTCGCGGAGCCGCCGCAGAAGAAGAAGTTGCGGAAGAAGAGGCAGCGGGCGGCGACCCTCGACACTGAAGACGACGTCGCTGAAGGCCTCGTCGTTGATGAGGAGGTTGGAGAAGAGAAGAGAAGAGAAGAGGAGAGGAGAGGAGAGAGGAGAACAGGAGAGGAGAGAGAGGGACGAGCGAGAAAGAAGAGGAGAGAGAGTGAGAGAGAAAGAGAAGAGAGTGAGTGAGAGAAGAGAGAGAGAGTGAGAGAGAGAGAGAGAGAGAGAGAGAGAGAGCGAGTGAGAGAGAAGAGTGATTGAGTGTGAGAGAGAGAAAGAGAGAGAGAGAGAGAGAGAGAAAGAAGAGAGGAGAGAGTGTGAGTGAGAGAGAGGAGAGAGAAAACAAAAATAAAAAATAATAAAAAACGTTCTTTGGAAGGACGTCATTATTCTTTATTATTATTATTATTAAAATTTTTTTAATGGAGGTTTTTTTTTCGGATTTTTTCATGTAAAGTAATAAAATATATATTATTTATATAAAAAGGGATAACTTTTGGGGTATTGCGGATGGGGGGACCACTCGCCAACTCAGTTGGCGAGCTGCTGAGTTGGCGAGGGGCTCGCCAACTGAGTTGGCGGGGCACCCTCTTCGAGGGGCCGCTCGCCAACTCAGTTGGCGAGCCGCATGCTGACTGGGCCAACGGCTATTTTCCAACGGCTATTTTCCACATTCCTATAAACACCCCCCCACCCAACACTCCTCTCACAACATTCACATTCTCCTCCTACCCCAAACCCTCCTTACACCAAATTCTCCTCCTCTTGATATTTACTGGCGATGGCTACCCGCAATGACGGTCGTATTCCTGGCGGACCGACTACCGAGCTTATTCTTAAGCAACGTGAAGAGCACATATCTACTCAGATTTTTACTGGCGAGGTATTTTTTGAAATTACAAGTTGCTAACTTTAGTTATGTATATATTTTTTAGAATGTCTATGTTTACTTTATTAATGCATATAATTTTTATAGTTATACGACCATGATAATGCTTTACGAACCCGGATCCACGTACATTGGCGGTCTGAAAGGAATTATCGTACGTGGGAGCTTAATCCAGCTCAAAAGGCTTTGGTGGAATCCTTTGGATTCCACTATATAGATCGTGTTAGATATTTAATTCACGATCTTCATTTAGTTGTAAGCCTTGCGGAACGTTGGTGGCCAGAACGCAACACTTTTCAACTCCCATTCGGCGAGATGACGATCACCCTTTTTGATGTGGCGAATATACTAGGGTTACCTATTAAAGGTAACGCTATATATTTTGATCCGCACTTAAAGGGATCTGATCTGATCCGGAGCTATCTCGGTGTTAGCCCTCCTCCTGGTCTAAAAGATGGCAATTATGTGAAATTTTCATGGCTCCGTGGCAACTTTATAGACCTACATCAAACTATTGATGGGGTGGTTGATGTAGATGAAAATCGGGTATGTATTTTAATTAGTAAATTTGTTTATTACTTAATTTAGTTGTGCAATTTAATAAATTTGTTTAACACTTAATAAATCCAGGTCATTCGTTGCACTAGAGCGTATCTGCTCTGTTTATGTGGTGCAATTCTATTTCCCGATGCATCGGGAAATATGGTAAATGTGCAGCTTTTACCATTCTTGGATGATCTGACCAAACCTACTGAGCATGCGTGGGGAGCTGCTACTCTTGCGTTTTTATACGCCAATTTGACAGAATTTGTGAGATGCAATCGCAAGAGTATTTGTGGATGTATTTCACTGATACAGGTACGAATGAAAGACCTTAAAAAGTTAGAATAATTTTATACGCAAATTTTGTTTCTACTAATGTCATTTTTTTGTTTTATAGTTCTGGTCCTACGAGCACTTCTATATTGGTAGGCCTGTTACCAGCATTCTCAGTGATGTTGGAGTATTTCCAGTTGCTATGCGCTGGCCTACAGATGTAGTGGATTATCAACACTACCAATACAGGACTGTATCACTATATCGAAGCCAATTTGATACACTGCGGTCTAATGAGGTAATTTTTAAATATGCAATAAATATCTTTAAATTATTTAAGTTTTGATCGTAGATAAACATCACATCTAATCTCTTAGAATATCTTTAAATAGGTAACCTGGTTACCGTACATATGTGAACCCGATGCTCCAGAAATCAAGATGACATCATGTGCATTTAGTTTACACAGATGTCATATTATATATGATCGGTTCACCATGTACCATCCGGCAGACCGTGTTCTTCGGCAATTCGGAATGGCCCCAATAATTCCCGATGATCCACCGACAGTCGGTTATCAGACATCAAATGCATTCCAACGAATCATTGGTCTCGTTGCTGACTGGAATAATCGGTTCGAGAATTATAGTGTGAGGGACATGTCTCCTAGACTAAATTCTGCTGAGGAATGTAAGTTATAAGTTACTCATTATTCGTATTGATTTAGTGTAAATAGTTTGCTAAAATTTTGTTTATATTTTGCAGACCTAGGTAGCCTGGACTACAGACAATGGTGGGGATGCCCTCTTATGAGCAACCGAGTATACCACTATGAGGAGCCCAGGTTCAAGACTAGAGCCCTAGACGATTCTACTATGCGTGCTTTTATTGATGGAATGAATGATTTGGTATGACTTCATTATACTTTAACTTCCTTATACTTTAAAAAATACATATACATAGATATGATAAATATTTTAATTTACATGTTTGAAATTTCAGAGTGGGGTATACGAGCAACATTTACAACAACCTCATATGGAGGAACATGTGACTCGTCGTCTTATGGGGGAGCTTGTTACTCGTGTTCGGCATCTGGGTATTGGACCAGAACCGGAAATGCCTCTGGTACAATCCCGTCTTCCACCGGACTATCCGACCGGCTTAGTACGACAGAGACACTCTCGTCGTCGTCGACGGGATACTGCTGGAGCGAGTTACCACTATGCTGGAGCGACCCCTAGTTACCAGTATCCTGGAGCAGGCCCGAGTTACCAGTATGCTGGAGCCTACCCGAGTTACGAGACTCCTGGAGTGGGACCGAGTTACGAGACTCCTGGAGCCGGACCGAGTTATGAGACTGCTGGAGATGAAAGCTACCAGATATTTACACAATTTTTTTCGACTCCATCAGCACCGCTGCCTACCCAAACTCAACAAGACCAGGACGAGGAATAGTAGAAAATTTTTAACATTGTATTATTGCAATTTTTGTATGATTTGTAATGGATTTTTACATAAATATTTGGGTATTGAACATTGTATTATTACAATTATATTTTACTCTCTCGGTTGACTAGTACATCTTCTTCGGTTGTGTCCCATAGCACCACAATTACTGCATCGTAGATCTCTTGTCGATGATTCCCGGGGTTTGATGCGGTTCTTCTTTGGTCTTTCGGCTTTCCGTCTTACATCTGGCACCCCAATTTGTCCTCTTACCAAAGGACCTTGGATCTCGTAGGGAACTGGAATTGGCTCCATATTTTGCGCGTATACACTCCTCAAGGTAGCCGTCAAAAATACTGCAGGATAAAAACTATCAATACTAATATTGCAATATCTACAAACAAAATATGCATGTATACATGGTATATACGTATGGTACCATCTTAAACATGTACAAGATCTGTCAGTTAGATTAACAATATATGTTCTACTTGTTGCCCGGTCTATTATTTCAAACCTATAATTATCAATAGCTAATATTTCTAGGTGGTTCTTCTCTTTGATAATAGAAGCCATATTTTTTAACATCTTCGGACAATAATCTGTGTCAACATTTTCAGCAAACTTTCTACGATTGTCATGAAGTGTAATAATCTTGGCTCTAATACCATCGAGAAGTGTTGTTATTGGCTTATCTCGTAATTTCTTAATCCAGCTGTTGAAACATTCAGCAAGATTAGAAGTGTTAATATCTAATCTAGGACAACTAGCATACGCTGTTATCCAATGTTCAAATCGACGACTTTCATCGTTTACACCAAGAAGCCAATCGTACAAAATTATGTTCTCGGCTTTAATTATATCAAACACACTCTCTGCATCCGTTTTATTATATGATCTAGCAAGCGAGTCTAACAAGCGTTGAAATACTGGTTCTTTTGTAACTTTTTTCATGTTTTGTTTAAAATGTTGAATACAAAAAAAATGAGAAGATGCAGGAAAAATAGCACGAACAGCATTTATTAAACCCTTTTGCTTGTCAGATATAAATGAAATTAAACTCCAATCATTAAAACAACTTTCAAAAGATATTTTAAGAGAATTTAAAAACCAAGACCAAGAATCACTATTCTCACCTTCAGCAACAGCATAAGCTATAGGATATAATTGATAGTTAGGATCGTGAGCACAAGCAATAAATAAGATACCTTGATATTTTGACGAAAGAAATGTAGCATCAGTACTAATAATTGGTAAACATCCACTTAAAAATCCATCAATACATGCTTTAAAACAAATAAAAATTCGTTGGAAGCTATTGTTTTCGGTAGTTTTAATAAAATATGTACTACCTGGATTTGTCTCCATAATTCTATAACAATACTCCTCAAGACTAGCGTATGCCTCATCATAACTACCATTAATTTCAGCTAATGCTGTCTCTCGGGCTCTCCATGCTTTGGAATAACTAACTTGTATACGGTGCTCCCTATATATATCTTTAACAATTTGTGATGGACTGTATGACTGGTTATCTCTAATAATGTCAATTATCATGGTCTTAATCCATGAAGCGGTAGCTAGTCGATGACGTCCTGTACTAAGTCTTCCTAAACAAGAATGACGATTTTCTAATGTACTAACTTTAACTATATCGCCATTTCCAATAGATTTGACATATACTCTCCAATTACAATTCGGTTGATCACAACTATATATAATTCCACGAGCATTATTCATATCACTAGCTGAACAACTAAAATTATATTTAATTGCTAAATTACTAATAAAGCTTCTAAAGTGAGAACGACTAGGAAATGATTGTCCCTTAAATAATTCATCAGTGATAGCTTTTACAACATCATCATCTACCCTATAATCTACATTTTCAACTAAATCATCACTATTTCCTTCGTCGTTGTCACTATCATCATCATGGTTAGATTCATCTGATGAATGACTTTCTTGGATAAATGAAACTATTTGTTGAGAAGAACTAGCACCTGAACTAACATGCTGATATTCAGAAAAATATTCATTATTTCTACTATCTAAGGTTGCTGCTACTTTAATAACATATATTTTTATATACCGTGATTGTGAATTAATCTCAAGAATATAATTCCATGCATCTTCACTATCTATCAAAAAACAATTAGAACCAAAAATAGACTTCAAAATAAAATCATAATGAATAGAACAACGTTCAATAATATGATTACGTATATTTTCAAAACTAATATTCGGATAAGTTGAAAAAATAATACTTTCTCCTCCTTCATAATTTAACCCATTTACTGTACCGCCGTGCGAGCATACAATTCTTACGCTACGATCCATGACGGTTGACAACTTCGGCTACAGAAAACCTCAAATGAACTTTAGCTACGGGCAGAGAGACAGAGAGAGTGTTGGAGACTTTGCTAGAGGGAAGAGAGAAAATAGATGAAGTAGATTGAGTGTGAGATGAATGGGTTGAGATAGGTAATTTATAGAGGGAGATTGTAATAGCCGTTGTTGGTAATAGCCGTTGTGAAACGGATCCTTACTCGCCAACTCAGTTGGCGAGCATACGAGCGTTGTGCAACGGCTGTAAGCCAACTCAGCATGCGGCTCGCCAACTGAGTTGGCGAGCGGCCCCTCGAAGAGGGTGCCCCGCCAACTCAGTTGGCGAGCTCCTCGCCAACTCAGCAACTCGCCAACTGAGTTGGCGAGTGGTCCCCCCATCCACAATTACCCCAAAGTTATCCCTTTTTATATAAATATTATATATTTTATTACTTTATATGAAAAAATCCGTTTTTTTTTCTAACGGAGAGCAGACGGAAAAGCGTAAAACGTCCTTACAAAGGACGTTATGTTGCTATTCTTGAATTTTTTTAAAATTATATGCTCTGAATGAAATTTTTAGTATTCTCGTTGCTCTGAACGAAATTTCCGTATAATGAATGTATCATGGTAGTCTATTGGGGAGTACTCCACGCTCACCGATTGTTAATTTATTCTTACTTTACCAATTTATTATTGTTATGACTGATAACCATTGTGAGCTACACTTCTATCAAATAGATTTGCGGGCTAAATATTTTGTTAGAAGATATATTTAAAAAAAAATATATATAATCTTAATGTTGGAGAGTATCTTATGGTCTGTTTGGTAAATCGTAAGTGTAGAAAATTTTGGATTTGAACATTCAATGAGAGATTTCATATAAGAATCTATTTACTTTTTTGTCTTTCTAGTAGGGAACAAATGTGTTTGGTTGAGATAGAAAAATGAAAAATAGGAAGTTGATGATTAGACAAATACGTTTGGTTGAGATAGAAAAATAAAAAAATGTAAGAGTATATTATAATAGTAGTAAATTATAATTAATTTACATAATAATTTAATAAATTAAATACTTAGTAACTAATTAAGAATTAAAAATTTAAATTTATTTTTTATTTTTATTTTTTTAAGTTTTCGGCATAATGTTCGGGACCAGACGTAACGTTCGGAACTTTGTGCATACTGCATTGCATGCATTTGGGTCCACTGTCCTCCAATTTTTACCATTTTATAAATAAAAAATATAATACGTTTCCGTGGCTCGATCCACTGATATTTTGCCACTCATCCATGATGTTATATCTCTCTTCGGTAATAACAAGAGCCATTTGAGTTCGGAAATTTTTTAGATTTAAAATAGTTAGTGTTAGTTAACAAAAAATAATAAGTAATAATTTTTTTACTAATTAATTTAATCTACAAAAGAAATCAGTGTCAGCATACAAACACTCTCCAGATCAAGAGAGAGAGAGAGAGAGAGAAATGAAGAGCTCCACCCACACCCTCTCTCCTCCTCCACTCCCTCCTCAGCCTCGCTAGCCTCCTCCTCCTCCTCCTCCTCCTCCTCTGTCGTCAGTCTCCTCGCTGTTATCGAGGGCCACGTCGACTCAGACATCGCTTTCGGCAGGGACCTGCTCGGAGAGGAAAGGAGATTCGCCTCGAGGAAGGTAGCTCCTCTCTCCTGAGCTATTGTTCTTCTTCTTCTTCTTCTTCTTCTTCCTCCTGAGCAAAATATAAAAAAAAAAAAATTCATCCCAATCCACATCCTAAAAATTGAATAGGAAGTGGAAGACTGAATTTGGGAGGGGACAAAGGGAGGGACAGGAACTGCAAGTTCCTTTCTCCATTAACTTTTCAAATCTCTGTCCTCCGAATCAAATAGAGGAAGCCATGGAATTGGCTTCACTTTCGGCTGAAAGCTGAAATCCACTCCAAATTTTGTTTACCAAACAGGTCCTTAGAGAGCCTTCGATACTGATTGAATGAATTTGTGCAACCCGTACTGTGTCGGACTTCTCGAGATTGGTATGTGCTTTGGCATTGTTACACAAGAGTTGTAACGTGATATACAGGAAAATCACTCATTATCCTATATCTCGATCAAGTGGACGTATTTGTATGTTCAAAGTTGTAAAACGAATTCATTTGCAAAAGTTATGGTCAGACTATGTCGAATTTATTTAGAATTTCTAGTTCCTATGATTTTTATTAATTATTGAATAAAAATTATGAATCCTAAAGTTTTGTGGACAACATATCCAACCTATGTCTATTCTAGAAAAAAAAAGGAATTTACGGTCATAACTTTGGCCAAGCCTCTTTCATGCTTAAGATTTTAACTTAGATTTTAGCATTAAGATTTAATAGTCACCATTATCTAAATTAAGAAAAATCATATAAATAAATTTCTACTTCCTAAATTATAAATTTTGGGATTTACCTTCTAGATAGGCATATAGGGTTCGTGACCAAATTTTATTCAAAAATTCATCATAAGTTCAAGTTATGTTAATGATGAGTAGGGTTAAAGAGATTCGATTTTTTTTTTTTTTTTTTGTTAATGATCAACATGGTAGCAATAATATTCTCCAGGATGAGAGCCTCAAGTTCCATTTGCTCAGTCCTTACATAGTTACGATTATCACTATGGACTATAACTAAACTTAACATCTAACTGTGCATCCCCATAAACGATTCCATAATTATGCGAACCACTCCAATCAAACAATCTGCTCTCGCTAGCTTTCTAGCTAAACCTAATTTAACCTATAATACATCCAAGTTGCTTCTAACCAAAGCATAGAGTAGTGGTTATTCCATTGATTCCAAGTTCTTGCTACTAAGTCAATTCTTATACTAAGCTTTAAACCGTCAAATTTTGTCTACACGCAGTTTCTTCCAGAAGGTTTACTTCAAAAGTAGAAACCTAATGGTAGATCCATAAATTGTTCCTGAATATTAACACATTCTAATTTACTATATAATATTTTCAGAATTTAATTCCAACTTTTGTTAGATCAGAATTCTAGAAAATCTAGATTCTTGCCGTCATAACGCATGTTTGTCAAATTGACTTTAAACGATCATATCTTCATCATACGAACACGAACAAAGCATACAATTTCAACTGCATCGATGAGACGTTTAATTATATGCTGATATAGTTTGATTTTTTGACAGAAAAATAATTGTTGACCTAAAAATTTGGCCTCGATTTGT
Organism: Iris macrosiphon; assembly: GCA_036927795.1. Taxonomy (NCBI): domain Eukaryota; kingdom Viridiplantae; phylum Streptophyta; class Magnoliopsida; order Asparagales; family Iridaceae; genus Iris; species Iris macrosiphon. The sequence continues at coordinate 222,018,782 of JAYESA010000004.1, read as the reverse complement.
GTGCTGACGGTCGTAGACTTTAAACGTAGGTAAAAGTAGGTTGTATATTCTATTTTAAGACCAGTATATCCAGACCTAATAAAAATCCTTATGATGAATTAAAGAAATCCTAAAACATAACCTAATTTGTATACTAGTTAACAATAGGAATATTTTGTTAATTTTCTACAGATAACTTAATTCATTATTATTTTTGTGAAATTGTGGGATGAATTGATTGCTGATTTTGGACATATATCTAATGGTTTTTTTATTGTGGAGTAGATGTTGAATGTGATCTTATCTTAGTAAGAAATTCATGCAAGTATTCGTTGATGGTTTCACATATACAATGATTATTAATGTATACATATCCATGTTTCATATTCTTGTTCATGTTTATATTTCTTGTTTCATATTGTTGTTCAATTCTAGATCACCATGATTATGACATGATTTCATTACTTATGATATGCATGATTAATTGTAGCATTACTTGAACCACTATAAGAATATTTAATTGAATCACTATGTTACTTGTTAAAATTGCATAACTAGTCTCAAAATTTTGTTATAGTCGAGAGGGGGAGTACGAAGTGAGGTTGTGGACTATAGCTTGAATGATAGCTATCATGTTATACCCAATGACGTGTCGTATAACCCTTTACCTACTTGAATGATAGCAATCATTGCACCATCCGATGTGTCGTATTGTCCTCATAGTTTCGCATAACAAACTAAGTATTCCAAGTGACACATGTTACATGAATTGTTTTTTACTTTGAGTTATCCTTCTTGTTGTTTCGTATCAGTTACACTTGTCGTATAATACTAGCGTCTTGATCTCTTTTGCGTACATGTTACTATATTTCTTGAGTCGTTAAGTTGATATTTATTATTTAGTGTGATTCTCGTTGGTGTTTCCCTTGCTCACTCATGACTAGAAATATTTACGTTGACAGCTTTAGGGGAGAACCTGTACCCTACACACTACTGGCCTTCGGAGGGTAATATAGGTGAGCACTTAGAGGATGTGGATCCCAATCAAAATGGGGACACAATAGTTTAGTAGTTATTTTCTTTCAACGGGTTTGTTCCTAAAATATTATTTTGGAATTGGACTTTTATATATTATTTACTCTTACTAGTTTTGGTCCTATAGTTTCTTTTGAGCCATATTTATTTATTTATTTAATTGAACTTTTAGTTGACTTATATGGGTTTCTTGTTTCTCTTTCTACATCTATTGTTAAATGTTGTGAGTGGTGACTTATAAATTTGTTAATGGATATATTATGGAATTTATTATACAATATTGTAGATATATTATGTTTATGATTATGAAGGTATAGACAATGTACTACCGTCAACTCTACGGCATAGACTGCACTTGGCCACGTACTCGTACTCGATTATTTAGGAGTGATCATGACAGTAGGAACTGACGTGGAGGGAGAAGTATAAGTGGAATAAGGAGCGAGCAACTTGTAGCAAGGCGCAGAAAAAGATTTAGGCGGAGCCTCAGACAGACACATGGATAGATCAAACTTAAAAGTGCTAGAGAAGGAGGGTAATGATCATGCCATATAAGAGAGAGCAATGTGCACTTCACAGGGATTAAACATGTTGAAAATGATGGTTTCAGGGATGGAGAAAGGGATAGAAAAATAAAGATGAAACATGCATGATAAGACATCTTCACATGATTTCATCAGAACTTCCTCTCTTTGGTAGTATAGATAAGCTGGTGGAGATCATAAAAGTAACTTTTCAGGTCACGAGTATAGAGTTTTCCAGACGAGAGGGTAAGACAATTAGATCAAGGAATTGATCGCTATCCATGTCCTCGAGAAAATCAATACGAAAACTATCAACAAGAGCATCACCAGTAAAGGGAACTTATATAATACGACCCAAGATTTGCTTATCGGAGGAAATACAAGTACTGACTACAAAGGTGGTGAAGGAATTGGAGATGTAGTCATTGGATGTTTATCTGCAATGAGGTTACAATAAATGGCCCAAATTTATTTAGGATAGGTAACAATGTCATGGAACAAGGTATCCCAACCAACCTTGGCAAATGATTACCGTTAAGCAGAAAATAAAGAAAAGTTAATAGGGCGACTGGGAAGTAACTGACGATGGACAAAACAATCAAACAACTCCTTAGACAGATAGTAGGAAATGAAGAACTAACGACTGAATTGCTAGTTGGGAAAGGAGTGGGACTCAACAGAGTTTGGTCGAGGCCAAAAGAAGAGGCATGCATGAACATCATGGAAAGTTTTATATCGTTTCTAAAACTTTCTTTTTAGAGGATTTAAGGAATTTTATCGAGCAGTAGATAGGCATAGGAGGAATTAAAGACAGGAAACAAGTCTAATGGAAAGATAGGGAAAATAAATACTTAAGGGAGCAAAATGGGAGATAGTACTCTTGGGGAAACACAGATGTCGGTGATGAGAACTTGCGGGGCTATTGACGAGGGAGAGGAGAAAGGGGGAGAAGAGTTCGAGGAGTCTTGATGGTGAGGAGAAACACGAGGTAGAGGCGACTACATGAGGGTTGAGGCGGCAGAGGCAAGGGGGGTTGGTTGGGGCAGAGGCAAGGAGAGGAAGTAGGGGGCTGGAGTGTAGAGACTTAAGGAAATGGAAGGGTTAGGTAATAAAAGAAGAAGAAAGAAAGGAGAAAAACTCGATAGAGCAGACAAAACCTGACCCGAATCCAGACAGACAACGTACTATTGGGCAGTATAAGACTCGATATATTATGGCACCCCAAAAATGCACAGTACCAACCTAGACTCAAATTTGATTAGAATAGTATTCTGGACAAAATACTGAAATTAAGGCCGATGTCCAAAAAACACTGAATGAGCACAAAATATATAACCAAGGATGAGATAAATGAGAATATTATGAAAGTAAAAGAAGGAAAATTTAGATCTCTGAAGAATAAAAGAGGAGACGCGAAATAGGAACGATTATGGCTTCAAGATACAACATGAGAAAATGATCTAGTGTTGGCTAGAAGCTCCAAACCGTCGATTTCTCAACGAATAAAATTGAAATGGTCCTCGACAAAAGGCTTGGTGAAAATAATGGTAAGTTGGTACTTCGTGTCAATAAACTCTAAGCAAATATTACCATTTTGATTATAATCTCTTAGGAAGTGATGTCTAATTTATATGTGCTTGGTACGTGAGTGAAAAATAAGATTCCTAGAGAGATTAATAGTTTCCTTGCCATCACATTTAATAATGATGTTGTGATTGGAAAAACCCGTCTTCCAAGATTTACTTTATCCAAAGGATCTGAGCACGACAACAATCGGCAGCTATATATTTGGCTTTGGTGGTTGAAAGTGAAACCTAATTTTGCTTTTTACTAAATCAAGAAACTAGAGATTTACCAAGAAATTAACTTGTATCGCTAGTACTGTTACGGTCAACTTTGCATCCTGAAAATTTCACATTCGAATAGCCTATATAGAAAGTCAAAGGATGGATATTTGGGATACAAGCCAGCGTTCAATGTACTTTTAAGGTATCGGAAGATACGTTTAACAACACAAATGTTACATTCCTTAGGGTTATCTTGAATACGAGCACACATGCAAGCACTAAATATTACACCGGGACGACTTGCAGTTAAATAAAGTAAGCTACCTATCATACCTCAATACTTAGGATATATCCACTGACTTTTCATTTTTGTCTTAATCGAGCTTTGTTGTAGTAGCCATTGGTGTACCAATAGATTTTGAGTTATCCATATCAAAACGTTTGAGCAAGGCTCTAGTATATTTTGCTTGATTGATGAAAGTCCCATGGGCACTCTGTTTAATTTGGAGGCCAAGGAAGATGGAGAGCTCACCTATCGTACTCATTTCAAACTGTTGATGCATATATTTTGCAAATTCTTTAAGAGGGCGTTTGTTTCTTTCACTAATTCTCATTGTGGCACTAATTACAATTGGATTCTATTTTACTAATTAAAGCCTTAATTAATGATTTATAAAATTTAGTGTTATTTACACTAATCTCTCCTATGTTTTATGTTTATTATACGGACCTCCCTTATTTTTAACATAATTACACGGACCTCCCCTATGTTTTATGTTTTATTTTTAAAATAAGGGTGGTTAGTGTAATAACCCTTTACATAAAACATAGGGGGGGGAGGGGGGGAGGGGACCGTGTAATTATTTTTAAAATAAGGGAGGTCCGTGTAATAAACATAGGAAAGTTAGTGTATATAACCCTAAAATGTTTTTCAATATCTAAGTAGACCACAATTTACCTTCGTATCTATATTCTAAAATAAAATATTTTGTTAATGCCATATCAAAAAATTATCCACAACAACTTTAAAACTTAATTTACATCAAAATATCTTCATTCGGATTTAAGAGAAATATCACATTCCTATATTATGTCATGCAAGTCAAAGCAATTATAAAACATAACATAAACAAGTCTCTTATGGCTCACAACAACTTTAACATCAAAAATAACAAAACTACATCAATCTCAAAATTTTGTGCATAATTCCGCTATTTGACCACACAATTCATATATAAATTGTTCAGCATTTCTTTGTGTTTATCTTTTTTCACATTTTATATCACCTGGGTTAAAGATATAAGGAAAAAAAATACTGAATTTTCTTGGAATTACAATGATCTTTATACTTTCAATTAGAGGTCGAGTTGCAACAACAAAACAAAAACAAAAAACCACAGACAACTGCTTTCTTTTTCTAAATCTTAATTAGCCGTCAAGATCTAATTGCATCTAATAAGATGAAAAAACAAAGGACAATTTTTGTAGACCCATCTAAACTAATTCACCTCTAACAAACACCCCCTAGGTGCTTTCTTTACAATAGTGTGACCTGACTGTTTACAGAATGACTAGTGTCACATGACTGATTATATGTACAATCTGTATTTTTATCTGCTGTATAGAAATTTATATCCGAGTATGATGAAATTTGTCAAGAGTAAGATCTGATCAGTGAAAAATATCCCTTGAACAAACTGCCAAAGAGAAATCCTGTACTGCTCTCAGGTTCAGGTTCTGGCTCAGGATAGTAGTAGGAGGGGTTCTGCTTTACTCTCAGAACCGTCTGCCCGATCTGCCTCCGTATAGATTCAATTGTAGCAGCCTCCACAGGAAGCCCTGACATCTCCGAGACGTAGAACGAATCGACCGCTTTTCCCCCTTTGGTCGAGATTTCTGCCCTCCTGATACTCAGGCCGTGCTCCCGGAATATCCTTGTGATGTCCGAGAGGAGTCCGACTCTATCTTCTGTCCTCAACTCCAATTCCAGTCCCTCCGAGGCTCTTCGCTCTATCGCTGCCTTGAGGCATTGGATGACACGCTCTCGCTCCGGTTCTGAGCTTATAGGGAGCCCGTCGACATGTCGGATGTAATACTCCTGAAAACAAGGTTGAATCCATTAGGCAACTTAATAAAGATGAAGCATTGATCAGGTTTGTGCTGTTAATTTCTTTGTATTCGTACTTCTTCGGATTCATTCTTATTTAGACTGGGTTCACTTTTGGCATCATGTATGTTGCAGGGACAACACGGAGAGCGATACAAACGTTACAGACACGAAGACCATGCCAGTGTCTGATATCAACACGACACGATACGGACATTGAACCTGTTTTCAGAATGCCCATTCTTCCCAGGTCATCATCCTAGTAAATTATCAAAGGCATATCTGATAAAACCTACTTATGCATGAGGGCTAGCTTAATAAGGTAAAACTAATCCTGTTTTTACACCATGCACTAGTACAACCTATGTTGGACGGACACGACATGACATGGTAAGGACACTGTGACACGAAAAATTTATCTATTTTGGTTTGTCCTAGTGTATGTATTTTGGAGTGTCTGGATTGTGTCAGATACGTAGAAACCTTGCAACTAAGTAGTAAAGTAGCCGAAACAAAATTACCGAATTTGATCAATACCTGATAAGCATCCCCGCCTTCCGTCGTGTTGATGGTGCCATGAAACACCACATACTGCATGTCGGTAAGAGTACAGATAGTATCGAAGAGAAGCTTCGGCCGATCCATGGACCGCAAGATTGCCACAGTGTACTCCTTCTCAAAGCAGTCCGTCACAGTGACTTCAGGACGGCCGGACCTCTCATCCGATCCCAGGCCAACTCTTTCGTAGTCCTTATCGTCAAACATCATCTGGTGCAACCGGCGCTGGGTGTGCATGAGCCCGATGACGACCGCAGACTTGGCCGTCCTGTAATCGCCGTCGGCCCTCAATATGTTGCACAGGAGCTCCTTGATGGTAGCGAGCCTCCCCGGGTCCTCGATCGCCAGCCCCGTGGGGCCATCGGTGACATGAACCACAGCGGCCGCACGGGCGTTGTGGGTCCAAACCTCGGCCTTGACTACATTGCAGTCGAGATTGGTGAGCACCGCACACATCTCGGATAGAAGGCCAGGCCTATCGGTGCCGGTGAGCTCGATCGACGTATGCTCTTTGGAGGGCATCACGCCGACTGAGCTCTTCCGGAGGGAGGGCAAGTAGCAATCGTCTGACTCTAGGGTCTGAACAAGTAATACACCAGAAAAGTAAAATCAGTGATCATCCGCAAAAGGCTATTTGACAAGGTCTTGAGACCAAGTTCAGATACTTACAGTTTCTATGTATGAAATGATCTCTTTGTCCCAAACCTTATTACCGTCGCAGTCTGTCACATTGAACACTGATAACAACAACAAAAATACAGAGATTAGCTAAAAAATGCACAATCTATGTTGCATGTTGCACGGACACAGACACAACACGGTAAGGACATGTGATGATTTTACTATTCTTGGAATATTCCTGCCCCAACATGAGGTGACCTTATTATCACCATATGGCAGGAGATAAGCAGAATGTTTCTTCTTCCTTTCCCCTCAAATGAACAAGTCATCCTTCCGCATGCGTGCACAACCTGGTTGGCTATCCAGGAGCGATTGAAGACGAAGGGCTTCCTTGCTAAACTGGGCCGACCACCGACATGAACATGACATCTAATTTGGTGTTCTACGTTATTTTGGAGTGCCCTGTGGTTGTGCGTCCAATACACATCCGATACGATATGATATTTTTTTGAGTGTCCGTGCTTCCTAGCGTATCATGGAATGATATAAGTTTGATTTTTTCTTCTTCTACTTGTTAGGAGTGTTGTATGCTTACCATCCATGAACCAGCTCCCATCCGAAGAAATGTATGCTTTGGTGATGAGAAGGTTGAGATCGGTGAGGACTTGTATAACTTCCAGGAGTATCCCATGCTTCTTCACACTGTCCACACGAATAACCGTAGCACTCTCGCAAGTATCATTATCTATCACAACCCTGAGGATAAAACAAGCCAAAAAAAAAAAAAAATTCAGAAATCTATGTAGAACAAAAATTATGTAACAAAATTAAATATGGACAATAGGTTCCCAATTAATTGGAACACTGACAAACTATATATATAAAAAAAGCCCTAAAAAAAGAACACAAAAAAAGAACCAATATATTAGAACCAAAAAAAAAAAAAAAAACAGGAGAAAAAAGAAATAGATACAAGGTTTAGCAACAAAAATAGATACAAATTAATTCTTGGGCAAAAGTTCTAACAACCCAAAAAAACAGAAATTCAATAAGGATTTGTTTGGCAATTGTAGGGATAGCAGTTATGAGATATTTTTATAATACTGGTTAAGAACGATAGGGACAGAGCTCCCTTAGGGCCAAAGGGGGGCCCCGACCCCCTCCTTGGAATTCATAAAATGTCCCAAAAAAAAAAACCTAAATAGTAATGGGGAAATTAAATAGTTTGTTTTCACTTCTAGCAGAACACATCATGCACTGAGTAATGAACATGTCCCGTATTGTATATGTAACTGAATACTTTTGTTATTATTGTTACGTCTTTCTAGTCCTATGAGTTTTTGAATTTCTCTAACATCTACATAAATTTAGAGCACTGGACATAGAAGTATGAATGTTTTTCTTGTTTAATCCAATTTAGAACTTTTGGAATTTTTTTGGCATGTACACAAATAATAAGATTTGTGGGATTCATGTCAAGATAGACAGGTTAAGGACGTGTATCTGATAAAACATACAATTAACATTTAGAGCAGAATCAAATTTATTTGTGAAGTTGGACATTTTATGTGTGCATGCAAAGTTTTATTATGGTCAGTTGAACTTGTATTAAGAACATACGATGATCTTTCTTGTTTTGTAATGTTACTCGTTTGAAAACTGTATTTCAGCAAAAAAATCATTACTAAGGAAGATGCTGACATTTACCAACTTAGCTTATACGATACTGGTTCTGAATTGCTCTTGCATTGGTTTCATGGTCAGTTCTCTGATATGTTTTGGCTCCGTCCTTGATGAGCGATTATGAGGGATTCGATTTTGGGTGATTTTAAGTAGCGACTTTTAAACCAATTCGACTCATGCTTGGTAATTAACGAAAGGTTCTAAAAGTTTTTTACACGGATAAAATTAACTATATGCTCATATATAAACATAATGGCCTCGAGCGCAGGAACTGCCACCCAGTCGACGCGTCGATCAGGATGAAGTTCATATTTGATCAAAATAATAGAAACACATGAAATAATATAAACGTTTGGATTAAAGTAGAAGAGAAAGATTTTAAAAACTTACCCAAAAAGTAGTCATAATTTGGTAGAAATAGAATAAAGACACAAATGAGAAAGAAAATATAGGGTCGGATATTTAATAGTGATAATTATATATTTTTGGTGAAGATATAAATAGAATAAAATAATAAAACCGTTCAAAATTTATCGATTTGGAGTGTTTATAAAGTCATAAAAAATTATATTACATCGGTTTTAGAAAATTTTTGAGCCGATCAGAACCAGTGCCTCAAAAAAATTAACAACAAAAAAATTCATAAACAACCAATTAAAAAATATCTCAAAACTGATAAAAACAACGTTACCAAGTAGGCCATAAATAAAAATTTCTCCAAGAAAAAAAACCTCCAAACAAAAACAAAACTAATAAATAACACTCTAGTAGGAAAAGAAAATAAAAGAAAAGAAAACCTCAAACACAAGTTAACAATTTAAAAAAATAAGTTAAATCACAAAAATATACCAAAATAGTACCAAAAAAAAACTCATAAAACCAAAAGCAAGCTTCATACCTAGGTCTGTTCATCCTCCAGATGAACTTGGCATACTCATCGCCATCCAAGTCTAGAGCAACCTCAGCAAAATACTCATTCATCGCCATCATGCCAAAGAAAAAGGAATTACTATCAAACAGTAAAAGATATGGGAGAAAATTGAACTATTTGTACTGAGTTCTGTTTATATATAAATAGAAACAGAGGATAGGAGCCAAGGAAAGCCATGACTATTTCGGAATATGGTCCTTATTTGTAACTAGAAATTAGAATCCAACTTTCCGAAACAGGCCTTTATCCTACGCTCCACATGCTAACATGCGCATTATGGTGACGTTGCGATGGACTTTGATATTCTCACACCGAGTTGTTCGGGATTGTTTTGCTTTTCTTTTGGTACCGTCCTTTTCTTTAGGTACCGTCCTATCCATGGTTTTAGGAGAATAAAAGGAAGCTCTCCTGAAATTGTCGCTATGTTTAGGTACTGAATGTTGTATATTAATTAAATCTTAGGATTTTTAAACGTGTAATGATAAAATAATATCATACACATTTTTGGTGAAACCTTTTACGGAATAAATTTTACATTTAAATTTTGGGATTTTGATCATGGGGTCGGTGGGGAGGGGGGAACTTAGACCCTAGTGGAGTGGAGGCGGGCAGGGCCGGCCCGGTCCGGAGTGGGGTGGGGGTGGGGAGAGGTGTTAAACCTAGTTCGGACCTGAAGGTCGAGAGTCAACCGGACTTAATCGCGGTTCAGAGTTGAACCGGTTTAATTAAAAAAATTAAACTTTGAGAAAAAAAAGAATTTTTTTTTATTAATATAATTAAAATTAAAATCGTCTATAATATTTTTTTATAACTTACAAAAAATGAAAGTAAGTATTTTGTTTGCATAATATTTGGAATAAATTTTACAAGTCTTCTGTTTTCCGTCTTTTATTTTCCGTCTTCTGTCTAGTTTATTGTCAGCTCCTCCTTCTCCAGTAGGGTCGTCCATAGTAAGAGAATGAAAGTTCAGCTCATTAATGTCGGCACATTCCATCTTAAGTGTTGAGTTCGTTTTTCTGCACGAACCCAATCTTGAACGCAGACTTCCAGAATATTTGACAACATTATACTCCTCTTCTTGCTTAACATTATTGAACCTGAACTAAAATAAGATTTTCGATACTATCATGGACACCAGGACCATTAGAAGATCATGTGCTAAAAAAAAGTATAGGATAAGTTTTTTGTATCTTTTCTACCATTCTAAAATTGAAAAATACGATCCAGAATCATCATCATAAGAATTTAAATATAAGGATTCTTGAGGTGGTAGGGAATATTATTTTTATTTCTTCCTTTGTACTATACTTTTAGATGAGAAAACTTAGATATTAAACCAGAGCTACTACTACCTTGAACGGTTGTACAGGGTAGACTTGATACAACTTTTCTTCATATAAAGTAATTAGAATATCTAAAAAAATTAATTTGTACTTTTAAGCTATCTAACTCAACATTCATATTGTCATTAAAGTCGTCTAATATAAATACATCATCTAATTTAATTATAGGATCAAAATTCGAAGCTAAACAATATAAAAGAAGTATATCACGCAAATATTTTAGAAACTTTCGTCTCCATTTTGAAAATAACATAATCAAAACATGAAGCATTTCAATATTTAGAAAATAAATGAGACATGTTAATAACTTTTGTTAAAGCTAAAGGAGAAGTTAGATAATAAACTCCAAATAAAATACATGTAACATTGTAAAACAATTCTAAAAATTCATAAATTGTACTAAGAACTAACCAATCATTTTCAGGTACTTGAAAAATCAAAACTTGTATTAACATTACTATAATGTGTAATAACATCTTTAAATTTATTATAATATTTTAAATTTGTTGCATTCGCAGAAGGAGACGGTGCTAACCTTCAGCCTATGCGCATGAAGTGCAACTCTGTTGCATGCGCATAAGGGGTCATGGGCACTCCATTTTCTGAAGAAGGACCAAGCTCTATCGATAATCATTGATGTATGCGCATGGTATAGGACTGTCTTCAAAGGAATTTCCTACCCCGAAGATCCTATGCCCTTAAGCTCTGGAATCGGGAATCAAGTGAACTCTCTCTACTATGCACCGCAGCGTGCTAAGTCGAAGATGTCGAAGGCAGCTCGAGCCATGCGTACAAAAGTTGCTCGACAACAAGAACATGCGCCATTCAAGCTCATGCTCGCATATGAAGGGAAGCTGTACAGACTGGATGCTACGCGCGGGGAATCAACATGCGCCATCTGTGGTGCACAAATAGACCCAGCGTAGAGCCTAGCTATGCGCTTGAAGTGGGTCTGCCATTGAAGTCTTTCACAAACGACCTATACACATGGAATTTCTAAGTGCGTGAAGTAGGTCAGAAAGCAAAAGCCTTGCAAACAAATCCATGCGCAGACAGTGTCTATGCGCGCGAAGTGGGTTTAAATGAAATATTTTCCCTCATCTGATTTTTGTGACATAATCAATTACAAATGCAAAGTAAGGGAATCTTTAACTGTAAATATGATGTCTCCTTAATGACCCTACTGTGCAAACATAGTTATCAATTGTTATTGCATGAAAGCAGTTGAAATACCGCTAAAATAGTCTGTGTTCCAGAGACTGCATGCTACTTCGCCCACCCGACATCGTTTCAGAAGGCAAACTCATTGAAAGAACCCTAGAGGGGGGTGAATAGGGTCAAGCTAATAAATCAAGCACAAATGATTGATAATAGACAATTTAAAAAATAAGTGTGCAAGAAATAAAACAATGAGAATACCGACACCCAATATATCCTGGTATCCTCCTCGAGGCATTCTAGTCCCAAAATTTTTTGTTCGACTTAAATCCATTATTATCGCAAATAGTTACAACACGAGCTTTGATCCAATTTGATCCAAAGACTCGCAGACTTCTTTACATAAGAGCTTTGATCTGAGGCTCTCTGACTTCACACATGCTTTGATCTGAAGGCATGCACACTTCAAGCTCTTACAAGATGGTTTTGATATTCTTACAACAAATATAAAGATCTAACTTTTACAACTTAAGAACACTCTAACACAATTTGTGGATAGACAAATAAAAGTTTTGGTAAGTATTTGTGGATGGCCTTTGGTAGATTAAAAATTTTAGGTTCAAAAGGATCAACCTTAAATGAATGGGTTCAAGGCTATTTATACAAAGGCACAAAGAAAGAGCAATAATGCAACTTTCAATCCGTGGACGGTATATCGTCGGTATACTATAGTATACCGTCGATATACCGGTCTGCAGTAGTAACGGCTAGAAAAAGAACCGTTGTGATCATTTATTGCCAAAAATTCGACCATTGGATTGCTTGCTGTGCTGAACCGGTATACTGTCGGTATGCCGTATATATATATATATATATATATATATATATATATATATATATATATATATATAATCAGTATACCTGTCACGACCTGCACCCGGTTGTAGAAGCATGAAAAATACGCTACAGGATTATACTCAGTATGCATAAAACCCGCGTAAAGCAGAGTTTTCAGTGTTGTGTGGCGTAAGACATGATTTCAGAGCCATCAGCGTACAACAGAGCTTCATCGCTAGTACAACATAAAATATAGCTCCAGAACAACCCGCGTAATGCAGTATTTTCAGACTTCTTCAGCATAAAAATGTTGTTATACCGCCACTTTGGTGTAAAATCTGCTCACTTTTTGTACGAGGAACGCTTCGTATTCCTCGAACGAACCTGTCAGATCATGCAATGAACCTGACTCCTGACAAAGAGTACTACACGACTATCCAGACGACGGCTGTGATGATGATCCGGCACAGAGACCCAGAACGTCGTTTAGTGACATTTCCTTGATACAAATTGCTTTTACGCATTCAAGGGAATACGCTGCCTAGTTTTATACAGGCAGATGTGAGCTTTTACGCTCAGCAAGAGACAAAACGAACTGCCACGTCGAAAGCTGCTCTTTGTACAGAGCTCGAGGCACGTCTCTGCAGTTAATGCGCGTGATGGGGGCAGATCTCTGCATTTAATGCATGAGATTTGGTTCTGCTTCCAAAGACTGGGTGAACCATAATTACGGCTAATACGTCCACATCATCACCTCTGCATATTACGCCAACAGGCTATTTTCAGCTATAGGAGCACGATGTACGCTATCTCCTTGAAATACGTCGACTTGGCTATTTTTAATTATAGGAGTACGCCGTATGCTATCTCCTCGGAATACGCCAACTCAGGCTATATTTGCATTGGTGCGTGATAAGGCTATTTGGTTCAGAATACACTCAAGACCTCAGTCAAGGAAGGAGGATCGGCTAGCTTTTACGCTAGCTACCTATCCATGCAGCATCAGGCCTCCACGCCTACTAGGCTTCTACGCCTACTTGGCTTCTACGCCAACCTAACCGCTATTGGGCTTTTATGCCTATTTGGCTTCTACGCCTATTTGGCTTTTACGCCATCAGAACAGCTATTTAGCTTTTACGCCAACGAGACAGTTATTTGGCTTCTACGCCAATCATCTCTACGCGAGGGGCAGTTATCTACGTGGCTTGCATGTCGTGATCTTCGCAGAAGTTATACGCATTATCTCTTAATGGGACACGCGTCACACGCTTATTCAGAAGATCATCTATACGTGGGTAGTAGTTATGATAACCGTCGCGTAAAAGGTGCGGTTCTCTCTGCTGTTCAGCTTCTACGCCTATAAATAGATACCTCCGTCCATGGAGGTCAGGGGCGAAAAAAGAAGGGGTCGAAAACAGAGGTCGGATTTTATTGAGGTCGGAAAGAAAGGTCAAAAATTCAAAGAGAGAAGAGCACAGACAGAGAGTAGTGATTGACGATTTTGGCATCGAGCATCCACTCCTTCTTGCAATCTTTGAAGCTTCTACTTCTTCTACAGCACTTCTTCATCATCGTATGGTCCAAGGGACAAAGTGATCGTCCGCAGATCAGACTCCTATATCAATATTTACCCAGATTAAATTTTGTACTTAACATCCTCGTATAGGATTAATAGTACTTCTTGTTTGTAAACCTAAGAAAGAGTTTCGTATAAACCTAGTTTTATTTCTTTCGTTTATTATCAAACACAAGATGGCGACTCTGCTGGGGACTACTTTCTCATCTGACGAGAAGGCAATTGCTCAACACGATGCAGTATCAGTAGGATCAATGAAGAAGACCTTGGTCGTCCAGTTCGACCAGTCAGCCTACGAAGACATGCTTCGAGCAGGGGGTAGATCTCATTCCCTCTCTGTCCAAGACAACAGGAAATTGCGTAAGGTGTGGATGCCCCGGACATCCCCTACCATTCCTGCCGACTCTCTGATTTCTCCGACCAACAAGGTTGTAGCTTCGCAACCTTCGTGCCCTGCGCGTAAAACTCTGTCTCCCGTCTGTGACGTGGCAGACAACTTCTGGCAAAGCCTCAGTGCTAATCCAGAAGTCTACTCCGCGCTTTGCACGTAAAACTCTGTCTCCCGTCTGTGACGTGGCAGACAAAGCTTCCGGCCATGCCACAGTGCTAACCCAGAAGTCTACTCCGCGCCCTGCGCGTAAAATTCAGTCTCCCGTCTGTGACGCGGCAGACAAACTTTCTGATAATGCCTCAACGCCTATTCAGAAATTTCAAACGCGTTCCGTGCGTAAAAATGTATCTTCCCTCCGTGGAAAAGCAGATGGTCCCTGCAATCTACGCAAGGGAAAACAAGTGGCGGATTTTCCGATCTCTCGGATTTTACGCCATCAAGAGAGGAGTCTGCCCGCTCTTCATATTACCCGGAACGCTGACGTCCGTTCGAGGACTTCCTCAGCTATACGCCAACCTAAGCAAAATTCCAAATTACACCAGGAGAAGCCCCTCGACGTAAAGAAGACCCGGTTTGTGGATAGATACGCTTCTCATGGATCATGTGCTACTCATATGGCTGAACTGCTGTATACGGGTGGCAGGGGGAGAGTTATGGTTCCCAATATCCGCATGCCAACTGTTGTAAACAGGAGGAACAAGCCTTCTTCTTCTTCTACTGTTAATCCTCCTGACTGGCGTGAATTTTTGATCCAGAAACGCAAAGACATGAGTCATAACCAGGATTCAGTTCCCCTAACTACCAAGCGTGGGGAGATCAGGTAGGAAGATGCGTCAACATCCAATGTCGTCATGACATATGGGCCACACGAAGATTCTGTCTTTATTGTTTTGCCAACTCGTGATGATCAGCATCAAATAATCTTTGGTCGAATGCGGAATAGACCGATGGTACAAGAAGAATCTTGCGAGTCTGATGTTGGCAAAATGCAAATCCGCAGATATAACCCACAAGCTTTGAAGATTATACAAAGCATGGGTTATGATTTGAAGTTGAAACAAGGCCTCAACTATGGAAAAGACAGAAGAACACCGTTGCATGGTAATCCTTACTGTCAACAAACTCGTTTTGGGTTGGGGTATACTGCATCTCTTGCAAGCTCCAAACCTCCAGAGTCTGATCCTGTAATACCAGAGGCAGGTCCTTCTAAATCAACTTCTGTGGACAAACGCCATGACATGTCTGGGGGTAGCCTACCTCGACAAAACAGGACAGCATCCAAAGCTGGGGGTAGAATTCCCTCGGAATCTGAAGATGATGCAACGATGACAATCTTCCCGGAAGACCGTAAAACTCAGGCATCGGGAGCCCGAAGGCCAAAAGGGACTTTCTCCTTCAATGAAGATGACATCATTAAGATCTTCAATATATTGATGAAGGAACACAAACTTCAGATACCCCACATCAGATACCCTGAGAGGGCTGGCAAAGTCGATGACCCGGATTATTGTCTCTTTCATCGGTACATTCATCACCCCACAAGGGCATGCTATGTACTGAAAAGGAGAATCCAAGAGTTGATCGACGCTAAAGTCATCACCTTGCATCTATAAAACAAGGGGACGATCACGGCAAATTGATTTCGCTCTAACGTAACAATTTGCTCCCTCAAGAAAATACCGGATGATGAGTCCCTAAAGTTTTCCCAGCGGATTCTTCAGGTCTATCCCCACTCAGGAAAATTACTTCATAGTGAATTTTTCGGACATGAGTTCACGTCCATATTACCTCTGAACTATTGTCCAAGCATTTCTTTATTTTTTCAGCAAAAGTTTGTCATGTTCATATTACCTCTGAACAAACCTTCCTGGTTTTGCTATCGATGATCATGTCCATTTTACCTCTGATATCGGTTGTCGTCTCAACTTAACACCCGTACTTAGCTCTAAGTACGCCAGTAGTGTTAGGTCCACAAAAATTGCCATGTCCATATTACCTCTGAGCAGATATATATATCTCCATCCCCAATGGAGTCACAACTCAAAAGTTTGTCATGTTCGTATTACCTCTGAACAAACTTTTCGAATTTTTGACTATCAATTATCATGTCCATATTACCTCTGATATCGATTGTCATCTCAACTTAACACCCGTACTTAACTCTAAGTACGCCAGTGGTGTTAGGTCCACAAAAACTGCTACGTCCATATAACCTCTGGCAGGGCTTGTCCTAAACTTATTACTTGTACTCTCGTGCACAAGAAGTAATAGGTCCACAAAAAATTTCCCTGAGGAATGCCCGCAATGGAAAATAAAATTCTGAACTATCCTCATTTTTCCAGCGAAGAAAGAGTCAGTCTCTATTAATCCCCACAGAGTCGTGTTGCCTCTGTCAAGATTTGTCTCAAACCTATTACTTGCACTCTTGTGCACAAAAAGTAATGGGTCCACCAAAAATCTCCCAGTGGGATGTCCTCAACAAATACGGTATCGTACTACGTCCATATTACCTTTAGTACAATATCAAAAATTCGTACAGACAATCATAAAGAAATGGGAGAGCCCTTATATGATTGCAAATGGCACTTACAGATTAGCCAAGTCTAATAAATTTTTTTGGCTACTATCAACTACAAATTCCCGAAGAAGTACTATACTTGATCTCCTTCGTTTAACGGAGTATGACGAAGATCTTATTCTGACGATACCATGCACAAAGGTTAGCTGGATCATATTCTATCAGGTTCATGTGACCTCCGAATAGATATCCTTAACTAATTTGTAAGCCTATCATGTTCGTATTACCTCTGATAGTGTTTAGTATACAAATTTAGTTGGATTATATTCAGGTTCATGTCAACTCTGAATAGATTTACATTCAGCTAAACCTTAACGAAAGTATGTCATGTTAATGATACCTCTGATATCACTTTCACCCTAACCTATCATTCATATTCAAAAAATGATGGGTCCGCCATAGTCAAATAAAATCTCTTTATTATCTCCAGAAAGAGCAAGTTACATATAAAAGCAAAAGGTACATCATTGGGGAGGGACAGTTAAATCCTTAATCTGTCGCGCCAAAGCAGCCATTCTATCATTCCTAGAGTTCAAAACATGGTTGCGAGCCTGTTCCAGCCTTGCATCGTCATCACTCAAGCGAGATAGCTCGGACCGAGCATCAACAAAACTGGCATGGATGACTCCTGCACGTACCAAGTTCTGCTGAGTTATCTCCACTTGGCCCTTAAATACATCACGAGCTGCCGATGTCTTGAGAAGCTTCTCCCTGGCCGGAGCGAGTTCAGCTTCCAAATCTCGAACCCTCGCTGCCTCTTCCGCATATGCGGCCTCGCACTTAGTCAGCTGGGGAATGACATACTCCAACACGGCACGCTCTTCATTCATCTCTTTCTGCTGTGCCTCGATGGATTTGCTTAGAGTTTCCATCTTCCCAACAAGTTCCGCAGTCATGGAGTCATACTCAGCCTGAATCAGGTCATCAATGCTGCCTTGGGATAGTTGCAAATAATTGTTAATTGGTTGTTCTAAACCATTAACTATTTGCTCCAGCGCATCAGCTCTCCCAGCGTCGTTGAAATTTTTGATCGGCGCTATCGCAACCTGGGAGGACATCCTCAGAGCCTCGAAGCCTAGATTCTTCTCCAGCACCATTGATATCAGTATTTTTAAAGTGGTGTAGAAAATACTGGTATACTGCTCAACTATCATGGCGAGATCCGAATGGACGCTGGGAGTGACTGCAATATCAGTGAATCTCCTTCCAGGAACGACCGCAGAGAGTGTCGTCACAGTCGTCACTTCAGCAGATGGCGCGACAAAAGTAGAGGCACCAGCAACAGTCGAAGTGGCAGACGTACTCAAAGGAGGCATGGTCGTGATGACAGGCTCATCCTCCTCTAAGGATATCGGGACTGTTTGGGCGAGCTAGCACCCGAAAATGCTGCCTCTTCAAAGTTGAGTACCGCCGTTTTATCGGCTGGAGCTGCAACAAAGCCAAAGGTTGCGTCGACGCTGCCCTCCCCGTAGATGTCTTCCCCTGAAAAGAAGACAAGAGAAAGTTAATATCAACCTGATGCTAATTTTTTCTAAAAAGAAGCGTAAAGACGACATTTACCCATGGCTGATGGTATATATGTCGCGTCCGCAGCCAGTACAGCTAAATCATTTCTTAATGATGCTAAACGAGCTGTCATACCTGGAGAGGAGGGTGCACCAAATGACGACTGAGGGTAGTCATCCAAGTCTTCACCCAGATCTAATCGATGTTCATCAGGTGGAATCTCGCTGGGGATACTTACAGACGCGACAGGGGTTACTCCCGTTACTGGTCTGGATAAAGGTATATGCAATCTTATCTTGCTCGGCCTCGAAGGCGACCTCGTAGCACTACTTGAAGCGGTAGTAGCGACAGCAGCCTCGAGCAAAGAATCTCCGGCACTGGCAGCCGGAACTGTGGAGGTTCCCTCTCTAATAGGCGAAGGACCTCTAGCCAAAAAATCATCCCCGCCCGGGGAAACGACATGCTCACTCCTAGCAGCCTCATGGCTGGAAGTCCTGACAGGACCACTAACAGTTTTCTTTTTCTTGCGAGGGAAGCCTCTTTCAGAATAGGAGCCCTTCGCTTACTAGGGATAACTAGAGGCTCTGCAGGCGGAGGTATTATTCCTCTCGGTACTGTCAACAAAAACTCATCTAGATCGACAGAGTCTTCACCTTCGTCAGAGGAAACCGATGGGACTTCCTCTCTTCCCGCGGACTTAGAAGAGGGCATCCTAAAACTTTCACGCATATCAAAATTACGATGGAAGGTATTGGTGGCCACATAAAATTGGGCGTACGAATGGAGGATGCGCAACTCCATGGAGAGAGAAGTCGCGGGCATAGTAAAGGCTGCTCCAGTACAACCCATTATGAAGTATCGACATCCTTTCGCTCCATCAATATGTCCACCTCTGGACTTGAAGCTGGTGATGGCATTTACCACATGCAATTGGTCATACCCAAACTGCCTGGCGAACCGACTAGACAGATAGGGCTCCAAGAAGCAATGGTCTTCACTTCTGTACAACAAATGGGAAGGTCTAATGCAGACCAACCAATAAAAAGCTTCAGGAGAAAGAACGGTCTTCCCTTCACCTGAATCCTGAAGTCTCGTCCCCTGTTGATTGATATGTAGAGTGGGGACGGTACAGAAAAGCTTTCAGCTATGAGCAAAATTCAATGCTCGCCGACAGTTCACGACGGTGGTCATGTTCCAAGTGGAATTCTTGTAATTCAACAAGAAATTATTTCCCGAGCTACTGGCAGAGCCGGGAGACATCATCCTGGGGTTATGAAGAATTAACCATCCCATCAGATACAAGAATGGTAACTCTACCCTGGGAAAGCTTTCACGCCGGGTTTCATCTGCAAGCAGCCCATCAGTAATGGCCCTCAGGCCAGCTTGTATCCGGCATATCATGGCAGGGAGCAGGCCCAGTCTTGCCCCAAACACCAAACGCATTGCAGGCCATAAGGTGTTACGGTGAATGCGATCCGAAGATGTAATGCCTGGTACTACCAATCGGCGTAGCCATACAGAGAGGAAGCCAGCCAGTTGAGCTTCCCTTGACAGAGGCCTGCGGCAATGCCTCATATAACTGTAGGCTTTAGTGCCTGCAGGATAATTCCCTATCCCCTCATCGAGAACTTGATCTGAAGCCCCGGCGTCTTCAATAAGATCATCAACTATTTGAGCATTAAGCACGCTCAACAGGCTCAAAGGCTTATCCCTGCTATCCACAACTTTGTCTGGCTTAGCATCTCTGGCCTGATGAAAGAAGAGATAGGACGCCCATTTGTTGGTATGAGCCAAATCAGAGGGCTCATTATAGAAGGTGGTGCACGCTAGATAATGGCTCATTAGCTCCTGGTACACTGCCACTACCCGAGGGTTTGTATCCCCCAGCTCCCTGTTTGTGGGAACGTACTCTTCATAAGGAGTATCCCCCATTGGCAGTCTTGAAATCTCTGCCATCTCGTGAAGGGCCAATCCTAACTCCCCTAGCAGAGTGGCAAAAGTCCCAGTGAGGGAGATATACCGCTCCATCAAAGCCAAAAATAGGTTGGGGTTGGGAGGCAGCCCAATACTGGTAGCATTCACAGCCTCGAACAGACCAATGCTCTCCAGCTCCATCTGAAAATGCTTCAGGGCCCAGGCAGCTAAACGAGCCCATCGAAGATTTTCAGGGGTAACCCACCCGTTGGTCCGAGGATTAACCTTGGGGTATACTCCTCCATGCTCCATGAAGTCATTGCAAAAAGTTGATAATTGGACTGGCTGGAGCAGTGAAGTGTCCTCACTCGGGACGTTGTCCGGCAATAATCCCCTGAAAGGCATGACAGGGCCTGAAGGGCGGCTCACAAATAATCCTTGGCCTGATCCCTTTTGATAAAAAATCTTTCCCGGTTGGCCGTGAAGATTAGGGGTCAGGGTCCACGACATCTTCCTGGGATGTGTGGCATGGAAGAAGGCCGAGATAGGGTAATCTCTCGGCATCCTGGGCAGGTACATAACCATGCCCCCAGCAGTAAAAACCCAGTTTTCCTTCTTGGGCTTCGTTTGGGATTGTTTATCAATCATATCCCCGAATAGGAAAGCTGGTTTTATATATTTGGCCCCATCTAGAGACGTCAGAGGCTCCCCGTCGATCATACTCAACAGCATTCGTTCTCCTTGAGACGATATCAGAATCCCCCTTCCTTCAGGGTATTGGGTTCCAGAAATAGGGAATGTCACGTGGGACAAATCCTCCAGGTAATTGGAGTTCAGCATTCTAGCAGCAGAACCCATCACCTCAGCCAACAGAGGTATCTGCAAGTCCACTATAAAATGCAAGAAGCACAAGTCAGTTTCTACACTAGACATTACAGTCTTGCAGCTTACGCAAGATTAACAGTCTGTACTTTTACGCTAAGACTGTAAAAACTTGAGTTTTTACGCTGGAACCTATTTTCGAGGCGTAAAATTCAAGGTTGGCAGTATATAGTCTGTGTTTTTACGCCACTGCCAAAATTTGAATTGTTACGCCAAAATTTTCATCCAGAGCGTAACACTCAAAGTTTGTACTATACGCCAAATTTCGACAGTCAAAGCTTTTACGCCAGACTGCGAAAATATGGAGTTTTTACGCTGACATATTAGGAATGTGGGCATAAATGATAAAATATCTCTGTGCATCATCTTCCTCGAAGAGGCTCTCAGCACAGAAGATGACCTAGCGCGTTCACGTACAACGTGTGCGAAGGATTTTTCTCGTTTTTCTTCGTCCCAAAAGCTTTACCTATGACGTCTGGCGCACAGCTTGACGAGAGGACAATTCGTTCAGAGCGAGGTTCGTTCAGCCCAATGGGAGTCGCTCGTGCTTGAGCAGAAGAGAGAGAAGAAGACGCAGCTTTCTTTCCCTTAGAGGTGGAAGGTTGTTTCGGTGCCATGGCTAAAACTCAGAGTTCTCAAAAGAAGAGACGAAGAAGAACTCTCAAAAGAACAAAGGGTTTTTGCAAAAGACAGATGAAGAGTTCCTTCTCTGAAAATCTTGGGGTATTTATAGAGTCTGGATGACTCCTCGAATCCCTAACATAATTCGATATTTAATATTCGGTTATGATTTGGGGCCACGTCAGCTTATCATTTGAAAGAAGAAGATGGACAGTCAGCGGATTCAAAAAGTTTTTTTTTTCGCGCAGAGCAGATCTACGATTTTTACGCTAAGGAGCTTTTTACGCTCAAGAGACTACAAATCTACGGTTTTACGCTCAGAGGCTATAAGTCTACGGTTTTACGCCTGGATGCTTTTACGCTCGAGAGGCTACAAACCTACGACTTCACGCTCAGAAGCTACAAATATATGATTTCACGCTCAGAAGCTTTTTATGCTCAGAGGCTATGAATCTATGACTTCACGCTCGGAAGTTTTCTTTTTAGAGGCTATAAATCTACGGTTTTACGCCCGGATGCTCTTATGTTCAGCAGCTTTTACGCTCGAGAGGCTACAAACCTATGATTTTATGCTCATCTACACTACGGATCTATGACTTTCCGCATATCTCAAAATACGCAGGCCAGAGTATGCGTATATCTGAACAATTCTCAAAACGGCCAAATACAAGGGTTTACGCAGAAGATGCTCCTTAATGGCCACGAAATATTCCAAGTACAGAGTTCAGCATTGAAAATGACTCTTCTTCTTGGGTCGACTGGAAGTTCATCCAAAATCCAGTCAGAATCTTTTCTCTACAGTTCAAGCATGGCCAGTTTTGACAGCCATTTCTTGCCCTACTTCAAGGGAGTTTTTGGGAAATCATTCTTGAAGATGATTGTCTGAACAAGAATTCTTCTTAAAGAAGTGACAGTTCAGAATTCTACGCAACTTCTCGTTCAAAACAGCAGGACAGTTCGGATATTCGACTTAAATGCTAGAGCAGTTCTCTACGCGTCCTCAATTACGCGTAAAAGACGGGACGAGATCGGCTACTCTTTTTTATCAGAGTCGGCGTAAAGTTATTCAGACGTGTCGAAGCTGCACACTATTCAGACTTCATTACAGCAAAATATGGCAAATCATCAGATGCGTAAAAGAAGATAATTTTATTAATCATGATTACATATGATGAAAATCCAGTCTACAAAGGGTTTTTCATCTTCATGATTATATATGATGGAAATCCTTGTTCTACCAAGGGTTTCTCATCTTCATTTAGGATCACACCAAGAATCTGTTCTGCTGGGTTTTCATATTGGTGGAGATCTTTGTCTTCTGCAGCAGTTCATCGACTTCCACAGTCGATGAACAAGAAAATGATTAATGGCGGGAGGATACAAAACTGGGCCTGTATAAATTATTCAAGAGCCCATCCTCCATACGTCTTGACAGATTGAGTTAGGATTCAGACCCAACTCAATATTGGAAGACAGGGCCAGTTTGTCTACCCTCGTCCACCGTCATGATGGGAGAAAATACAGCTTGCGAGCTGTGTGGTCGAATGGGACCCTTCCTCTCTCCTGGACGAATCGCCATATGAAATTGCTGATCATCCCGAGCAAAGGAAGCTATGATATCCTTCCATGATCCATCGTTGCAGAGGACATTTGCTCGAAGACGCCTCTTCTTATGGCTCCTTATGAACAGGAAGAACATGATCTACTTCTTCTTCCTCAAGTCAGCATGATAGAACTCAGCAACCATTTCTGTGTGGTGAAGGGAGTGCGGGAAAAACAGGTTAACCATTTTATTGGCAGAGGAGAACACACCAAATCCCAACAAATCCTTAAATATTTGCCGAGAAATCAGCCTCGTGGAACGAGTCAAAATTGACCGTTTTATGCTTCGTTCAAAGTGTTTCAAATTACGAGGAATTTGAAAACATTGAAGGGGGTCTTGTAGAAGCATGAAAAATACGCTACAGGATTATACGCAGTATGCATAAAACCCGCGTAAAGCAGAGTTTTCAATGCTGTATGGCGTAAGACATGACTTCAGAGCCATCAGCGTACAACAGAGCTTCATCGCTAGTACAGCGTAAAATATAGCTCCAGAACAACCCGCGTAATGCAGTATTTTCAGACTGCTTCAGCGTAAAAAGGTTGTTATACCGCCACTTTGGCATAAAACCTGCTCACTTTTTGTACGAGGAACGCTTCGTATTCCTCGAACGAACCTGTCAGATCATGTAGTGAACCTGACTCCTGACAAAGAGTACTGCACGACTATCCAGACGACGATTGTAATGATGATCCAGCATAGAGACCCAGAACGTCGTTTAGTGACATTTCCTTGATACAAATTGCTTTTACGCATTCAAGGGAATACGCTGCCTAGTTTTATACAGACAGATGTGAGCTTTTACGTTCAGCAAGAGACAAAACGAACTGCCACGTCAAAAGCTTCTCTTTCTACAGAGCTCGAGGCAAGTCTCTGCAGTTAATGCGCGTGATGGGGGCAGATATCTGCATTTAATGCATGAGATTTGGTTCTGCTTCCAAAGACTGGGTGAACCATAATTACGGCTAATACGTCCACATCATCACCTCTGCATATTACGCCACCAGGCTATTTTCAGCTATAGGAGCACGCTGTACGCTATCTCCTTGAAATACGTCGATCTGGCTATTTTTAATTATAGGAGTATGCCGTATGCTATCTGTCACGCCCTAAACTCCCGCAAGCCCAATAGTCCCCGCTGAACGTGAAATCACCACGCTGCAGCTCTCCCGCGGGACAATCATTCTCTTCGGGACGTGATGCCGTACGAGCCTGGAGTTGCGCTCGTACAAGGCGATGTTGTTAAACACGAAAGTTATCATCGAAACAACCAAGTTACAGCGGAAGCCAATTGTGTACCAAGCACACATCAGAGTATACGCAGCGAAGCTCACGATAGGGTCCAAATGAGATGCCCAGAGTCAATGCCACAAAGGCGATGCCACGGAGACGATGAAATAACTCTTGCTCTTTCTCTAGCCCACAAAGGTACTTACAGTTCATACATCTTGTTCCGTATATCCAAGCAGCGCCACTACGCCTGTGTACCTGAAATATTGCCCACAAACGTGGGTCAGTACACAACCGTACTGGTGAGCGGGGTAACCCACTCGTCTAAGCCGACACTAAGTAAAATAGTGAATGCACACAGTTAAATGGTGATCTTTCTAGTTGAATCCTAGATTCGTTTCATGGCATATGGATGACATGTTAAGGAAAGCAGTAAAGCAGTTTAAGCATGCAAGCATTCATTCTCAAACCAAACGACAAGCAGTTTATATATAGCCGACCCGTCTAACTCAATGTCATCGCTTGCACGATGACATATCGAACCATCAGTCTCGCCTCAATATCCATTCTCAACCAAAGTTTATATCCCACTCTCGAGTGCACACTCTTGCCGAGGCAAGGTGGCCGCGCCTACACGATGCACAAACCAACCAAAGTAAAGCAAGCCAACTCTTATCTATATGAAGTCACTGGCAGAGCCATACAGGACATATCTCAAGCATTACGGCGCGCCCTATCAGCCCGGGTAGCAAGCCTCGCTGGAGGTCCCGCAATGCATCGCGACTGAACGCGAATCAAATGTTTCCCTCCGGATCGAAACGGCTCCAGTGCCCCGGATAAAAACCGTTTCGGGGAAAGTGCCAAACCTTTGCACAAGTTGTCCGTGACATGCAGACACACGTAGGTATGACGAGAGGATCGAACATTCTCGTCCCACCAAGCGATCCTAGACTCGTTCCATCGATAACCCAACCGAAGCATCCATAACCATTCTTCCATCATGTTCTTCCAAAGAACCCAAATCTCGACCTCAAAACATAGTCCGAGGCATCAAAATATCAAGTGTTTCATAGGCACGAAGCCTCTTCTCAACACAATCCAAATTGGTGCAACACCTATGCTCGAAGCAAAACCCATGGCACAATGCCGTTTCAGTGGCACAATGTCACATTCGTGGCACGATGCCCCATCAAGCGGCATCATACCTCGCTGATGCAGTTGTTCGGTTTCGAACCACAACTGCTCGCTTTGCAAGACAAAGCGACCCAGTGATACTCGTGCACGGATGCACGCTCGCTCGCCCAAATTCCCGATATTCTCGATATTCCCATTTGCCTCAATGTATCATTCCAACTTGTATATTTTCAACCGTCCAAACAAAATCCCAAGTATCCAACCGATCGCCTCAAACGTATAATCCAACTATCGCACCAACTATCCAACGCGTAAAACCATTCAAGCCACAATCCTACCAAGCCAACGACGCACACTCTATGCACGCCTCAGTGTAGTGCTTCCCGATGTTTCAGCCCAAGTGTACAAGCCATTACGTGTTTTCAATATTATTAGGCATGAAGGAGTAGAGGAGAAGGGAAAGAGCCCACTCACAATGTTCGAATCCGTTAGGCATCCTGTCCTGCCGATACGGCCAATCCCTTGAACCCGTGGTCCGATGCAAGCGCGATCTACTCAACTGGTATGACCGTGCGAGCAGGCCGTGCTCTCCAAATCATCCGACCGATCGGACTAAGGAAGACGGCATTATCGTTTCCATCCAGCTATTCAGTACTGTTCTGAACGAACACCTGATTTCCATCGAACCTGCTAGCCATCTGCACATTGAAACCAACTCGATTAATCCTTCTTCCCGAAATCCGACATTTCAAATGTAACCAGCATTTGATTCATTAAATCCGACTCCGACTCAGCGTAACGCTCCGAGCGGTTGCGGGACGTTACATAATATACCACTTAGAATCAGGTTCGTCCACGAACCGTGCTGGTACTCATTCCTATCACATGCCACAATCCAATTCCATGGATCTGCTCTAAGAAACTCACATATTCACGATTCTGTCTCCGCATCTCGTTCTGCTGAACGCTCGAATCAATTTCACGAATTCTCACATCCTCCTTGCAGCTCAACCCGAATTTCTCGTATCGCTTAGTTTTGGATCGTACATATATTTAAGGCGTCCCTAAAATACATGCATTTCATCCGAGCTTTGCGATAGCAAATTTGAACAAGTTACAAGGGTATCTTTATGTTCGAGGCGTCCATTTGCTTTGCTCCCAATTGAACCAAATCACGATTTCCATTCCAACATATTCGCTCGAGCGCTATTCTCAATTATGCAGATATTCCCACCGACTCAATCAGTTCGCGTTCCAGCTCAATCCATCCCACTATTTCTGAAATCAGTACTAGCAACATCTCCAAATATTATCTTGATCACCGAACGATAATCTTAACTGATCTACCCCAGCTACGCGACTTACCCAAATATCAACTTGCTTAGATCAGTTCAGTCCAACACATTATTCCACAATCTCAATACCTCGCTGGGTGAACATCTATATTGAGGTTCGTGTGATCCACGAAGATCTCGTCGCAACGCCAAAGGGATTTGTGTTGCCACGATTTCAACGTGGACACACTCGCCACAATTCTTAGGTTGCGCATGAAATAGTTCTTCGCGCTGCTTCCACTGCCTCGAAGCATAGAATATCACCTTTGCCTTCCGAACGAGCACGCTTCCCAGAATAGTTCCGAGACATCTTGTAAATCTGAAGCACGTCTGTCCCTTCCAGTATTCGCAAGGATTTGATCTGAACGAGCCGCCACAGTCGTCCATTCATATGAATGCTATTCCCTTCCAGGGCACGATGAGTCAGAGGCGATGCCATCGAGATAAAAACCTGTGACTCTGAATCTCATCAGTTGACTAGGCTACTTCCACCATTGCTTCGATCTTCTGGCTGCATCTTCAGCTGAAGACTATCCCAAGGGTCTCTCAAATCCAACACTCAGTCGATAAGCCAAATCTCATTGCTCACATCTGCCCTCGACGCATTCCCAAATACGCCGCCTCAAGGGTCGTTCTATGGGTCTACCATATTCATATCCGATTCAGCGGTCAAGTCACTTAGGGTCAGCTGTCCCGAAGCTACGCTCGACAATTGTAATTATCACGATGGACAGTTAATATAAACCATGCTATATCTCATCTGCAAATCCGAATAAAAATTCAACCATTCACCCGAGCGAAGTTTCCGAATCCGAGAACCGCGCTCGTTGAAACCTTATTCCATCAATCCGCCGTTCTGTCCTGAATCCATCAAATTTTCGAATTGCATATTCGATTCTCGCACCATCGATTTCAACGATTCTCAAAGCTCAAGACTTGCTCAAATTCACATCCGTTTGCCACGTCCCACCTTGCACTTTCAACTTACTCAAGCAGCACAGTGATTCGTTCCGACGTTGCTCCCACATTTAGCTATCTTCAGAAATCAATCCGCCAAAATCTTTTGCCTTCCGTTGTGGCCACAATCCGTCCACGTCTTTCCAGAGAATCCGTCTATCATCGTTGTACCATCTTGCCCAAAATTTTATTTCCGCTAAACCTGATTCAACTTCTCGAGCAACAATATCCAAAATCCTTCAAGTTTGTGTGAATCAATCGCATTGTCCCTCCAAGCCAAGTTCGTGTTTCGTTGCTCAACCAACAGCTCAAATGCGTTGCCCAAAATCATAGTCCGTGCTCGCTATCATTCCGATAATTCCACCACTTTACTTAAGCGTAACCCAAATGTTCGTTCCGATTCCGTCCATCTCTTAAGCCCAACGATGCTTTCATTTGCATCAGTCCGTTCACGATATGCTCAACTCAATATTCGCTTGCTCCATTTTCATTCTTCCCACTATACCGACTTGCACCAACCAACTTGTATTCTCGTTTCACGAGTCCGTTCAGGAAATTTTCATAGATGTCCAACCAAAATGTTTTCAATGCCTTGCTCAAAATGTGGTATCCTATATACCACTCCGAATCGAGTCGCTACTCACATTACGATTTCTTGCACGAATCCAAGATCCGTTCGAACCATCCCTTAAGTGTGATCATGCCTTTCCCAATTCGAGTTTGACACAAAACTCAGGCAATGCTTGAATTATCCAACCATTTCCAACGGTTTCACACATTTGTTATACGAGCAACTCGTTCCAACTTATCCTTGATATTCCCGAGCCAAACTCAGACTTGCTCAACCGATGCGCCACAGCCAAAATTCCAACTTCTATCTAACACAATCGCTTGACGAGCAACTCGTGCAATGATCTATTCTTTTCGAATATTTCTACCCAAAACATACTGCATAACCAAATCTCGTTAGCCAACCAACTGATCCATTGAGGCAATCAGAATCTCCCAAATGATAAGCCAAGCCAACCCAACGAAAGCCCACACTTGTTGCACAAATGTAACAACGCCAACCAACTTGCTGCACGAATGCAACAACGCCTAACGAGACTAAGCGATCCTACGAAAACCAACCAAGGCAACCCAATCAAGAAATAAAATGCAGCCAAAACCAGCAATAAATAGACTTATTGCATGAAACATCCGATGCGGCACCGAGTAGAGTCAAGAGCTAAACGACACACGAAAGCAATTTTTGAGTTTGTGATGAAGCGAAGGACCAAGTCCGAAGAAATGAACCGGGCGCTCTGATACCAATCTGTCACGCCCCAAACTCCCGCAAGCCCAATAGTCCCCGCTGAACGTGAAATCACCACGCTGCAGCTCTCCCGCGGGACAATCGTTCTCTTCGGGACGTGATGCCTTACGAGCCTGGAGTTGCGCTCGTACAAGGCGATGTTGTTAAACACGAAAGTTATCATCGAAACAACCAAGTTACAGCGGAAGCCAATTGTGTACCAAGCACACATCAGAGTATACGCAGCGAAGCTCACGATAGGGTCCAAATGAGATGCCCCGAGTCAATGCCACAAAGGCGATGCCACGGAGACGATGAAATAACTCTTGCTCTTTCTCTAGCCCACAAAGGTACTTACAGTTCATACATCTTGTCCCGTATATCCAAGCAGCGCCACTACGCCTGTGTACCTGAAATATTGCCCACAAACGTGGGTCAGTACACAACCGTACTGGTGAGCGGGGTAACCCACTCGTCTAAGCCGACACTAAGTAAAATAGTGAATGCACACAGTTAAATGGTGATCTTTCTAGTTGAATCCTAGATTCGTTTCATGGCATATGGATGACATGTTAAGGAAAGCAGTAAAGCAGTTTAAGCATGCAAGCATTCATTCTCAAACCAAACGACAAGCAGTTTATATATAGCCGACCCGTCTAACTCAATGTCATCGCTTGCACGATGACATATCGAACCATCAGTCTCGCCTCAATATCCATTCTCAACCAAAGTTTATATCCCACTCTCGAGTGCACACTCTTGCCGAGGCAAGGTGGCCGCGCCTACACGATGCACAAACCAACCAAAGTAAAGCAAGCCAACTCTTATCTATATGAAGTCACTGGCAGAGCCATACAGGACATATCTCAAGCATTACGGCGCGCCCTATCAGCCCGGGTAGCAAGCCTCGCTGGAGGTCCCGCAATGCATCGCGACTGAACGCGAATCAAATGTTTCCCTCCGGATCGAAACGGCTCCAGTGCCCCGGATAAAAACCGTTTCGGGAAAAGTGCCAAACCTTTGCACAAGTTGTCCGTGACATGCAGACACACGTAGGTATGACGAGAGGATCGAACATTCTCGCCCCACCAAGCGATCCTAGACTCGTTCCATCGATAACCCAACCGAAGCATCCATAACCATTCTTCCATCATGTTCTTCCAAAGAACCCAAATCTCGACCTCAAAACATAGCCCGAGGCATCAAAATATCAAGTGTTTCATAGGCACGAAGCCTCTTCTCAACACAATCCAAATTGGTGCAACACCTATGCTCGAAGCAAAACCCATGGCACAATGCCGTTTCAGTGGCACAATGTCACATTCGTGGCACGATGCCCCATCAAGCGGCACCATACCTCGCTGATGCAGTTCGGTTTCGAACCACAACTGCTCGCTTTGCAAGACAAAGCGACCCAGTGATACTCGTGCACGGATGCACGCTCGCTCGTCCAAATTCTCGATATTCTCGATATTTCCATTTGCCTCAATGTATCATTCCAACTTGTATATTTCCAACCGTCCAAGCAAAATCCCAAGTATCCAACCGATCGTCTCAAACGTATAATCCAACTATCGCACCAACTATCCAACGCGTAAAACCATTCAAGCCACAATCCTACCAAGCCAACGACGCACACTCTATGCACGCCTCAGTGTAGTGCTTCCCGATGTTTCAGCCCAAGTGTACAAGCCATTATGTGTTTTCCAAATTATTAGGCATGAAGGAGTAGAGGAGAAGGGAAAGAGCCCACTCACAATGTTCGAATCCGTTAGGCATCCTGTCCTGCCGATACGGCCAATCCCTTGAACCCGTGGTCCGATGCAAGCGCGATCTACTCAACTGGTATGACCGTGCGAGCAGGCCGTGCTCTCCAAATCATCCGACCGATCGGACTAAGGAAGACGGCATTATCGTTTTCATCCAGCTATTCAGTACTGTTCTGAACGAACACCTGATTTTCATCGAACCCGCTAGCCATCTGCACATTGAAACCAACTCGATTAATCCTTCTTCCCGAAATCCGACATTTCAAATGTAACCAGCATTTGATTCATTAAATTCGACTCCGACTCAGCGTAACGCTCCGAGCGGTTGCGGGGCGTTACACTATCTCCTCGGAATACGCCAACTCAGGCTATATTTGCATTGGTGCGTGATAAGGCTATTTGGTTCAGAATACACTCAAGACCTCAGTCAAGGGAGGAGGATCGGCTAGCTTTTACGCTAGCTACCTATCCATGCAGCATCAGGCTTCTACGCCTACTGGGCTTCTACGCCTACTTGGCTTCTACGCCAACCTAACTGCTATTGGGCTTCTACGCCTATTTGGCTTTTACGCCATCAGAACAGCTATTTGGCTTTTATGCCAACGAGACAGTTATTTTGCTTCTACGCCAATCATCTCTACGCGAGGGGCAGTTATCTGCGTGGCTTGCATGTCGTGATCTTCGCAGCAGTTATACGCATTATCTCTTAATGGAACACGCGTCACACGCTTATTCAGAAGATCATCTATACGTGGGTAGCAGTTATGATAACCGTCGCGTAAAATGTGCGGTTCTCTCTGCTGTTCAGCTTCTATGCCTATAAATAGAGACCTCCGTCCATGGAGGTCAGGGGCGAAAAAAGAAGGGGTCGAAAACAGAGGTCGGATTTTATTGAGGACGAAAAGAAAGGTCAAAAATTCAAAGAGAGAAGAGCACAGACAGAGAGTAGTGATTGACGATTTTGGCATCGAGCATCCACTCCTTCTTGCAATCTTTGAAGCTTCTACTTCTTCTACAACACTTCTTCATCATCGTGTGGTCCAAGGGACAAAGTGATCGACTGCAGATCAGACTCCTATAGCAATATTTACCCAAATTAAATTTTGTACTTAACATCCTCGTATAGGATTAATAGTACTTCTTGTTTGTAAACCTAAGAAAGGGTTTCGTATAAACCTAGTTTTATTTCTTTCGTTTATTATCAAACACACCGGTATAGGGGTACGAGACGTGGGTACGTCCAGCCTACGTCGCAGCATCGGCGGTAGAACGCTGTCTAGGTCATGATACTATCTAATCAATCTCTCACGAATATCCAACTTCATAAGGAGACGCATATATCACAATATAATATGGAATACTCAATCACAAAAACTAGAGCACGATAAGATCTCAAGAAAAATATATGAAATACAAGACATGTCTAACAACAATAAATAGTCTAACCTGCAATCAATAACATCCATATCTCCAAGTATGCTGAAAACAAGTCCTCTAAGTCATAGTCTGGAAAAAATATCCAGTTAGGATTGGAGCGAAGTACAAGCACTAATAGCAGTTCCATGTATATTGACAAAAACTATAATACAGTGTAAAGAAATACAAGATAAATATGAATACTGGCAATAAACAAAACTGGAATAATGAATAGTGGAATAAGAAAATACTGGAATAATGAAGTACTAGAGCATATGTCATCATCAATGTACATCTAGCATTGAATAGAAATACAAGTGCATGCTAGAACAATAAACTAGAATATAAGTGAGTACTAGAACAATAACTATAACATAAGGAATGCTAGATCAATATACTAGAGATACATGTCAAGAACATCTAGCTAAGTGTGTGAAACATCAGCATATCATGTGATCGACTTGGGACTGATCAGGCTTGTTATATATGATTAACTATGATTCATGTAAGGTCAGGCTAACCATTCGGATAGCTATGATGCAAGCAATAGTCAGGCTAATCATACACAACAGGCTATAAGGCATGTAATGGTCAGGCTGCACCGACGTGAGGTGTGGGTGAGCTATGATTCATCTAGAGTTGGGTATGATCACATAATCTACTAATATTTGCCTGTTTCTCTAGCTAGTACGATGGATTCCAATCACGACTCCTCGTGACAGGTCTCAATGATGCCAACTCGTGTATACAACAGTGTCAGAATCATATACGCTATACAACTAGAATCATAGAGATAATCAACATAATAAAACTGTCAGAGAATGTACTAGCCTGGGGGTCCTGCTGCTGGCAATAACAATGTCCAGTTTTCGAGGTCTTGTCCGAATAATCCAACAGTCCTATAGACATCATTAAATAATACAATTGCATCAGATATCACACTAACATACACACAATCATAAATACTCTGAACTCAGGAGCTACGCTAGGTATGACACTGGTCAACTAGGGTCAAGTGTGCGTTTAATTGCACGGGTGTCACATTTGTAATTGCTGTGCAATCAGACAGTCAAACTACACGTCTTGCTAGTACGTCAGTGTACACAAGGCAGACACTTACAATCACTCAGGGTCACATGGTCAATGTAGCTACGGGATATCCGTAACTAACACTAGGTCTCCTAGTACATCTATAAATATACATAGTCTTAACTAGCATATAACATTAATTATTTATAATTTACATATATACCAATTAAATACATATATAATATATATATATGTATATATATACCAATGAATAATATACATATACCAAATGTATACTAATTGAGTATATATATATATATATATATATATATATACCAATTATATACCTATTAAACATATACTAATGGAATACATATACTATACACACCAAATACATACATATACCTATTTGAATACATATACACATACGTACATAAAATTATGAAGGAGGGCAGGAACAAACCTGCGCGAGCACGCACGGGGTTGACGATGACGACGATGACGATGGTTACGACGATGTTGATGATTACGACTACGACGACGATGATGATGGTAATGGTGATGAATGTGAGATGATGATGATTATGACTAAGATGATGGTGATGATGTTGATGATAATGGTGATGAGGATGAAGGGTGCCGGAGTGGAGGGCTCGGCGAGGAGGAGGAGAGGTTCAGTCTGACGGGCTTGGGTGGAACCGGTGGATGGGTGTTCAGTCGATGCAGGCGGAGGAGTCGAGCCAGGGGTGAGTCGAAGGGAGAATGGGGTGTTCGAATGTCATTCAGGCGAGGAGGAGGGGATGAAGGCTGCTGGGCTCGGCTGACAGTGGTAGTGGACATCGTGGGGAAGTCGAGATGGCGGGGTGTAGGCTGTGCTCAGGGTGGAGGTCCAACAATGGTTGAGGGAGTCGTCGTAGCGGTGATGGGGCGGCTGTGGTCGAGAGGACTCGACGACGGCTCTGGTCGTGACGAGGAGGGCAGGTGGGGTCAGGCGGGTGCAGGCTGCTCCGGTCGGGTTGGTGGTGTCACGACCCAATTCCGTAGAATCACTTGAGATGTCCCCCGAATCGTGACCGCCGTGCGGACCTGGAGTTGCGCCCGCACAAGGCTTTAATGATTTGCATAGCAAGCACATATTCAGAGTACGCAGATAAATTGAAACACAGATTTGAAACATAGAAAAGTTCTCTTTATTGATAATGAACATCTATTACAAACTCCTGAACGAGTCAGCTAATATGCCGAACGGCTTACAAAAGGGTTGACTCAAAATGAGATAGCAGTCCTGTACATTACATCCTTTTATAAACTCAAAACGATAAAGACCTCCAGGCTGGAGGACGGCTTTGCCACGGAGCTGCATTTGTGTATGAAGAGTTGCAGCTTCGGACTTCAAAAGGCTTCAGGGGCGCGGTGAAGATGCGCCAACAGCTGGACTGGATCGGGAAGACGACTTCGGCTCCTCGCTCGGTTCGCCTTGGTGCGGAGAACCTGTTTCAACGAGGGTCAGCATATCGAAACATGCTGGTGAAGGCGAACTAGCCGAACTATACCAATCAACACGTTGTTTAGTGAAGCATACTTATTTTTGTGGTTTTTTATCTTGCCTTAGTTCATTTACAAGTAAGCAGCATATAGAATTTACTGAAATGAACGTGCCACCGTTCGGTGGATTTTACCTGACCGTCTGAATTACCTGCACAATACTTACCATGCCTTCCCTGAAACGAAGACACAAGTTAGTATGCAACAGGTTTAAATATACACAGGGATCACTGGCTTGATGCCACAAAGGGACGGTTTATAGTCTCGGGACAAGAATGTTATGCAACGCAGGTGGTGAGCCCCGCTACATAGCATCCCGTCCATGACAAACGACTATACGAACTCTTCCGTCCGGATCGGATCGGCCCCAGTGCCCTGACGGCCGTCCGCGGAAGCCAAAATACCTTGTGCACAAGTTGTCCGTGATCGAGCACATTTAGTTCGAATTATTTTACACGAATTTATAAACGAATTTCGAACGAATAGGAGCAGGCTTCATAGCACAATGTTTTGCATAGTCTTACTGACAGTTTGTTTCATAACAAGCATATATTTCCATACTTAGCATGATTCGAAGAACAGTTATAAACGAACTAGCATACAGGATGATAACCGTTCATAAGTTTAGTTGACGAGCAATATTTCAAGTCTATTTCCTTTTATCTTGATCTCTTTTATTATTACTTGGTATCGTTTGATCGGGGCAAAGGAGTGAAGCTTGGAAGCAGGGCTAGCTAATCGGGTTGGTAGCCACTCACTTAGATTTAAGAAGGGAGAAAGAAAGAGGCGCTTCACGACTCCGCTCGCAAGCCGCCTACTGCTCGTTCACCTGCACACGAACAGCTCGATTAATACTTTTTCCTCTCTTTCCAATCTCGGAATAGAAGTGAAAGTCAATGAACGAAAACAATGAAAACCATCAAAACCGTTCAAGGAAAACAAGCAAATTCCAAAACCAACTCAAAGCACGAAAGCAACAAGCGACATCGAAAACCGAGGCAATAAAAGATAGCAGCGGAGAGGTCCCTCCTGACTCTGCCGCTAAGCCGATCCTTGGGGCGCAGTCCACTGAATATGGGAATCGATTCCGAAGAAACAAATCCATAACAAGGACGAGTTCTTAATTCAATCTATCCCGATCGAACGATACCGTCTTGTGTTTCTTAGCCGCGCTCCTCGAATAGGAGGAACGGGGCGCTACATCCTACCCAACTAATTGGAAGTTTCGTCCCGAAACTTAGGAATAGAACCAACCGTTAGGGATTATTTTGTTGCTGGCGGCGATCCGGGAGCGGACAGTTTCGAATCAAGTGCCCGTTGCCGCCACAGTTGTAACAAGACCCATTTTTCAAGTAACAATTAACGATGGTGTGCCCCGGCCTGTGGCAGTGCTCACAACGCACTCCAGCATTTGTCTTGTTCCGACCACCGTTGTTTTGTCGCTTTGCAGCGTTGTTTCCTCTATCGTTGCCTTGGCGTTTGTGATTGTAGGTATGCACAGCGCCGGTGGAAACGTGAGGATACTGCGGTTCCAGAGATAGGGCGTGATTCATGACTTCACGCATCGTTCCGTACTGATTATTGACCACGTGCGAATGGATGGCAGGGCGTAGTCCACCTTCAAACCTTCTGGCTCGACTCGCTGCATCAGGTAAATAGGCCCTAGCGAATTTGGAGAGTCGGTTGAATTCGGCGGAGTACTGCTTCACAGTCAAACTGTCCTGCCTCAGTTGCACGAAATCATTCTCTATTTGACGTTGTACTGGAGGGGGTATAAACTCCTCTTCGAACGCGGCACGAAAGGTCGTCCACGAGATCGCCTCCTCTCCGTGATCAAATTGGAGAGATCGTCGATGCACGTCCCACCAATCGTGTGCGTTGAGGCGGAGCTGTAGTTGCGCGGAGGAGACGCGCTTCTCTTCGGGGACCTCTAGCAGAGCGAAGTGATCTTCTAGTTCTGCTAGCCAATCTAGAGCTACCACTGGGTCCTCAGTCCCGTTGAACGGAGTGTTGCAGACTTTCTTGAAATGGCCCAAGTTGAAGGCAGTCACGTCCCTCGGCCTTGGAATTTGAGGCGTCTCCACTTCAAGCACGGGCTGTTCCACCGGAGTCGTTGCTGTTGCGGCAGAATGGTTGGCAGCCAAAGTCTGAACAATTTGTTGCAGGGCATCTACCTGCTTCTGTTGGACTGAGAATCGGGTCTCTAAATTACTCTCGAGCTTGGCTTGGCGGGCATCGTCTCGTTGTCGTTGCGATTCTAACATTTGCATTACCCGCTCAAGCGGGTCGACTTGAGACATGCCTCGTTGGCTCCGAGAGCTTTCCGAAGTATCCAAACTGCTTTCTTGTGTTTCGTTCGGTGGTCACGCTGCAGATTGCGCTGGTACCATTCCTTCAAAAGAAGGTAAATTACATTAGAATCATAATGTATTATGGACTTATTGCATGAACGTATCTCATTTTGGCCTAGCGAGTTCAAGAGTTCGCACCGGAATTTTGATCGTTAAAGGAACTTTTCCAGCACGAAGTCTAAGGAACTTTGAATCTGTGCTCTGATACCACTATGTCACGACCCAATTCCGTAGAATCACTTGAGGCGTCCCCCGAATCGTGACCGCCGTGCGGGCCTGGAGTTGCGCCCGCACAAGGCTTTAATGATTTGCATAGCAAGCACATATTCAGAGTACGCAGATAAATTGAAACACAGATTTGAAATATAGAAAAGTTCTCTTTATTGATAATGAACATCTATTACAAACTCCTGAACGAGTCAGCTAATATGCCGAACGGCTTACAAAAGGGTTGACTCAAAATGAGATAGCAGTCCTGTACATTACATCCTTTTATAAACTCAAAACGATAAAGACCTCCAGGGTGGAGGACGGCTTTGCCACGGAGCTGTATTTGTGTATGAAGAGTTGCAGCTTCGGACTTCAAAAGGCTTCAGGGGCGCGGTGAAGATGCGCCAACAGCTGGACTGGATCGGGAAAACGACTTCGGCTCCTCGCTCGGTTCGCCTTGGTGCGGAGAACCTGTTTCAACGAGGGTCAGCATATCGAAACATGCTGGTGAAGGCGAGCTAGCCGAACTATACCAATCAACACGTTGTTTAGTGAAGCATGCTTATTTTTGTGGTTTTTTATCTTGCCTTAGTTCATTTACAAGTAAGCAGCATATAGAATTTACTGAAATGAACGTGCCACCGTTCGGTGGATTTTACCTGACCGTCTGAATTACCTGCACAATACTTACCATGCCTTCCCTGAAACGAAGACACAAGTTAGTATGCAACAGGTTTAAATATACACAGGGATCACTGGCTTGATGCCACAAAGGGACGGTTTATAGTCTCGGGACAAGAATGTTATGCAACGCAGGTGGCGAGCCCCGCTACATAGCATCCCGTCCATGACAAACGACTATACGAACTCTTCCGCCCGGATCGGATCGGCCCCAGTGCCCTGGCGGCCGTCCGCGGAAGCCAAAATACCTTGTGCACAAGTTGTCCGTGATCGAGCACATTTAGTTCGAATTATTTCACACGAATTTACAAACGAATTTCGAACGAATAGGAGCAGGCTTCATAGCACAATGTTTTGCATAGTCTTACTGACAATTTGTTTCATAACAAGCATATATTTCCATACTTAGCATGATTCGAAGAACAGTTATAAACGAACTAGCATACAGGATGATAACCGTTCATAAGTTTAGTTGACGAGCAATATTTCAAGTCTATTTCCTTTTATCTTGATCTCTTTTATTATTACTTGGTATCGTTTGATCGGGGCAAAGGAGTGAAGCTTGGAAGCAGGGCTAGCTAATCGGGTTGGTAGCCACTCACTTAGATTTAGGAAGGGAGAAAGAAAGAGGCGCTTCATGACTCCGCTCGCAAGCCGCCTACTGCTCGTTCACCTGCACACGAACAGCTCGATTAATACTTCTTCCTCTCTTTCCAATCTCGGAATAGAAGTGCAAGTCAATGAACGAAAACAATGAAAACTATCAAAACCGTTCAAGGAAAACAAGCAAATTCCAAAACCAACTCAAAGCACGAAAGCAACAAGCGACATCGAAAACCGAGGCAATAAAAGATAGCAGCGGAGAGGTCCCTCCTGACTCTGCCGCTAAGCCGATCCTTGGGGCGCAGTCCACTGAATATGGGAATCGATTCCGAAGAAACAAATCCATAACAAGGACGAGTTCTTAATTCAATCTATCCCGATCGAATGATACCGTCTTGTGTTTCTTAGCCGCGCTCCTCGAATAGGAGGAACGGGGCGCTACATCCTACCCAACTAATTGGAAGTTTCGTCCCGAAACTTAGGAATAGAACCAACCGTTAGGGATTATTTTGTTGCTGGCGGCGATCCGGGAGCGGACAGTTTCGAATCAAGTGCCCGTTGCCGCCACAGTTGTAACAAGACCCATTTTTCAAGTAACAATTAACGATGGTGTGCCCCGGCCTGTGGCAGTGCTCACAACGCACTCCAGCATTTGTCTTGTTCCGACCACCGTTGTTTTGTCGCTTTGCAGCGTTGTTTCCTCTATCGTTGCCTTGGCGTTTGTGATTGTAGGTATGCACAGCGCCGGTGGAAACGTGAGGATACTGCGGTTCCAGAGATAGGGCGTGATTCATGACTTCACGCATCGTCCCGTACTGATTATTGACCACGTGCGAATGGATGGCAGGGCGTAGTCCACCTTCAAACCTTCTGGCTCGACTCGCTGCATCAGGTAAATAGGCCCTAGCGAATTTGGAGAGTCGGTTGAATTCGGCGGAGTACTGCTTCACAGTCAAACTGCCCTGCCTCAGTTGCACGAAATCATTCTCTATTTGACGTTGTACTGGAGGGGGTATAAACTCCTCTTCGAACGCGGCACGAAAGGTCGTCCACGAGATCGCCTCCTCTCCGTGATCAAATTGGAGAGATCGTCGATGCATGTCCCACCAATCGTGTGCGTTGAGGCGGAGCTGTAGTTGCGCGGAGGAGACGCGCTTCTCTTCGGGGACCTCTAGCAGAGCGAAGTGATCTTCTAGTTCTGCTAGCCAATCTAGAGCTACCACTGGGTCCTCAGTCCCGTTGAACGGAGTGTTGCAGACTTTCTTGAAATGGCCCAAGTTGAAGGCAGTCACGTCCCTCGGCCTTGGGATTTGAGGCGTCTCCACTTCAAGCACGGGCTGTTCCACCGGAGTCGTTGCTGTTGCGGCGGAATGGTTGGCAGCCAAAGTCTGAACAATTTGTTGCAGGGCATCTACCTGCTTCTGTTGGACTGAGAATCAGGTCTCTAAATTACTCTCGAGCTTGGCTTGGCGGGCATCGTCTCGTTGTCGTTGCGATTCTAACATTTGCATTACCCGCTCAAGCGGGTCGACTTGAGACATGCCTCGTTGGCTCCGAGAGCTTTCCGAAGTATCCAAACTGCTTTCTTGTGTTTCGTTCGGTGGTCACGCTGCAGATTGCGCTGATACCATTCCTTCAAAAGAAGGTAAATTATATTAGAATCATAATGTATTATGGACTTATTGCATGAACGTATCTCATTTTGGCCTAGCGAGTTCAAGAGTTCGCACAGGAATTTTGATCGTTAAAGGAACTTTTCCAGCACGAAGTCTAAGGAACTTTGAATCTGTGCTCTGATACCACTATGTCACGACCCAATTCCGTAGAATCACTTGAGGCGTCCCCCGAATCGTGACCGCCGTGCGGGCCTGGAGTTGTGCCCGCACAAGGCTTTAATGATTTGCATAGCAAGCACATATTCAGAGTACGCAGATAAATTGAAACACAGATTTGAAACATAGAAAAGTTCTCTTTATTGATAATGAACATCTATTACGAACTCCTGAACGAGTCAGCTAATATGCCGAACGGCTTACAAAAGGGTTGACTCAAAATAAGATAGCAGTCCTGTACATTACATCCTTTTATAAACTCAAAACGATAAAGACCTCCAGGCTGGAGAACGGCTTTGCCACGGAGCTGCATTTGTGTATGAAGAGTTGCAGCTTCGGACTTCAAAAGACTTCAGGGGCGCGGTGAAGATGCGCCAACAGCTGGACTGGATCGGGAAGACGACTTCGGCTCCTCGCTCGGTTCGCCTTGGTGCGGAGAACCTGTTTCAACGAGGGTCAGCATATCGAAACATGCTGGTGAAGGCGAGCTAGCCGAACTATACCAATCAACACGTTGTTTAGTGAAGCATGCTTATTTTTGTGGTTTTTTATCTTGCCTTAGTTCATTTACAAGTAAGCAGCATATAGAATTTACTGAAATGAACGTGCCACCGTTCGGTGGATTTTACCTGACCGTCTGAATTACCTGCACAATACTTACCATGCCTTCCCTGAAACAAAGACACAAGTTAGTATGCAACAGGTTTAAATATACACAGGGATCACTGGCTTGATGCCACAAAGGGACGGTTTATAGTCTCGGGACAAGAATGTTATGCAACGCAGGTGGCGAGCCCCGCTACATAGCATCCCGTCCATGACAAACGACTATACGAACTCTTCCGCCCGGATCGGATCGACCCCAGTGCCCTGGCGGCCGTCCGCGGAAGCCAAAATACCTTGTGCACAAGTTGTCCGTGATCGAGCACATTTAGTTCGAATTATTTCACACGAATTTACAAACGAATTTCGAACGAATAGGAGCAGGCTTCATAGCACAATGTTTTGCATAGTCTTACTGACAGTTTGTTTCATAACAAGCATATATTTCCATACTTAGCATGATTCGAAGAACAGTTATAAACGAACTAGCATACAGGATGATAACCGTTCATAAGTTTAGTTGACGAGCAATATTTCAAGTCTATTTCCTTTTATCTTGATCTCTTTTATTATTACTTGGTATCGTTTGATCGGGGCAAAGGAGTGAAGCTTGGAAGCAGGGCTAGCTAATCGGGTTGGTAGCCACTCACTTAGATTTAGGAAGGGAGAAAGAAAGAGGCGCTTCACGACTCCGCTCGCAAGCCGCCTACTGCTCGTTCACCTGCACACGAACAGCTCGATTAATACTTCTTCCTCTCTTTCCAATCTCGGAATAGAAGTGCAAGTCAATGAACGAAAACAATGAAAACCATCAAAACCGTTCAAGGAAAACAAGCAAATTCCAAAACCAACTCAAAGCACGAAAGCAACAAGCGACATCGAAAACCGAGGCAATAAAAGATAGCAGCGGAGAGGTCCCTCCTGACTCTGCCGCTAAGCCGA
This sequence comes from Iris macrosiphon, assembly GCA_036927795.1. Lineage (NCBI taxonomy): Eukaryota > Viridiplantae > Streptophyta > Magnoliopsida > Asparagales > Iridaceae > Iris > Iris macrosiphon. The sequence continues at coordinate 221,976,218 of JAYESA010000004.1, read as the reverse complement.
TCCTTGGGGCGCAGTCCACTGAATATGGGAATCGATTCCGAAGAAACAAATCCATAACGAGGATGAGTTCTTAATTCAATCTATCCCGATCGAACGATACCGTCTTGTGTTTCTTAGCCGCGCTCCTCGAATAGGAGGAACGGGGCGGTACATCCTACCCAACTAATTGGAAGTTTCGTCCCGAAACTTAGGAATAGAACCAACCGTTAGGGATTATTTTGTTGCTGGCGGCGATCCGGGAGCGGACAGTTTCGAATCAAGTGCCCGTTGCCGCCACAGTTGTAACAAGATCCATTTTTCAAGTAACAATTAACGATGGTGTGCCCCGGCCTGTGGCAGTGCTCACAACGCACTCCAGCATTTGTCTTGTTCCGACCACCGTTGTTTTGTCGCTTTGCAGCGTTGTTTCCTCTATCGTTGCCTTGGCGTTTGTGATTGTAGGTATGCACAGCGCCGGTGGAAACGTGAGGATACTGCGGTTCCAGAGATAGGGCGTGATTCATGACTTCACGCATCGTCCCGTACTGATTATTGACCACGTGCGAATGGATGGCAGGGCGTAGTCCACCTTCAAACCTTCTGGCTCGACTCGCTGCATCAGGTAAATAGGCCCTAGCAAATTTGGAGAGTCGGTTGAATTCGGCGGAGTACTGCTTCACAGTCAAACTGCCCTGCCTCAGTTGCACGAAATCATTCTCTATTTGACGTTGTACTGGAGGGGGTATAAACTCCTCTTCGAACGCGGCACGAAAGGTCGTCCACGAGATCGCCTCCTCTCCGTGATCAAATTGGAGAGATCGTCGATGCACGTCCCACCAATCGTGTGCGTTGAGGCGGAGCTGTAGTTGCGCGGAGGAGACGCGCTTCTCTTCGGGGACCTCTAGCAGAGCGAAGTGATCTTCTAGTTCTGCTAGCCAATCTAGAGCTACTACTGGGTCCTCAGTCCCGTTGAACGGAGTGTTGCAGACTTTCTTGAAATGGCCCAAGTTGAAGGCAGTCACGTCCCTCGGCCTTGGGATTTGAGGCGTCTCCACCTCAAGCACGGGCTGTTCCACCGGAGTCGTTGCTGTTGCGGCGGAATGGTTGGCAGCCAAAGTCTGAACAATTTGTTGCAGGGCATCTACCTGCTTCTGTTGGACTGAGAATCGGGTCTCTAAATTACTCTCGAGCTTGGCTTGGCGGGCATCGTCTCGTTGTCGTTGCGATTCTAACATTTGCATTACCCGCTCAAGCGGGTCGACTTGAGACATGCCTCGTTGGCTCCGAGAGCTTTCCGAAGTATCCGAACTGCTTTCTTGTGTTTCGTTCGGTGGTCACGCTGCAGATTACGCTGGTACGATTCCTTCAAAAGAAGGTAAATTACATTAGAATCATAATGTATTATGGACTTATTGCATGAACGTATCTCATTTTGGCCTAGCGAGTTCAAGAGTTCGCACAGGAATTTTGATCGTTAAAGGAACTTTTCCAGCACGAAGTCTAAGGAACTTTGAATCTGTGCTCTGATACCACTATGTCACGACCCAATTCCGTAGAATCACTTGAGGCGTCCCCCGAATCGTGACCGCCGTGCGGGCCTGGAGTTGCGCCCGCACAAGGCTTTAATGATTTGCATAGCAAGCACATATTCAGAGTACGCAGATAAATTGAAACACAGATTTGAAACATAGAAAAGTTCTCTTTATTGATAATGAACATCTATTACAAACTCCTGAACGAGTCAGCTAATATGCCGAACGTCTTACAAAAGGGTTGACTCAAAATGAGATAGCAGTCCTGTACATTACATCCTTTTATAAACTCAAAACGATAAAGACCTCCAGGCTGGAGGACGGCTTTGCCACGGAGCTGCATTTGTGTATGAAGAGTTGCAGCTTCGGACTTCAAAAGGCTTCAGGGGCGCGGTGAAGATGCGCCAACAGCTGGACTGGATCGGGAAGACGACTTCGGCTCCTCGCTCGGTTCGTCTTGGTGCGGAGAACCTGTTTCAACGAGGGTCAGCATATCGAAACATGCTGGTGAAGGCGAGCTAGCCGAACTATACCAATCAATACGTTGTTTAGTGAAGCATGCTTATTTTTGTGGTTTTTTATCTTGCCTTAGTTCATTTACAAGTAAGCAGCATATAGAATTTACTGAAATGAACGTGCCACCGTTCGGTGGATTTTACCTGACCGTCTGAATTACCTGCACAATACTTACTATGCCTTCCCTGAAACGAAGACACAAGTTAGTATGCAACAGGTTTAAATATACACAGGGATCACTGGCTTGATGCCACAAAGGGACGGTTTATAGTCTCGGGACAAGAATGTTATGCAACGCAGGTGGCGAGCCCCGCTACATAGCATCCCGTCCATGACAAACGACTATACGAACTCTTCCGCCCGGATCGGATCGGCCCCAGTGCCCTGGCGGCCGTCCGCGGAAGCCAAAATACCTTGTGCACAAGTTGTCCGTGATCGAGCACATTTAGTTCGAATTATTTCACACGAATTTACAAACGAATTTCGAACGAATAGGAGCAGACTTCATAGCACAATGTTTTGCATAGTCTTACTGACAGTTTGTTTCATAACAAGCATATATTTCCATACTTATCATGATTCGAAGAACAGTTATAAACGAACTAGCATACAGGATGATAACCGTTCATAAGTTTAGTTGACGAGCAATATTTCAAGTCTATTTCCTTTTATCTTGATCTCTTTTATTATTACTTGGTATCGTTTGATCGGGGCAAAGGAGTGAAGCTTGGAAGCAGGGCTAGCTAATCGGGTTGGTAGCCACTCACTTAGATTTAGGAAGGGAGAAAGAAAGAGGCGCTTCACGACTCCGCTCGCAAGCCGCCTACTGCTCGTTCACCTGCACACGAACAGCTCGATTAATACTTCTTCCTCTCTTTCCAATCTCGGAATAGAAGTGCAAGTCAATGAACGAAAACAATGAAAACCATCAAAACCGTTCAAGGAAAACAAGCAAATTCCAAAACCAACTCAAAGCACGAAAGCAACAAGCGACATCGAAAACCGAGGCAATAAAAGATAGCAGCGGAGAGGTCCCTCCTGACTCTGCCGCTAAGCCGATCCTTGGGGCGCAGTCCACTGAATATGGGAATCGATTCCGAAGAAACAAATCCATAACGAGGACGAGTTCTTAATTCAATCTATCCCGATCGAACGATACCGTCTTGTGTTTCTTAGCCGCGCTCCTCGAATAGGAGGAACGGGGCGCTACAGGTGGTGAGCAGCGGTTCCAACAGTTCGGGGTAGTCAGCTCAGCGGGGATGCTCGGCTCAGGGTCGGCCTGATGGTGCAGGCGGCTCGGAGTTGTTCACCGGGCTGAGGCCGGAGAATGGGGAGAAAGACTGCTCCGGTGGAGGGTCGGAGAAGAGGCCGGAGTTGGCCGGAGTAGTGATGATGGGGAGGTCGGGTTGGTTTAGTATAGGGTTTGGGTGTGTGGTTTTTGATGTCACGCCCCGATTCTGTGGAATCGATAGGCGTCCCCCGGGTGTGACCGTCGTGCGGGCCTAGGTTGCGCACCGCACAAGGCTAAGTATTTTGTTTTGCATAGCGAGCACATATTCAGAGTACGCAGATAATTGAAACACATATTGAAACATAGAAAAGTTCTCTTTTATTGATAATATGAACATCTATTACAAACTCCTTGAACTGAGTCATAAGGATTGCCTCTATGGGCTTACAATAGTGTTGACACAAAATGAGATAGCAGTCCTGTACATTACATCCTTACTAAACTCAAAATATAAGACCTTGTGTCGGAACGACTGCTTTGCCACGAAGCTGCATGGTTGCTTGGTGGCTAGCTTCTTCTTCAAAACGCTTCTTCTTCAAATGCTTCAAAAGGTGGCACGGTCGAGGCGTGCCTACAGCTGGACTGGATTGGGGGTTTGTCTCATGCTCCTCGCTTGGTTCTCCTAGCGCGGGGAACCTGTTTCAACGAGGTTCAGTACATCAAAACGTACTGGTGAAGGCAAGCTAACCCAACTATACCAATCAACACGTTGTTTTAATGAAGCATGCATATTTATTGTGGGTTTCTATCTTGCCTTAGTTCATTTTACAGCAAGACATAGATATAGAATCATTGAAATAACCCGCCACCGTTCGGTGACATTTACCTGCCCGTCTGGACCATCTTCATATTACTTACCTTGCCTTCCCTGCCAAGAAGACACAAGTTAGTAGCAACAGGTTTAAATATACGAGGGGATCACTGGCACGTTGCCATAATGGACGGGCTAGTATCGGGACGGAGTGACGTGCGGCGCAGAGGACAGGAGGCACCACAAGCCACTCTATCTGAAGCAGGCGACTATCGTGAGTTCCGTCCGGATCGGATCGGTGCCAGTGTCCCAGCGACCGTCCGCAGGAACTAAGACTGTCACGCCCCGATCTCCCGCAGGCAAATCGGCCGTTCCCGCTAGGCGGGAATCACCCTCCCCAGCGCTCCCGCGGAACGATCGCTTAACCCATCCGGGCGTGATGCAGCACGAGCGTGATCCACGCCCGTGCAAGGCCATGGTTCATTGGCTGGCGGCAAGAGTTCTAAGCCACAGAGTCGCACAGATTATCCGAGTGCAGCAGAGTTTAGGAACGCATAGCGATCGGTAACAGGTTCACTGAGTCGACAATATAGCGGAAGCATCGAAATAAGTAAAGTAATCTCTTTATTGATATGAAACATGTATTACAGGCGGCGTATAGCCGAGATTACAAGTCGCTCAAGCCTCTCTCTCTGAAACGTAAAGCGTGCCAAGTGGCTACAACTGTGGAATGATTGTACAGGCGATGGTCAGGTGATGCTCACAACATTATGTCTTCTATATGTGCTTCTGTTCCGGACGCACCGTTGCAAGGCTTCAGAGGGAACTCCTGGCCTTAGCACGCACGAAGGAGGCGTCCGCACCGCACGAGGTTCTCCCGCACCCTGCATATCAAACTGGTGGATTATCAGTACATTGAATGCACTGGTGGGGAAGCTACTCGCCCGCTCGACAAATCCAAACACGTAATACAGGTTCCGTGCACAACTATTAAGTTGTCTTTCTAATTGCCTTAGGATCAGTTTCATGCAAACATTGAATAGCTTAACGTGTCGGGCAGTGCGCCGTGCGATGTTTGAGGAAACACGGCGAGACTTACCAACTTACCATTTCTCCTTCCCTGTCCAAGGCAAACATGATTAATTCAAGCACGGGCAAGCATAAACATTCAGGAGGCATAGCATATGCAACAAGAGTATTTATTTCAAGTTCGTTCAGGTGTTTAGTTGCTCTTGATGCGATACAGTGCCTCGCACGCGGATAGCCGCTAAGCGAGGATGAATTGTTTATCTTTCGTTTACAAGCAAGCATGCCACAGGTTAAATACACACGATAAACACACGATACATTGCAAGCCATATTCACACGATAATCACACGAGGCATTGCAAGCATATACACACAATGATCACTGGCTGATGCCATAATGGACTAGTCAAGGACGTGAATAACATGCAACGAGAAAACACGAGGAGCTCATAAAACACGATGCGTTGCAAGTTACCCAGTCCGCACACGATTGACTATAAACACGAAGTCTGCCCGGATCAGATCGGTGCCAGTGCCCCAGCACCGTCCGCAGAACTTATATCCTTGTGCACAAGTTGTCCATGATCGAACACAATTGTTAATTTACACACGAGCACACGAGATTCATTTAGCTATTGGATATGCACAGTCTCCTGGGCTGCTGTAAGCCCGCACACGAGGGAGACTTGCAGGGAGATCCAAATACCTGAATGAGTCTTGCCACAGGAACATGATTCTTTTACTTGGCATGATACAGTCCCCTGGATCGGGAACTGCCTTGGTGACCTAACGGTCCCGAATACTTGCGGGTTCATTCAGGCACGGAACGACTACGTAGTAGTCTCCCGGGGTTTGGATGAAAATACGGTAACAATCAAGCAGACAAGCATGCGTTCTAAGGAACATAATCAGCACGTTTGCTCGGGCCCGAAGGTAGTCCGAGAGATGAAACCGTTAAGGGACTTAGCATGCGAGGGTCTGAACATATATAAGCAGTATTTCATTTTCCATGTTCTAGCATAGAAATACAGGTTGGGATTATTCCCCTAGCTAGGTGCGTTGGATTTATTAGCATGCAGGGGTGAATCACCTAGCGACTAGCATAGATATTCCAGATTTTATGTGTGCTGGCTAAGCAAATACAAGTTCACCGTAGCCACCCACCTTAGCGATAATTCGCCTCGGTAGAGCGATACGTCTGAGCGAGCCTCTGAAAGCCTAAGCCGGATTCCTGTAGGGACAAGTCTGGATATCCTTTGCTTCTTGATCGAGGCAAAGCGGGTCGGGACAGTTGCACTTTTGCCGATTGAGTCGGCAGTCCGTTAGAACGGAACGGGGTATTACGAAGACATTGTGCACAAGTTGTCCGTGATCAACGCAGTACACTAAGTTTGCAATCGAGGCAAATCAGGGCATATCAGGAGCAGGGCAGTACAGGGCAAGAATCACTTTTGCATAGCCTTCCTGTTCAGTTTATGACATTCAAGAAGAGTTTTATACATAGCACAAATTTAAGAAAAAATATGCATTCTAACTTGTAATTATGCATATGATGAACAATTCAAACGAGCAAGCATGTAAGTAAGTAACCGTTCACAAGTTTCATTGACAAGCATGTTGATCCAAGTCTATTCCCTTATTATCTTGATATCTTTTAGTTATTTACTTGGTATCGTTTGATCGGGGCAAGCACGGATACAAGATTCAGATGTGAAGACTAGCAAGAAGGGCTAGCTAATCGGGTTGGTAGCCACTCACTTTAGTAGTTGGAAGGAAGAAGAAAAGAAGTGCTTTAGGAGTCCGCTCGAGCGACGCCTACTGCTGGATCACCTGCATTGCCACGAACAGCTGATCAATACTTCTTCCTCTCTTTCCATTATCGAAATTGAAGTGCAATTCTACGAACGAAAGCAATGAAATCCATTGAAACCGTTCAAGAAAATCCAAGCAAATCCGAAAACCAACTCAAGGCACGAAAGCAACAAGCGACAGCGAAAACTAGGTAACAAAAGAATGCAGCAGAGAGGTCCCTCCTGACTCTGCCGCTAAGCCGATCCTTGGGGCACGGTCCACAGAATATGGGAATCAATTCCGAAGAGACAAATCCATAACGAGGATGAGTTCTTGATTCAATCTATCCCGATCGAACGATACCGTCTTGTATTTCTTAGCCGCGCTCCCCGAATAGGGGGAACGGGGCACCACATTTGATGTTGGTGGAGGTGATGATAATTAATGGAGAGGTGTTTGCATGTGGGGTGTCACGACCCGCACCCAGTATAGGGACACGAGTGCGAATGTACGTCCAGCCTACCCCGCAGCATCGGCGGTAGAACGTTGTCTAGGTCTCAATAAATACTAACATAACTAAATTCCTGTCAATGATATCAATCTCCATAAGGAGGACAATATACAATCTCATAATATCTCAAATGTAAACTCAATCACAACCACTATAAGAGTATAAAGGCACGATAAAAGATAAGAAGAATGACATAGTTAAACACCATGTCTCAAATGTAGGTAAAACACAGTCTAGCTGTCCAACATAAAGTCTCCACAAGTCTCAAATTAAACTTAACGTAAGTCTAAACGTAAACTCAATAAACCTCAAATAAGTCTCAGTGCATAAGATAAATACTGCCTAGATAGCTGCAGATAATGTCTCATCTAAAGGAATAGTCTCCTCTAAGATCTCTGGTATGTAGTCTGCATCTATACCTGGTCCATAGTGTGTAGTACAGAAATTCTCAAGATCCTCTGGAAAAATATCCAGTCAGGATTGGAACGAAGTACAAGCACTAACAGCAGTTCCACATATATTGACAAAAACTATAACACAGTGTAAAGAAATACAAGACAGATATGAATACTGGCAATAAGAAATACTGGACATAATGAAGTACTGGAATAAAGAAATGCTGGAATAATGAAGTACTGGAGCATATGTCATCATCAATGTACATCTAGCAATGAATATAGAAATACAAGTGCACGCTAGAACAATGAACGGGTATATATATGTGAATGCTAGAATCATGACTAGAACATAAGGAATGCTAGATCAATATACTAGAGATACATGTCAAGAACATCTAACTAAGTGTGTGAAACATCAGCATATCATGTGATCGGCTTAGGACTGATCAGGCTTGCTATGTATGACTAGCTTTGATTCATGTAAGGTCAGGCTAACCATCCGGATAGCTATGATGCAAGCAATAGTCAGGCTAGTCACACATAACAGGCTATGAGGCATATAATGGTCAGGCTGCACCGACGCGAGGTGTGGGTGAGCTATGATGCATGTAAAGTTGGGTATGATCACATAAGCTACTAATATTTTTCCATTTTTCCCAGCTAGTACGATGGATTCCAAATCACGACTCCTCGTGACAGGTCTCGATAATGCCAACTCGTGTAAATAACAGTGTCAGAGTCATGTACGCTATACAATAAGAATTATAGAGATAATCAACATAATGGAAACTGTCAGAGAATATACTCGTCCGTGGTCCTTAGTTGGCAATACCAATGTCCGGGTTTCAAAGTATCGTCTGAAGGATCCAACAGTCCTATAGACATATCATATAACACAATACTGCATCAGACATTACACTAACACACAATCCACACAATAATCTCAGAGACTATGCTAGGGGTGTCACGTCTGTAGTTGCTGTGCATAACAGACAGTCGATGATACGGTCTTGCCAGTACATCAGTGTACATGTGGCAGTCTGCTAACATGCTACATGGTCACCGGTCAATGTAACTACGGGGTATCCGTGGTCACATTCTAATCATCTAGTACATATAATACATAGTACATAATATGAACTAACATATACATAATATCCATTGGTTACAAATATATTAGATATATGTATATATTTATACTAATTGAGAGTTATACTTTATATATACATACCAAAATATATTTAAACCTATACTAGTACTTATAACATACATATATACAATTAGGTTCATATACATATAGATATATAATATGTGCATATAATCATACCAATATACCCTTATATACTAAATATCATGTCTAAGCATGTATGCAATACGATGGTAAAATATGCGGGTGCGCATACGTGTACATGCACGCGAGGGGGGGGGGGAGAAAGTTGAACCTGGGTACGTGGGACGAGACGTGTGCGTCGAGGTCATCGCGGATTGTTCGGTTGAGGGCAGTCGTGGACAGCGGGTCTCCGACGGGTTTCGACGGTCGACGTGGGCTTCAGCAAGGTGGTAGCGGGTTGCTGCGGGTCTGGACAGCAGGTCGTCGACAGGTGCAACGAGTCGACGGGGTTCACGGCGGACTTGGACGGTGCAGAATGGTCGGCTCGATGGGCTGCTTCGGCGTGAGGCGGGATCGGGTTCAGCGGTAATCTGGACAGCAGGTGGCAAGTGCCACGTTCAGCGAGTTGGACGTCGGTTCAGGTGAAGATGACGAGTTCTACGGCGTCGTGCATGCGGGGAGGGGTGAGTTCGTCGTCGACGAGATGGAGAGGCGTTCGTCGGTCGCGTCATTCCGGCGTGTTGAAGACGGGATGACTCGGTCGTTGGTTTCAGCGGGACGAGGGGATGTGAACGGTGATGGCGGATTGTCGAGTAGGGCAGATGGTTTCAGTCGGGGGGTTGTCCGGCGGTGAGGGCCTGGGTTCGATCCGGCGAGGGTTAGGTCGACGGCGTGATGGGTGAACAGAGAGTATGGTGATCGGTAGGGATATGGGGATTAGGTTTAGAAGGAAAAGAAAAGTAAAGAAAAAGGAGTTATATATATATGTTGTAGACTTTGGATTGACCTAGAATTATGCTTGATCAAAGCCCTCTTGGAATTGGGCCTTGCCATGGGTATTTTCAATGGCTAGGATTTAAATGGATTTAAAAATGGAATGTTAAGATGCATTGGTTCAAGATTTTGGGGCCATAGTTTAAGGAGGTTGATGTTAAATTACACACTCCTAAAAATTATAGAAAAATATACATGAAGGAAAAAATAGGTTATTTACGTGTCGTGTCTAACGGGATGGATACCTTAATGCATCTTTGCACGAAAGTGCCCAACAATTGAAAAATTTCACAAAGTTAGAATTATAGTTTTTAATTGATTAAAATAAATGTAATATGTGTTCTAAAATTAATTAGAAGTACAAGGGACTGAGATTAAGTGGCACACAAGTGTCATGAATGAAGTAGACTTAGAATAGAATATTACCCTAATTTGGGTTGCTCAAAATGTGTCGAGATTGTGTCTCCAATTTCAATTGGAACACATAAGGATACAAAGTTTGATTTATATAGAATTAAATATAATCGTTTGCGACGAATGTTGTGCGACCAAAATAAAGCACAACAAAACATAGTTATGAGCCACACAAAGGTCAAAATAACAGTCTGGCACGTCTAGGACAAGGGTGTAAAATTGGTTGGAAGACAATGGCTAGTGTAGTGCTCTAATTATCGAAACAACGGTAATATGGAATAATCAAATAAAATCACAGCAATTTAAATATAATTAATTATCACGCAATCATTTACACATTAATTATGAAAAGACAAAAATATCCCTAATCTGAAATATGGGGGTGACAAGTCTACCCTCCTTAAAAGAATTTTGTCCTCGAAATTAAAAATAAACTAGCACAAGAACAAAAATCAAACAATGAAATATACCTCAAGTCTCACTAGAGACTCCCATAAATGATTTAGTTGGATTCATCTTCAACTAGTGGTGGCGCATTAATTCGTACACTGTCTTTAAATTATGAAGGTGATCATCTTTAGAGCGACTCTTGACAGCAATGTCATTCATATAACATTCTATTATTTTTTGTAAATTCTTCTGGAAAATTGTACTCATAGCTCGTTGCTACATTGCACCCGCATTCTTCAAGCCGAAGGGCATGACTGTATAACAATAACTCCCAATAGTGTACAAAAAGATGTGTGTTTTTCGTCATCAGGCAAAATCTTGATTTGATTGTACCCTGAAAATTCATCCATGAAGGACATACGTTTAAAGCCACATGTATTGTCGATCATGACATCTGTGATGGGAAGAAAAAATTCATTTTTTGGACAGACCGAGTTTAGATCTTGATAATCTACGTAAACCCTAACCTTTCTATTTTTTTCATAACTGGAACGAAATTGGCTACATAATCGAGATGTTGCTCTTCTCGAATGAAGCCACATGCTATGAGTTTCTTGACTTCTTCTTCAATTGCATCCATCATATCAGGACGAAATTGTCGTTGCTGCTATTTCACCGGTTTAGCATTCGGAAGAATATTGAGCTTTTCTATGGCTATTTAAGGATCTAAGTCAAGCATATCCTCATAACTCCAGGCGAAGACATCGATATACTCCTTTATTAGCTGGAGTAAAGCGTGTTCTTCTTCTTCAGGAAGACTTGCTAATGAAGCTTGGCCTTGGAGAAGATTCTTCTTCTACATAAATTTGGACTATTCCGTCCTCTGTAGGTGTTCACGTTGCTTGAATCGAAGCTCCCATTGAGTATCCATTTGTTATGATCATGGATCATTCTCGAATGGTTCCAATAGTTCAATGTCTTTCTCATATAGGGTAGTTGAGACCATATTTACAGAGAAAGCGTGTTTGAATACGTCACCCATGCTTTCGTCAGAATCCCACAATGATGAGTTAGAAGAATAAGAATGCGTCTCCTCTTCTAATTCTGAACTTTCAGGACTTGTTGGTGGTGTAACATATCGCAAATCACGAACAGTCTGTTGATAGTATATTTCTGGCTTACCTTTAGGAGATAGATGACATATAGGAGTCCGTATAACTTTTTCATAATTTAGTCCCAAGACAGATTTTAAGTTGTAGCCCATCCTTTGTATAATTTTTTTGGCTAGTTGGCTGTAATGATACGGTTGTATCTTTCCCATATCCTCATTAGAATTATTAGTCTGCGTGACTCTTTTGTTTATAGCTTTGCCAAAGATTATCTGACGCTGCTTGTCCTGTCTCGTTGGGCTATGAAGTATGCCTCCTCATATGGTTCATATGATGAACTATATTAGAATGGAGATGCCACGGGTATGGACAGTGGTTCGTAGAGGTGAGGAGCCTCTAAAATTTTTTATAGCAAAGGGTTCAACATCAATGCAGTGTGAAGTAGTGTCTTATTTATTCATGAAATATAAGATTTTTTCATCTTCCACATAGTCGACAAAATCTTCAGCCTACACACGAGGCTTGTCAAGATTGATAACTAGGAGTTGATTCATTGATGCTGATTGCTTATTATGACAAAGTTCGATGATAAGGGGCTCATTCTCCATTGTTGGTTGTTCATTGTATCGAAGGTTGATGACCAATAGAGATGACTTGTACAGATTGATGCCGAGAGGCTTCAAAGGAGTTGGACGAGTAGTTCGTCCTTTGACTCAGATTATCAGAGGCTCTTATTTTTGAGTGTTTTCAGCTTCATCGCTAGCTTAATTAGCTTTCTCTTTTATATACTCTGGTGTATAGAGTACAGAGTCAGCGAAATAGGCTTCGATACCTTTGAATGTGTTGATGTCAGCTACCTCTATTTTGGCCTCTCCTCTACTGTTCACATACTTAAAGCATTGATATAGGGTGGAGGATAAAATTTTATGCTCATGTATCCATGGCCGTCACAGCAAAATATTATAGGATACGTCATAGTCAATCACTAGTATGTTATTTTAGTATGTAGATCGCCTATTTGAATATTTAGGCGTATCTTTTCCAGCGATTTACTCATTCCAGCATTGAAGACTATAATGGTAGTACTGGTAGCAGACAAGTTGTGCATTGGTATCTTCAATCCTCTCGACAGACTTTAGGAATGATGTTGAGTGAAGAACTAGTTTTGATGTGAATTTGGTTCACCTTGATAGATCTGATGTAACCGATATCATACAGAGGCCTGGCATGCTGATTATCCTTAAGTAGAATATCATTTTGCATGACGGTGATGTTAGGAATCTTTTCGATCACGCTTTGGCATTGAGGGCACGCTAATGGCTCTTCATCAGGAGTCTTGAGTTATGCTAAGCATGAGTCTGCATGTATCAGAGTTTCGCTCACAGCTTTACAGTCTTCTTTGACAAACGAAGAAACTCAAATATGGAGAGTCGGGCTGGGATATTGGCTAGTTGTGCCAGTATGTTGAAATTATAGGGCTTTTCAAGTCCTTATGGTATATTCTTCTTCATAGATTTGTCGAAGCGTACTTTCTTTTGCTTTTCTTTCTCTGCCATCATAGAATTCGATGGACCAGGTTCGGTTTTGACCAGAGCAGAAGGCATTGGCAAAGTAAAAAGAGTGTCAGGAATATCTTTCGGGACAGATTTATAACTTTTATGATAATTTTTGCCGGACCTGGTACCATTCATGGATTCTTCTTCAAGCATCGGAGAAAGAAGTACCATATTAAAGGACTTGAGTTTCTTTTTATCAAGTCCTTTCTTGGAGTGACTCTGTGGGTTGGTCTTGTCGTAGCCCAATCCACTACGGGATTTGTTAGACTATCCTCGAAGTTGTAGAGGATTACGTCGTCCCTTGCCAAAGTTAAAACCTTCAGCTTTCTGAAAATCATACCCCATATTTTATATCAAGCGTATAGATTGCTGGCTGTATCGATAAAATTGGGGACGATCTTCCTCAAGCACCTGATTTGAGGTCGATGCTCTAATGGTTGCAGAAGGAGGAGGAAGAATTTGTGTAGGAACACCTTCATAAGTATTGAAGATTTGTTGTGCCCTATATAGTAGAATGCGCCAATCATGGACTATTGTCGGTGCGTCAAGCGAAGCTTGCGAGTAAAGCTCGGTAGGGGTAATGTTCAGATTTTGAAGTCTGATCTCTAGAGATACATCTTCTTGATGATGATCTTTCTCTCTGTTTGAATGATGATGTATAGAAATCATATTGCATTATTTATACTTCTTACTATTCTTAGATTTTAAATTGGAAGATGTTGCTCCCTGGTCCCAATCTGAAAGTAGATTGGGATGAATCCATATAATCTCACTGTGATATATGGTAAGAGCCACTAATTCCTCTGTTTGACTTCTAGGTGGCGAAAGATTTACCACTTCCATCATAGCTCGAGGTATTGGGACGACACCGTTCGGGACTTCTAGTGTTGGAAAGTCGCCGAATTGAAGAGGCACCATATTGGCAGTGACTATCTTCTCTTCGTTATGAAGGGTGATAGCTTTAGCAAATATCAACTGCTATATCTTTCTTTTCAAGACATAACAAGCCTTGGTAGGGTGATGTATATATCGGTGGTACAAGCAGTACTTTGGGTCATCTGTTTTGCCAGTCTCATTTGGTCACTTGACATCGGACAACTGCAACTTGTTGCTTTTTATCAAGTATTCAAAAATGCTGGAGATATCGCTCTCATCAAAAGAATATTTTTTCTTAGGCCTGGTAGATTCTGGAGGATTTTGTGCTGGAGGAGAGGTGGGTTGCTTTGACAGATTTATCGCCAAGGCCTCATTTCCTTTGATGTTGCGATTATTAGTACTATTAGAGGGACGCTTCCCTTCTGTATTGGTCATTTATAACCCCAAATTGCGTGTTATTTATGCGTTGCCTTCAGCAGCTTCGGTCCCGATGATGAATGTCATCCAGTCTTGAAATTGAGTTGGACCTATCTAGAGACCTACTATAGGCAGTAGGTTCTTTTTGCAAGTATCAATGAATGCGGAGTCTGGAATGCCGGAGGGTAACTTCAGAGTTGTTTGCCTGAAACTCTCAACAAATTCACGAGCAGATTCCTTTTCCTTCTGTTTGATATCGATGAGTGAAGATATCATCATATCCATGCCTCCCTCATAGAATCACGAGAGAAAAAGATACTTCATGTTATCAAACGAGGATATACAGTTATCAGGTAAACTGCGATACCAATCGTAGGCTATGTTGGCCAAGTATCCTACGAACAATCTAGTAAAGAGAGCGTCCTCTTTCTACATATGAGCCATCATCATATTGAAGTAATCGATATATTGGCTTGGTGATGTCCTTCCTGAGTGAATTTTCTGGTTAGATGAGCCGTCATCAAATTTCTTTTTTAAAATATCGACCTATGCACGCAACTCTCGGATAGCTTCAAGAGGATTTTCTGGTCAGAGTGGTGTACTTGACTGATAAGACCCTGATTGAACAGGTATCATCACCGATGAAGATCCACCCCCAATATTGAGAGGATTAAAAGTTGGTGCTACTGACTCTTGGTTTATGACCACTTCTGGATTTGTGTTATCCTACAGAGGTGTTGTTCCAGGAGTAGACTGCGCAGGTATGATTGAAGCCACTTGGACAGGTGCTGGTGTAGCAGAATATTGGGTTGTCATTATTTGATGCATATTTTGTATCTTGGTGTGCATGTCCCTGAGAGCGGCCTCTAATGATTTAAGGAATTATTCAGTGGATTCTGATGGAGAAGCATCTTGTTCATCACCGACGGCATAAATGCTAACATCTCTGGGTACAATAGAGAGATTTGTAGAAAGAACCATGTAGTTAGAGTCTACACTGTCAGTTTCAGAATCGAGAAAATTGCTACCCCCAGCTTCGGATTCTGAGGAATGGAGATTCTCGTGTCGAACGAGCTCCCATCTTCAAGAACAATTATTTTGGTATACTCCTTCAAAGGAATTGTTGAATTGGTCAAATATCCTCTGGCTGGGTGTTCTTGAAGAACTTTGTCTTGCTTGTCTCCTACCACAGAGAAGATGCGGAGCCACATATGCTGAAGCAAAGATCAATTCATCATCGTGCTCCTGGTTTCCAACTTGCTTTGTATGTTTAGAATTAGGAGACATAGGGTAAGTCAATCGGTCAAACACAGACTGTTTTGATGATGCACTGCAATTTTCGATTACAACTATATGATAACTACAACGATGTTCATTAGGAAACAACGTTGTAATGTTAGAAGAGTCTCTCTCTTTACGCTTTTGTATAATAAGCTTACGTAAATCGAAAGAGGGAAGTGAAGAGGAGGAAGAGGGTAGACTATGTCTCTTTATATGAGATACATTGAATTTTTTGTGCATATTTTTGGTCCCTTGTGTATAGAGTGATGTGCTGGCTTGATTGGCAAGTGATTCATCATATCTCGAGTTTTTGCCCTTCAGGGAGGAGAGAAAATTTTCACTAATACACATGCACAATCAGCATGTTGTGAAGAGATTGATCCTACTTGGTGCATTTTTTATGGCGCAAACAAAGTTGGTGCAATTTGTCTACGTGCATTTAATTTTGCACGAAGGTCTTAGCCTGGCGCATGAGTGGCGCATAATTTTCTATCCACTGTGCGCTTAATCAAGAATTTAGGAGAATGATCCTCTCTGACTAACACTTTATTTTTGCACTAGTTGGATTGGACAGCAGTGTCCATGCCTTGCTTGCCTCGTATGTTATAGCGACTATGTGCGAGCTGAGGAGCTTGGGTGTGGCTTACCCTTTGCTCAAAATTGTGCGAGTTGGCAAATTGTATCCCTTGTTTAACACAAGGGATTCAGAAGCTTCGGTGTGGATCACCCTTTGCTCGAAATTGTGTGAGTTGCACGAATTATATTCCTTGTTTAACGCAAAAGAATTGTCCACCAAGTCATTTCTCTGAACAGAATTGAAAGGGGAACTCTCGTCAATCAGAATGTTATTTTTCTTGTTGGCAGCGACTTCGGGGTATGCATGATGAGGCTTGGGCACCTACACTTTAAGAGTTAATTTTGACTTGAGTGAGGATGAGGGCTAGGCATTACCCCCAACATGGATTATTTCTTTATATTTCTGTTAGTCGAACTTCACGACCAATGTCTTCTGCGTCGAGCCGACCGAAGCAGTGTCAATTTAAGCTTTCACCTTCTCGTTAGAAGAGAAGGAAGTCCCCAGCAGAGTCGCCATCCTTTTTTGCGTTGAAATGTTTATACGAAAATTTTGTGTTACAAACTGTTGAAAAGAAAGAAAAGTGCAAAAAGATCCTAAACAAAAATCTAAGTACAATTGATTCTGGGAAAGTATAGCTGTAGAGATCTGATTTGCGGACGATCACTTTACTCCTTGAACCACTCGACGATGAAAAAATGTACTCGACGATGGAGAATTGCACACAAAGATGAAGAAATGTAGGGAATGATGCGAAAAACTTGGAGGGCAGAAATATGTAAATTTGTCCCTCCTAAAAAGATGATTCCGGAATAAATGAGCGCCATATTGTTCCGATGGAAAGAATAACCTATAATTAGCTTTTCTGGATTAATGTTCTTAATTTCCTGGCGGGGATATTGGCAGAAATTTATTGAAACTTTAGCATGGGCTCGCCCCATGGGTTCGTTCGCTTCACTAGCGTTCGCCTCACCCTCCCTTCGGTTGCCTCACTTCGATTATTCAGATCACTCCGCTCGTCTTTATTTTTATTTTTTTTGTTAGTTCAAGACGCTGAACAACAAAGTTCTTTTTTGGGTACTTCCGTGGCACCCATTTTTCCAATTAAGAAGCATGGCTAAACGATCCTACTTACATTGGACCCGACATTTTTTGTCGATCGCTTGCCATGTCTCATTTTTCTCTAGATTGAAAAAATTCATGTTCATTGTAAGATCACTGAAGGAAGGGTTGGTCATAAATTTTGAATTTTTGCTTCTAAATGGCGCTCAGGCTCCGCGATTCAAGTTCGTTATCGTAACCCTCTCCTCTGCTCTACCGGGAGCGAGCCTTTCAAACTAGTACTTTTTGTAATCGACTTTATTGCTTCTTCAATAAACTTTGGTTCTTCGATTAAGTTTTGAATGACCGAACGGCGCAACAATCAGTGTCAATCAGCAAAAAAGGACCCTAATTGATTCGGGTTCGGTCCAGTAGGATATCGCAGTCTGAGGCCTATTGGTCGGGCATGTTGTGTTGGAGCTGGCAGGATCAGGTGCACTTCGCCTTCACCCTGTGGCTTTACCAACTCGGTTCGCCCGATGAGCGCTCACGACTAAGCGAGACTCAGATGCTGTCTCATTCGCTGTCTCGCAGTACATTTTTTGTATTTTTGATACGGCTCACGACCTACAAAAATCCTGGCCCACTCGTTATGGTTCGCTTAGGGCGATGGCATCACTCTCCTTCTACTGCGATCATGATTTTTTTTACCCCCAGAGGTAAAGGTCCTTCCCTTTTGGGCCGGTTGTGGGCGAGGAGGGGTTCGAACCCCCGCCCCTGTGGCAATCTATTTATTTGTATCGAAAGGCCCAATTGACTTTCATTTACTTGACAGAGAATGCCAACGAGATCTCGTGAGAGCTTTGACTCAGTAAGCTCGTTAGCTAGTCTTGGTCATCTCGATCTAGTTGTGTTCCTTCTACGTTATCTGATATGTTCGGTGGTTACTTAAGAGGCCTCCTGCGCCAAAAGCTCACCCTTCAGGCCGGACGGAGATTGGTCCTCGACTGCAAAGGCATAAGGGAGCTTGGCTACAAGACCCCGATATGTCTACTCGAATGACTCTTTTATACAGTATGCAGATTGCTTACTTCAGCGCATGGAGTCTTGGATTGAAGTAAAGGCGAGCGAAGTGAGGAAATCCCAATGGCAGTTAATTAGTTGATCTAGGAACGATAATAGAATATGCTCTCTTATCGCTTTTTTGTAGAAAGCTCGACCTGCGATAAAAAGTGTTTGGATACTATCATTACCGCATGGACAATTAGACATCCAACCCGTAATCGCAACGACCCAATTGCAGTTTGTTATTACGGGCAGCTCCTACAAAGGATCAGGCGCTGTATTGCCCTATTTCTATCTATTGATGAGACAAGATATCTATCTATTCTGGATTAATCTTAGCCACTCGCTCACTTTGTTTTTTTGCTTGCTTTGCTTTCGATGCTTTGGACGCTTCGACGCTCGCTTGCGCTCTCTCGCTACGCATCGAGGTAGGATAAATTAACAACTAGGCTAAGTACATATACTTCTAGCCATGTTATAGCAACTCCTAGGAGAAAGTAGGAAAAGAAGCATCAAAGACCAAGACCTTTCGTTTTTCAGTTACCTCGAAGCCGTCGATTTCCCGTCGCAGAAGCCTTTTTCCACTATGCGGATCCCTAACGAGACGAGGAAGGTGTTAGTGGTTTGTAGTTGAACAATAAGAAATCTTTAGCACAACGGCACGAGAAGCTTCTATTTCTTTTACTCTGCTCTCGAATTTCTAAGACTTGAAAATTCTAGCCCCTTCCTGCCTATATGTCTGTGTGTGCTTCTCTCTGCCCTAGTGTAGGTCTGCTTCCCTGTAAGTGGATCTCTGTAGGTGGATCTCCCTGTAGATGCCCCTTCTGTACAGGTTATACAAAACCTGTATTTATAGAGTTTTAGAGCGGTTATGAGAGTGTGGGTGCACTTTGGATAGTCAATACTGTTTTACCATTCTGTGCGCACTTTTGGTAGATTAATACCATATGTTCTGCATGAGTGGGTGCACAACTTACTACTTGCTTGACACGTAATTTCCTATACGAGAAAAATATAGGTCGTGGGAGAAGTTATTTGTACACTTTTTACAAGAAGTACGACATGTAAGACGCACTCATAACTGCTCACTATTGGTTAGGATAGTATGTGCACTTAAGAAGTCGTCTGGAGACTGGAGCATTCTTGGTAAAATTGGTACTTCGGCATATTTTGGCACTATGGCACATTTTTAAAGAGAATAGCATTGCGACACACTTTTGAAGGAATTTGTATATCGACGCACTTTTAATGAAATTGGCACAGTGCGCACTTTTGAAGAGAATGACACTGGGGCACATTTTTGAAGGAATTGGCATAGCTGTGCACTTTTGAATAGAATGGTACAGCGACGCACTTTTGAAGAAGTTGGCACTGTGGCACTTTTTTGAAGGAATTTGTCCAGCGGCGCACTTTTGAAAGAATTAGCATTGCGACGCACTTTTAAAAAAAATGGCACTACAATTGGGTCGCTAAACGACAACCTGGGTCTACGTGTCGCAGCTCTGCTGTAATGATGACTTCTGACTCTTCAATTTTTGCATCTGGCAGCTGTCAGTCTGCTGCATTAAATGTTAAGAGAGAAGATTGTTTGTGCTCCAGCTTTCGTAACATTACGAAAGTGCGCCACTTTTCTGCTTTCTGAATAGTGTGCCATCCTCCGAAATTAATGGAAAGTATTCTAAAATAAGAAAATGCGCATCTTTCTTCTAGAACAAGTAGAAAGTGCACCGTTCTTCTACTTGTTGGATTTATTCGTAGAAAACTGTGACATCTATTTGAGGCACACTTTTTATGCTTCTACAAACATGTGCCTCAGTTAAAGAATATGGAAGCATATGCTTTGGCCGGTATAGCAACATCATTAGTCATTCCCCTAAAGAGAGGACACTCAATTACGATAACAGGATGAGAGTTGTTCTATACAAAAAATAACTTGCACATTAAACAGAGTTATGTCATAACTTTAACTTCCATGGATAAATATTGGAGAAACCCTTTTATAGACTATACTGCTTATGGGATCCTTCCAGAAGATCCGAAAGAACCTATTTCAATTAAAAGACGCTCACTCCGATTCTACTATAACGCCTCATCCAAAATATTATATCATCGTTCTTATAAGGGATTGCTGCTATGTTGTTTTTCCAACCCTGAAGCAAGACAATCACTCCATGAGGCTCATGATGGCATCTGTAGAGCTTATCAGCCTGGTCCTAAATTACAAGACAGCCTTAGGATAATGGGTTATTATTGGCCCACCATGGTGGCAGATGCCGTAGATTACGCTCATAAATGCAAGTCATGCCAAATCTATGTTGATTTTATCCACCAGCCAGCAGAGTTCTTACAGCCTACAGTAGCCTTTTGGCCGTTTGAAGCTTGGGGAATGGATATTATTGGCCCGATCAGCCCGATCATCTTATCTTCTTCTAGAGGACATCTGTTTATACTTGCAATAACGATTACTTCTCCAAATAGGCAGAAGCAGTCCTGCTCATCGAAGTTAAGATGACATAATTAACTTCGTCAAATACCATATTATCTATTATTTCGGTGTTCCCCGGAGGATAATACATGACAATGGGCTACAATTTGCCAGTCAAGCATTTTATCAATTCTGTGACAAGAATCGAATCCAAAATGTAGCATATATGACCTACAATCCAGCAGCCAACGGCTTAGTAGAAGCCTTCAACAAGACCATAATCAAACTCCTTAAAAAAGTTTGTCTCATCCAACAAACGCATTTGGAATAAGAAACTCGGAGAGTGTTTATGGGCTTATCGTACAACAGTTCAAACTTTAACTGGTTGTACACCATTCTCTCTGATCTATGGATGTGAAGCGGTCATTCCACTCAAAATCTAGATACCTTCTCTCTGAATAGCTATTGCTAATGAGCTGATAGTAGAGAATAATGATCGATTATGCCTGTAAGAATTAGAAGCATTGGATGAAAATCATCTGCACGTTCAACAACACATTGAACTATACCGAGCACGCATTTCCAGAGCTTTTAATCGAAAGATCAAGGAAAGAATAGTTTAGGTCGCTGAATTGATCATTTCAGTAAGGAGACCTATGATCACAACCCATAAGAGCAAAGAAAAATTCTAGGCTAAATGGGAAGGTCCTTATGTGGTGGAGATATATTCTCCAATAGAGCCTACATGCTTGCTAAGTCTAATAGAGATTTGATAATGATGCCTATCAGCTGCTAATGAAAAATTAAGAAATTGAGAAATAAATATCCTAAAATAAGATATTTGCATATTGGTTTAATTCAACTTAAGATTACTGGACTATTCCGAACAGGAATTGACACTCCTATCTTAGTGGTTTGTATGGATGAAAGAATTATTAATAATCCCCTTAACAGTATTATAGGAGAAGCAAAGTCTAATCTTGTTAATAGATTATTTGGTATAAATATACATCCATATTTTTTTATAAGTCTTGATGATCAGAATATAGAAAAAACTTATACTTTATATATTAATCTTCAAGGGATAGAATTATTACCTGGATCTAAAGTCATTGGGATCCAATGAGAACATTGTATGGCATTAAATGACATACCTACATTTAAATCTACTACTCTAAAAAATCTTGTGAAATTATTTAAAGTTGGAATAAGTAAAACTATACAATAAAGGCTGGTTAGATTAGAACACCACAAGCAGGATATTGAAATGAAAATATTCATTAAATCCTTAAAACCGAAGATTGAGATTCCAGCGGAATACTTCTTTACATCGAAAAATATTATTTCTACCACTATTAAGGGGAGTAAGCAACCTCATCAGGAAAAAGCATCTGATGCCACAACCTCGAATATTATTAGATCCAATTCAATGGATAATCTGGTTAGTATTAAACTCACTCCTACTAATTTACATGATATATAGAATAGATTAAGTGTTGGTACTCTAGTTGAAGGACGTACTAAGACTATGCTTGAGAATCAACATTCTTATGAACAAGATAGAATGATCGTAAAAATTTCTTTATCACAAATAAATGATAGAAGTAGAAATTTGCTATAATTACCTCATGAATAAAGCACCAATAAATTAAGGGAAAAAGAGTGTACAATCTACTCTTGAACCTAGCAAAAAAAAGGAAAGGCAACCAAAAACACTCGGACTGGTATATAGACCATATGAGATACGATAAAGAAAATATCTAGGATGCTTACCATATGACTCACTTGGTAAAAAAATTTAAGGAAATTATAAAAGTGGCACATATTAGCAATTATAAAACTATAGTCATGAGACATTTAGATCGAATAAACCAAGTCCTCCGTAAACATATTACCAGATACCAGGGGGGTCATCCTAAAGTTAATAACATTACTTCTAATCCTTGGATTGATGAAAGGCTCACATCTGACAGTATTCTGGACCTTAAAATTAAAAGTACATCACTTGACAATATTGATCTAGCTCTCGAAACTACGAATCATCCCATTAATTTTAACGTGTCACGCCCCAGTTCCAAAATATGCAAGACCAGACACGTGGCAATGGCCAACTGGTATGACTTTGTAGGGCTTTCTAATTTAATGAATTCGATGAAGTGCACTTACGCCGTCCATGGTCAAGTGATTAAGCTAATTATCTATATCTATCTCTCAATCTATATGACAGGAATAAAAATAAAGGTAAATATAACTACTAGTCTGTAGCCTAATAATCATACTTTCCGAATAGACGAGAAGTAAATAGCATGAGTCTACAAAAACTAAGCAGATACAAATAATAGGACGAATCATATACATATACACGAAAGGATAATACCTATAAGGAAATGAGCACGCATCAACCATCCAGCAAAAGATCTCTGTGTCCAACTCAGTTAACCTGGCAGGGGACTGGGTCCTTAGTAAGATGCAATAAGATACAAATGGTACATGCCGAAATATAAATACTATGCAAAATAAATAGGGTAACCTAACCATCTATGTGAATACAATTTGAGGACAACTTTGGTACGTATGGGTATAGGTAGGCATAGATAACTGCCATAACGTTCTGTCGAACGCGACTTCTGCTAAATAAATACTAACGCTCGGAAGAACGCTCGTAGGCTGCATATATATATATATATATATATATATATATATATATATATATATATATATAAACAAGTCTAACTTTCCGTCGGAAGCGGCCTCTGCTAAAGGGTAGTCATCAATCTTTGTAGCTCCATAGATACTACAGCTATCGATGTTGTATGTCTTATACGCCTACTAGTTGTCCTCCCCGCCAATGCATATGTCCAAGTCGTATACACAACGTGAACATCACGTAACTACCATGCCAATCAATTATTCTAATGCCAAAACTATGCATGGTATCGACATACGTGTTGAACGCACCGATAGCTAGTCGGATACGATAACACGCACCAATCATGATTGTGTCGTGAGTTAGACGTGCCAGGATCCTGGGAAAATATCAGAATACCTCCCAAAATTTTGTTAATGTCACTATGTCTTGGTTTATGCATTATCTACTCATTGACGCATTCGTCGACTGCACCCGAGTCTTACTCAGACGCTCATACTTATACTATATTATCTATAGCAGAATCATATACTACAAACAATTTAATTTGTACAGTAAAATAAGGTGGCAAGGTATCTTGCCTGGAACTCCAAGCTGCAATGGAAAAAAACTTATTTTGGCATCCAAGTCTAAACAATCCCAAGAGCTTATATATATAGTAATATCACATCAGTCACTATGGTACGGTTCACTAAGCATGCACAAGAGTACAACTACTCTACATCATTAATCATTAGACAATTAGGGTCTAAATTAATCAAGGGTATAACTTACATAATGCCATCAGTTATTTAGAGTCTAAATTAATTAGGGGTTCTAACTAAGTAGGTTGGCTAAGATTTACTAGTCAAGGACCAAGAAAGTGTGTAAACACCAAGCCTACTAGTCACGTAACATCATCAAGTCATCTAAATGTACAACTTCTTATATAACATAAACATGGTTATAATGAAGGTTCATGTAGGTACTAGGTGTCCTCACACTAGGTTTCCATATACAACATATCATCAACCTTGCTATTCACTAAGTATCATACTATGCCAGCTAACCTAGGGTTCGTTTTGTCTATTAAAACATGACTACATGAGCATTAAAAATAGGTCAAGTTAGGGTCATCGCAAATAATCACATACTCTATTCCTCAAGTATTTTCATTCATCCAACTATATTCAACTCTCTGTGAACTACAAAATATCAAGTATACAATGACAAGTCAAATCTGAATTTATAATAAGATCATGGCATATACCTCATTCCTAACTTGCATTTGACATGAAACATGTGTGAAAATACTACTACAGCTAGTGCATAATCCTAGCATGACATCTTCTACATTCTAACATAGTGTTTATAAACAATAAAACTAGCTAGCACAAAACCTAGGCAAAGTGCACTACTAGTTGCACAATATTTAATCATGTCTCAACCATGCATATATTTATATATAACACCCTAAAAAACTTATATATTCTAAAATTTAGTGACAATTGGAGTAAAAATTATATTTTGCAAGTGGCTGGTTAGGTTTTAGATCATGGCAAAGTGAATAGGACAACAAGTGCATAAATAACATTCAAGTCTAGACATAAGAAATAGTAAGTATTCTTGGTGTAATATCATGAAAAATAAGAATAAAAAGTTGGTAAAATTTAAGAGGGATGTAAAGTACATGTAGAGAGGGTTGAGTAGGTGGAGTTTGAGCTCTTACCAAAGTGAAATGGGAAGGCAAAAGAAGACTGTGCACTGCTTGCACAAATCTATCCAGATATGGACACTTTGGCTCATAGCTGCTATCCGGAGCTTCAAAATATTTCTTCAAGTGTTGTGGGACTTAGAGAGATTAGGGGAGAGGTAGAGGATGAGTATAGGGTAGTGTTTGAAGGGGTTTTGATGCTGGAAGTAGTGGCAACAAGGTGTTGAATTGGTGCGATTGCTGGCGGGTTCAGCAGGGTATCTTAGGTTTGTAGGAAATATTTGGGGGAGTTGTGGGATAATTTAGGCGCTGAGATGTAAAAAAACTTGTTAATGAGAGTTAGGGAAAGGATATTTGGGTGCTGTTGTGGTGGTTTGGAGGCTATGGAGGTGGTGGAGTGGCCTGAGAAAAGGATACACTGAATTCGAATTCAGCCTAGACACCTCTGATGGAGGGCTATTTTGAGGAACTTAGAGTGAGTTTTGATAGAATATTTGTGAATAGAAAGTTATAAGGATAGGGAGAGGAAGAAGCATAAAAAAATTGAGAGAAAAATACTTACTGTGGAGGGAGATAGGGCAGGATTGGTGAGGGTATTTCTGAATTCGGATTTACCTTGGGTAGGGTTGGATAGATGGAGGTGTGGAGGGGGATGGAGAAGGAATTTGGGGATGTTTGTGAAGAGAAAATGTGTGAAAGAGAGTTAAGAAGAAGTATTTTTCAGGTGGTTTGAATGGGGGAGGTGAAGAGAGGGGGGTTATGGACAGCTTTGTGGGGAGGGAAAGAGTTTGGAGTTATAACTTTTGCTAGTGGGGAGAGAAAGAGTTTGGGGGTTACATACTTTGGTGTGAGTGGAAAGATAAAAGGAGGGGAGTTATATGCTGAATTTATTCTTTTAAAAATAGTTTTTGGTGTATGGACTATTGTGTATGGTGTTTTATGAGTTTAGAGACGGTGTTTGGTGTTATACTTGATCACTTAATTAGGTTTTTAAAGTTGGGTTTGTGGGTTGGCTCTAGGTTGAGTAAAATTAAGCTCAAAGGGTTCAATGTATCATATCTATTAAATTATCATGTAAAATATATAAAAATAGATGTGACCCAAAGGATTAGGTTAGGGTAGTCTCAATGTAGGTTAGTTTCAGACATTTGGTTGTAGGAATTTGGTCAGTGTTCTGCATCAGAAATCCAAGCTACGGTCACTAGGTGGAAATTTGAGATTTTATGACGCATAGGTGTCAAGAATGTTGTGTAGATAAAAATAAAATACAAAAGTGTGAGTTTGAGAGTGACACTAGGGTCAGGATTGAAGATTGGTCTGTCTGGATTAAGAGTGTGAAAGTTGTTGGTCAGCAAGGGCTAGTGTAGTATTCCAAATATTAAAACTATAGTAAGTTGCATCAAAGATATCATAATTGAAGTATGTATAATAACTCCATTTTCCTAACCCTAATTATTCCAAAATAAATTTTAGTATCACACTAAACTATATATACCTAAATTTGGGTGAGGAGGTTTACATAACGACTGGGAAGATTTTCTTTGTAATGAATAACCTAGCAATATGAATATAGTTAATAACGTTAATATGATTAGATCTATTGATCTAAAAATAAAATCCCAGTTACATATATATACCACTTACCATTAGTATACCCGGTTATCAAGAATTTACTATTCAAGCTCTTGTTGACACTGGAGCAGACACTAGTCTATTACAAGAAGTTTATATCCCACAAGATAACTGGCTAAAATTGGACAAACAAGAAAAATTAAATGATTTCATGGGACGACAGGTTTCTGTCAACCACAAAGTAAAAAAAAAACTTAACGTTCATTTTCCGGACTTAAAAGGCAATATTAAATCTTACAATTTTGATTTTGTACTACTACCCCAAGATTTTGATAGTGGCCGTATTATAGGAATGGATAACCTCAGCCATTATCCCCCATATAATACTCACACATTTGAACTTGATGGATTCTTTTTACTAGATATGCACTACGAAGCTTTATTCACATGGCTCTGATACCAAATTGGAAGTACACAGTTATTTTTATACAAAGTGGTTTATACAAAAGGATCAGAGAGAACACAAGAAATCCAAGAACAAGAAAGCACTCAAAAAAAAGAAGCATACATAGGCACTCCAGACTTCGATAATCCCCTTCAGTGATTCAGGGTCCTTATTTATAGCCAATTGTGGTCATATTTGACCTATCATATCCGGTCATGGAACCAGTAACTTTTCTTTAGACTATAGTGGAGGTAGTTGAGGAGATAATGTCAGTCGAGGTAGTAGAGGAGGTCCCCCTCGAGGCAGAATCTTCATCCTGGTATAATGGATGTAGTGGCGGAGGTACTGATGAAGAAAGTTGAGGTGGTGGAGGTAGTGTAGCTAAAACAAAATCGTCACGCCATTCACGCCATTATAATAATGCCTTATGCTACCTTGCACATCCCTTGTTTTGTATTTATTAGTCCTACTTTATATCTCCTTCGAATAACTTCTTTATCGATTCTTTTCTTCATGATTATAGTTGGTTCCACCATGCTTCTAATTTGCTTCGCCATCTTCATCTATATGCATGTCTATTGTATTTTCCTCCTTTAGCCAAAAATTAAACTTAGTTGTTTCTCCTATTCGTCCCAGGCACATATGATCAATAAAATTTTTAGTATGGTTGTAACTGGTCAGATATTGGTTGTCCTCAATTTTTTCTAACTTGTCGACTAGGAGGATATTTTTTGATGCCATAATTTTATAGTCTTCATCAGCATATTTTAGTGCTTCGACAAAATATTCTTTTACTGCTAATATTCTTTCTCGTTCTTCGTTGAAGTTTGTTTTAGAAACTGTAGTGTGTTCGTGACTAGGTTCTTCAGTAAGTTTGTTTAACTCCCAAATTTGATATGACTGATATAGTTTTACATATTATCTTTCTTTCCATATGCTCCAGATAATGAATCGGAATATTGTCTGAATTCTGGCTGAATGATGAGAAGCAACTTTAATACATATCTCCGGGATACAGTCTGCAAAATCTGATAAACAAGATGTGTTAATATATACTTCATGAACCACTCATGTTCGGACATAGGTTTTGTATTTCTGGAGGTCACTAAAGTAGGCAAGAACTCTGGAAGCTTTATTTTTATTCAGAATAAGATTTTCTCCATTAAAAAAATTATAGATCTCAGTATCTTCAAGCCTCTTAAAAAATCAGGAGTCTTTCATCATCAATAAGTAGGTGTTGATATATAGAAATCATTTCTTGAACCATCATCTTAGCATGAAATTCTTCTATCTTTCTTGTCTTTATATCTAGTAATTTAAGTAAAGCATGGACATCGCTTATCCTGAAATTAACTAGATCATTTGGTCGAAAATGAGAGATGATATTGCTAAGTTCTTTCTGAGTAGTAATAGTTCCCGAAAAAAGTTTCTTTTTCCAATTAGCAAGAGTTATTGATCTAGATATTGACGAGGCAAGAAGAATTTTAGAAATCATATGTTTTATCTCAGAATTCTTTTATTCAAGGAAAAGGTTTCTCTGTTTTCTGTTATCATAGTTCTTTCTATCTGTATAAGCCAATAACAACCGTCGTTGATATCTCTAGTTTGTAGGGCTCTGTAACAACCATTGAATCGGTCACAAACTATTTTATCTATTTTTTTTATTTCTAAGTTGTACCATGGTTTGATAAGAGCATTATTGTAAGGAATATATGGTCGAGGCATAATAGTTTGTCCGAGAAAAATGCTAGTGGGTCTCATTGGGCCATGCCAGCTGAATTGATTATTATACAGATGTACCATAATCTGACTGTTCGCCTGGCTATTCGCCTGAGTTATTCCTTGGTTACTAAATTATTGTTATGGTTGTTCACCTGACTGTTCGCCTGAATAATAGAATCATTTGCATTTTTCTAGTTGTTCGTCCGTGTGTCCTGGGTTTGTTCAATCCTAGAAGATACTACAGTAATAGGAGATGATGAACTAGCTTCTGTTCCCTTTATTTTTTTAGAAACTACTTCTTCAAAACTTTTTGTTTCTACATTTCTTCAAAAAATTCCTTAGATTTATTGTATATAACCTAGTAAGAGTATCTGCTAAAAAGTTAGTGTATCCAGGTATATAATTGACATCGTAATTGAATATTTTTAGATACATAGCAATTCTGATTCTCCTAATATTTTTTTCAAGATTATTAATAGCTTTTTTTTCAAAAATTGTGCAACAGATTTATTATCTGTTTCGATGACAAAGTGTCTGTAAATGATATAAATTTGAACTTTTTATGGCCAACTTAACGGCTAGTAATTCGTTGTCATAAGTAGCATATTTAATCTGAATTTTTGGGAATTTTTCAGAGGTATAAGCAACAATATCTTTGTGTTTTGCAATCAATACTCCTGCCCAAAAACTATCTGAGGCATCGGTTTGTAGTATTAATGAATCGTTGTCAAGAGAAAAACAAAGGGTATTTTTTGTTTTTACCGATTCCTTTATTCTAGTAATTTCTTTTAGCTCGTTTTTATCTAATGAGATAGGGATTCTATCAATGTTCTATTTTCTGGGCTGTTCACCGGTTGATTCTTTATACTTGGTTTGTTAAGCCGCAAGTTTATCTTGAAGGTGTTTTATTCTGGCAGATAAATAGGGAATAAACTTTCTCCCATAATTAAGCAGTCCTAAAAAATTTTGAAGTTCCTTGAGAGTTTTAAATTCATCAGGGAAGTCTTTAATTTTGGTATAGATATGTTGTTGCAAGTGAATCTACCCATTTTTAATAATTTTTCCTTGAAAATCAATCTCAGTGTAACACCCCGTTCCGTTCTAGCGGTTTGCCGTCTCAAACGGCAAAAGTGCAACTGTCCCGACCCGCTTTGCCTTAAATGAAAAGCAAAGAATATCCAGACTTGTCCCTACAGGAATCCAGCTTAGGCTTTCAGAGGCTCGCTTGACGTATCGCTCTACCGAGACGAATCATCGCTAAGGTAGGTGGCTACGGTAAACTTGTCTTTACATAGCCAGAACACATAAAACATGGATATTTCATGCTAGTCGCTAGGTGAATCACCCCCTGCATGCTAATAAGAATCCAACGCACCTAGCCAAGGGAATAATCCCAACTTGTATTGCTATGCTAGAACATGGAAATTGAAATACTGCTTATATTCAGACCCTCGAATGCCAAGTCCCCTAACGATCAAACTCTCGGTTTACCATCGGGCCCGAGCAAACGTGTTTACTTATGTTCATAAGAAACGCATGCTTGTCTGCTTGAATGTTGCCTTGTTTTCATCCAAACCCCGGAAGACTACTAAGTAGTCGCTCCGTGCCTGAACGAACCTACAAGTATCCGTGTTCGCATGTTCTCGTGTACTCCTGTTCTCGTGAACTCATGTAGCCTGCTTGGCAAAACTCACGTAGCCTGCTTGGCGAAACTCACGTAGCCTGCTTGGAAAAATAATGGAATTGGAAAAGAAACCAAATAAATGCATGTCGCGGACAACTCAAAAACGAGGTATAGTTCCACGGACGGTTCCGGGGCACTGGGGCCGATCCGATCCGGATGGAACTTCAAGTATGGTCCATCGTGTGCAGGCAAGTGGTTTATAGCGCCTCTTGTACTTTCGTTGCATTCCACTTGTCCTAGGACCACATCATGGGTAGTCCATCGTGTGCTGGCGAGATGGTTTGTAGCGCATCGTGTACTTGGTTGCATTCCATCTTGGCCTTGGACTACTTCGTGTGCAATCCCTCGTGTTCGGGCGAAATGGTTCGTAGCGCATCGTGTGCTCTCGTTGCGTTCCATTCTCGTCTGGGATTAGTCCTTTATGGCTATGCCAGCGACTCATGTTCATATAGATAAGTCATCCTCGCTTAGCGGCTATCCGCGTGCGAGTCATTGCATCGTATCAAAGAACAACTGAGCACACCAAATATTGTCCCGTTCAATGACTCTTGTGTTGCATATGCTATAACTTGGTTTTCATATGAATGCCCCTGAATGCTTATACTTGCCCGTACTTGAATTAATATTGTTTGCCTCGGACAGGGAAGGAGATGGTTAGTTGGTAAGTCTCGCCGTGTTTCTTCTCATGTTGTACGGCGCACTGCCACACGGGTTAGGCTATTCAATATTTGCATGAAACTGATCCTAAGGCAACTAGAAAGATAACTTAATAGTTGGTGCATGGAACTTATATTACGTGTTTGGATTTGTCGAGCGGGCGAGTAGCTTCCCCACCAGTGCATTCAATGTACTAATAATCCACCAGTTTGTATGCAGGGTGCGGGAGAACCTTGTTCAGTGCGGATGCCTCCTTCGTGCGTGCTAAGGCGTGGAGATCACTCCGAAGCAACGGTGCGTCCGGGACTGAAGCACATATACAAGACATAATGTTGGAACTTGTCTGAACATCGCATGTACAATCATTCCACAATTGTAGCCACTTGGCACGCTTTTACTGTTTGAGAGAGAGGCTTGAGAGACTTATAATCTCGGCTATACGCCGCCTGTAACACTTGTTCATATCAATAAAAGAGCTTGCTTTACTTCAACTTATGTTTCAATGCTTCTGCTATATTGTCGACTCAGTGAACCTGTTACCGATCGCCTATGCGTTCATGACTCCGCTGCACTCGGACAACCTGTGCGACTCTGTGGCTTAGAACTCTTACCGCCGGCCAATGAACCATGGCCTTGCACGGGCGCGGTTCACGCTCGTGCGACATCACGCCCGGATGGGTCAAGCGATCGTTCCGCGGGAGCGCTGGCGAGGGTGATTCCCGCCTAGCGGGAACGGCCGATTTGCCTGCGGGAGATCGGGGCGTGACACTCAGTTCTGAATAACTCGATTTTCTTTGGGCTAAGAATAACTCCATTGTCAAGTAGTATTTTACAAATATACAGTAGTTGTTCTTTATGTTCCTCCTCCGTGTTGGAAATAAAATAAAATATCATCTATATAAACGACTACAAAAGGAAGATGTCCAAAAACAACACTCATCAATTTTTGAAAAACTTGTGGTGTATCACCATCCCCCGAGTTCATTTTCCTGTTTCTTTACCACCAAAATTTTCCCATGCAACATAATATGGTGAAACAGAAAAACCTATCGCTCTTATTGATTATACAAAGATTTGTACTTACAATCTTTCTAATAGTAATAACTTGCAAAAGGTTATCTATGTTATGCTAGAATCATTATTTTTTGATAACCCTTTAAAAGCATTTGATAAAGCGCATAGATATTGTAAGATTGAATTATTAGAACAATATAGTGAAGCCAAAGTTAGAGTAAATAGTATTATAGTTTCTCCTTCGGACAAAGAAGAGCTTTTCTAGTTAAGCTTATACAGAAGAGCTTTAGTACACATTCCTCTCCGGCTTTTCTAATTAGAAATCACGCTGAAGCAAAAAGAGGAAAAGCAAGAATGGTTATTAACTATAGAAAGCTAAATAGCTACACTAAGTTTGATGGTTATTGTATTCCTTCTGCAGAAAATCTTATTAAACAAATTCAGGGTGCTAAGTATTATAGTAAATTTAATGCCAAATCAGGTTTTGGCAAATAAAATTAGAAGATAATAGTTCTATAGAATTAACTACTTTTAGTTGTCCATAAGGACATTTTGAATGGCTCGTTATGCCTTTCAGTTTGAAGAATGCACTACAAGTTTTTCAAAATTAGATGAATGCTATTTTTGGATATCTTCCTTTTGTAGTCGTTTATATAGATGATATTTTATTTTTTTTCAACACGGAGGAGGAACATAAAGAACATCTACTACATATTTCCAAACTACTACTTGACAATGGAGTTATTCTTTGCCCTAAGAAAATTGAGTTATTTAGAACTAAGATTGATGTTCTAGGAAATACTATTAAAAATGGACAGATTCTCGCGCATTGAACTATACCAAGCACGCATTTCTAGAGATTTTAATCTAAAGGTCAAGGAAAGAATATTTCAGGTCGGTGAATTAGTTCTTTCAGTAAGGAGACCTATGATCACAACTCATAAGAGTAAAGGAAAATTCTAGGCTAAATGGGAAGGTCCTTATGTGGTGGAGACAATATTCTCCAAGGGAGCCTACAGGCTTGCTAAATCTAATGGAGATTTGATAATGATGCCTATCAACTGCAAATTTTGTAAGAAGTATTATATCTAAGTATGACATATTCTTCTCCATCTCCAGCAGATTAAAATAAGATGTACAACGAATACATTTTTTTCATCCTGAACGACGCATAGCCTACACGGCCTCTCGAACTATTACCTATATTTATTTTTGAATAAGACATGGGTAATAGGTTCTCAAAGTTCCCTAGTGGAACAATACTCAGATCCAACGGAACACTCTCGTTGAGATCATCTAAATGATTCTCTCCAACCAAAATGTTCCATTCTTACAACCCAGTTGTTTTAAGGATATCATATTCCTGATCCCCAGTTGGGTTGGAAATAATCTCACATATTTATTCACTAGTCAATAAGTGTAATGTGATTCATGTCCATATTACCTCTGAATCATATTTTATTTATTATCCCTTAAAGAGAGGATAATAGTTCGTGCCTTAACTACTATTTCTTCTTTTTTCCAGTGAAGTAAACTGGTGAGCTATTATGTCCATATCACCTCTGATAGTATTGCATCCTATAAAATTTATCATTTTTACTCAACACGAATATGCCTTGAGTGATAAATCTATCAAATTCTTCCATAGAGTTATTCTGCCATGTCCATAATGCCTCTAAGCAGACATATATTCAATAGGTCTCGATTTGAAAGTATCACTAAGGTAAACAAAATTTCTTTATTGATAGAAAATGAGGAAAAGGATAATACAAATACTTAAGGTGAGGATGGGTCAGAATCTTCTGAGTTGTTCATAAACCTCACAAGAGCACGCATAATACAAACGTCTGACGATTCAAGCAGTCTACGTAGGACGTCTGTTTCGTTTGATACTTCTTGTTTTCTCGAATCAATAGAAGGATGGAGGAAATAAATAATCTCATTCTGGAGTGGGGAAAGGCCATCTGAAGGAGGTGCGGGAGCAGTAGAAGCGCAACCAAAGTTAGTCGTAATGGGTAGGAGAATAGTAGATTCATCATACTCTCTTTCCTCCTTCAGAGATTCGTTCTGGGAAGCCATCAGCAAATTATAATGAAGAATGCTGAAGTTAGTAGCCGACTCATATTTATAATAATTGGGGCAACAGTTCGGATTTTTCCATATGATTCATCGGTAATAAGGATAACAATTCAGAACCCCACTATTCGTGAAGGAAGACGACGGTTCAAATTTCCATACACAAATCATAAAGAGTATAATGGTTTGTTCCCCAAGCAAAGAGTAGAATACAAAACATAAAACTATTTTTTATGATCGGTCTGAGGATTCCCATGTGCGCACATTTGTCTGATTGGCAGAAAATATTACATAGTGCGCATGACTAGACAAGTTGCAAAAGTGTGCACGACAAATCACACAGTGTGCATAAAATCTAATTTTCTCTAAAAACACATGTATGCTCGTATCAGTGGGATGACAGGGGAAAGTCAACATATTCAGTCTTTTCTGGTGCACTTCGAACAAAGCCTTCAGTCAGCAACACGCATACAGCACATTGAAGTCAAAACTAAAATTTTATTGATGCTTAATCATGATTACATGTGATAAAGATCTATCACACTTAGATTTTTATTCTAAAAATTATGATTATACATATGAAAATCTATTACATCTAGATTTTTATATGATGGGGATATATCACAAAGCTATCCCCATCTTTGCATCCCGTCTGCTCCAAATGCAGATGAATTGAGGCGCAGAAGAAATGGGCTCCTCAGTACAAACCATAGTACATGGAAAATAAATTCATGTTGTGGGCGAGGATGCTACACAGAACTGTGTCTGTTTAAATTAACACGACCCCATTTCTGTCTAGACTCGATGGAGGACATGGCGAGTCGAACGGAAGCTGTTCCGCTATCACCATCCGACGATACCGCTAGAAGTCCCAATTAGAATTCTAATCCCAACCTTGTAATAAGCACAAGGGACATATTAAGAGAGTAATTCCAGCAAGCTGGGTTTGACGACAATGAACATTCTTCTAGGTAATTCGTTAGTTCAACATGAACGACGAAGCCTATGATATCCTTCCATGCTCCATCACACAAAGAGCTCAGTGGCAACGATCTCTAGACGAACCTCCCACCCATCGTTGAGAAACGTCTCCTCTTGCGTCTTCTCGGTGGATAGTAAAGTCGACAGAGCCATATTGCTACGATCATCTACGTAGGCTCACACTTAACGGTGGCCATGCTCAAGTCTCATATTAAGAAAGAGATAAGTTTGAGAATGTTGGAAAAGTTTTAATCCTATTTGTAGGAAACGACATGCCAAGTATGGCATAGCTCTCAAAAATTGTTCCTGAAAAAATTGTCCGCATCTCCAGAAAATTCTTTCGTGTCTCCTCAAAGATCGCATTAAAACCAAAAAGCAAGCCAAAGATACGTGCATGTCATCCACGTCAGCAAATCCGTTGAAATTTTGTCAAGAGTGCGCGCACAAATATCTCAACAACTTGTATGCTTCTAATTCAAAGTAATTTTGAATCCATATGAACGAATTCAAAATTTTTGAAGGAGGTTTTGTAGAAGCATAAAAAGTGTGCCTTTGATAGATGGTATAGTTTTTTACAAATAAATCCAACAGTAGAAGAGCGGCGCACTTTCTACTTATTCCAGAAGAAAGACGCGCATTTTCTTACTTTGGCACACTATTTAGAGAGCAGAAAAGTGGCACACTTTCTTAATTTTATGAAAGCTAGCGCAGAAACGATCTTCTGTCTCTCAAATATTTAATGCAGTAGACTGACAACTGACAAATACAGAAATTTAAGAGTCAGAAGTCATCATTACAGCGGAGCTGCGACACGCAGATCCAGGTTGTCGTTTAGCGACCCAACCGCTGTGCCAACTTCTTCAAAAGTGCGTCATAGTGCCAACTTCTTCAAAAGTGCGTCGTAGTGCCAACTTCCTCAAAAATGCGTCGCAATGCCAATCTTATCAAAAATGTGCCAGTCTCCAAACGACTTCTAAAGTGCGCATATTATCCTAACCGACAGTGAGCAGTTATGAATGCATGTCTTACATGTCGTATTTCTCATAAAAAGTGCACAAATAACTATCTTCATGACCTATGCTTTTCTCGTATAGGAAGCTACTTGTCAAGCAGGCAGCAAGTTGTGCACCCACTCATGCAGAACGTGGGGTTTTAATCCACCAAAAGTGCGCGCACAATGGTAAAACAATGTTGACTATCCAAAATACGCACACACTCTCGTAACCGCTCCTAAACTCTATAAATATAGGTTTCGTACAACCATTAAAATCTTGGCTACCTACAGAACACACACAAAGATGAGCACACACAGACAGATAGAGAGAAAGGGGCTAAAAATTTTAAGTCTTTAAAATTCAAGGGCATAGAGAGAAATATAAGCTTCTCGTGCCGTTGTGACAAAGCTTTCTTATTGCTTAACTCTCCAAGTTGTTCGCAGTATTTTCTATATTTTTTCGCCTTCATGTGTAGTTCTCCATCGTCGTGTGCATTTTTTCATAGTCGAGTGGTCTAAGGAGTAAGGTGATCGTTCGCATATCCGATCTCTATATCTATACTTCTCTAGAATCAATTTTACTTAG
This sequence comes from Iris macrosiphon, assembly GCA_036927795.1. Lineage (NCBI taxonomy): Eukaryota > Viridiplantae > Streptophyta > Magnoliopsida > Asparagales > Iridaceae > Iris > Iris macrosiphon. The sequence continues at coordinate 221,939,098 of JAYESA010000004.1, read as the reverse complement.
ATTCCTATTTAGGATCTTTTTGTACTTTTCTTTCTTTTCAACAATTTGTAACACAAAAGTTTCGTATAAACTTTTTCTCACAAACAACGCTCCCTACGGTTCTACTACGATACGGCTACCAAATGTTGTATCGTCATTCCTATGATGGTCTTCTTCTATGATGCCTATCGAATGCAGAAGCGGAGCAGGCTCTCCGTGAGGCTCACGATGAGGTTTACGGTGCTCATCAGCTCGGATCTAAGCAACAGGACCGTCTCCAGAGAATGGGTTACTATTGGTCGACAATGGTAGCAGATGTTGTTAACTATGCCAGAAAGTGCCAAGCGTGCCAAATCTACGCAGACTTTATCCACCAGCCTCCGAATTACTACACCCAACGGTAGCATCTTGGTCGTTTGAAGCATGGAGAATGGACATTATCGAGCCAATCAGTCTACTATCTTCTAAGGGACATCGGTTCATTTTGACTATCATCGACTACTTCTCCAAGTAGGCAAAAATTCTTCCACTCGCTGAAGTAAAGACCTTAAACGTGATCAGATTTGTCAAGCATCACGTTATATACCACTTCGGCCTGCCACGGAGGATCATCTACGACAATGGTCCACAGTTTGTAAGCTATATTTTCTACCGGTTTTGTGACAAAAATTGAATATAGAACATGGCCTCGACTGCCTATAACCCAATAGCAAATGGTTTGGCGGAAGCATTCAAAAAAATTATTATAAAGCTACTTAATAAGTTCGTGTCATCCAATAAGTGCGACTGGAATAAGAAGCTGGATGAATGCCTCTGGGCCTATCGTACAACGGTCGGACACCTACTGGCAGTACGTCACTCTTCTTGGTTTACGAAAATATTTTATTTTAAACATATTACTTGCACTCCAGTGCGTAAGAAGTAATATGTCTACCAAAGATTTTTCAGTGGGATGTCCTCAACAAAAGCAAACAGTTCAAGTTTATTTTACCGCTGAACTATGAGCTACCCATGTTCTCTATCCAAAAAAAAATAGCCATGTCCATATTATCTCAGGCTAGTTTTCTTTTTCTTCATAAAAATACCCCATAATGATCGTACCTAGCAAATCTTCTTGACTATCGATTATACACCACAGTATCCCTACAATCACAGATAATATCTCGACCGCATCTCCTTAATGGAACTACTTTTACCTATCACTTTCATACTACCTCTGATAGGGCTTAGCATTATTCCTATTATGATGTTGTACTACGTCTATATTACCTCTCGTATAAATATTCATATCCAAGATATCCGCAGCAACAAGAAGATTTCTAAACAGGAAGTCCCGGGTGGGATGACTAGCCCCGCCACTTCTACATATCCTGGCCGCATACGGAGAGAAGCTACACTCGGAAGATCATGAATAATCCTCCGGGTAATGTGCTTGTTTTTCACGAACAACGGCAATTATGATATCCTTCCATGCTCCATCGGGACTCGAGCAATCAGAGAAAGCCCATTGATCAAACGTGCTCATTCCGATAACTCAGAGCACAAACAAAGAGACCAAGTCCGATGTGCCGAATAGTCAACTACGACAATTTAAGTGGCCATATCTGATGCACCAACACAACTCGATGCACCAAGTGAACGGATGTGCCAAGCAGAAGGATACTTCACAGATGCGCCATTGAAGTTCCTGCTGTTATCTCCTCTATGCTTATGTTCAAAGTATTTTAAACTTAAAAAACTTACAAAATTTAAAGTTCATTAACTTTGAAGGGGGTCTTGTAGAAGCATAAAAAATCTCTACCATGCGCCAACAGCAATCAAAGGTCATGTGCCACAGTGATCAAGCCCTCTGCGCCATAATGATCCAATGTCATGTGTCGACCATTTTATAACTAGTATTTATATATGCCAGTAGTGCCATGTGCCACCAAGTAACTAGTGTTCACATGGGCTAGCAGTGCCATGTGCCACTAAGTAACTAGTGTCCGCATGCGCCAGCAGTGCCATACGCTACTACTCCCTCAAGCATTCCCATGCGCCAAGCGGAAGGACACTTTACAAATGTGCCTTTGCAGTTCATGCTGTTATCTCCTCCATGCTTCTGTTCAAAGTATTCTGAACTTAAAAAACTTATAAAGTTTAGATACTTTGAAGGAGATCTTATAGAAGCATAAAAATTATGCAGGCCGCATAGAGCTCATGTTCCTTCAAAATGAAAGCAGGCCGTAGAGGAGCTACATAGAGCCTATGCGGCCCGAACAACCAAGGAGTTGGAAGCCGCACAAGAAGAATCCATGCAGCCTAAACATCCACGAAGTAAGGGGCCGCATGAGATCCCCAGATGCGGCATTCAATGCCTGTCAGAAGTTCTGACATACTACTCATCACCTAGAGTGCTTCGAGAATCGTGAGAGAGGCGACGACTCATAAAAAGATAAAAAGTCACATCAGTGCATTAATAACTTAGTTAGATGTGCCAAGCCACGTATTCCCTCATATGTGATTATGGCCCTATGCGGCCTTGTCATTATGCGGCCAAAGTGTCCAATCGATCAAGGCCAGGCAATAGCTTGCATGCGGCCACAATGCCATGCTATCGAAGTGTCCATAAGACTAAGGCCAAATTAGAGCACATTTGCGGCCAAGATGTTATGCGGCTTTCAACTTGCAATATATGTCCGTTGCAACCGAAAAGATCTTCAAACAATCAGTGTTGACTATGTGTTCCGTTGACTGAGTCACGCATACAATTGAGTTGAAATAACTACAAGATCCTATCAACAACATATCCCAACCAAGGCCACATGGCAGCATATCTGTGGTATACGACTACAGTTGTAACTATATTTTGTTGAAGGAGCCCTATACAGCCACCAAACAGATGCATATGCGGCACCTATAGCCCATCAGCATGATAACTATAAATAGGAGAAACTTGGACGTTCCCAGGGTCCTCTTTTCAGAGACCATACCCCCCCCCCCCCCCCCGCGAGCTATATACGTGCACACAAGCTCAAGAGAGAGAAAAAAGAAGGTATCATCATCATTCCCTTGTCGGACTATCAACAGAGTAAATGAGTCGATGCATTATTCGACCTCTATCGTCATATTCTCCAGATAAAAAATATTGTACTTAGATTTTTCTCTAGGATTTTCTTGTACTTTTGTTTGTTGTTAAATAAAAGTTTCCCAAACTTACACCAATGGCAAACACACATATTAGGACTATGCTAAGTTTGAGTACTAATAATGTAGTGATAGCTTGAGTATTAGTGATGTCATAATGTTAAATTGAAGATTAACCATATTCAAAATATATAGTTAGATCATTGGGCTAACACTCATGACAAAGAAGACGAAGATCTGCCATTTGTCTCAATTTACGTGTCTTGTGGGTCTCCTAGTGGGAGGACTAATCAGAGACGTAACCCAATGAGGGGTCCAAGTAATTCTCTGCTTTCAGCGGCCCACTATGTAATACCTGCAGCTTGTTGACTCAATTAAAAACTGATTATCGAAAAAACTTTACCGCCCAAAATGATCACGGACGAAATGTAATAAACCTTTCCAACTGATGGATCGGCTTCTATTGAAATGAGTCCAAAAGTTTTTGTTATTTTTGCTGCTTGGTTTTGTTGATTACATTTTTGTGTTGCTTTCGATAATTTAGTTTTCATAGTTCGCTTTCCTCGCTTACGCATTTTTTTTGAATCATGAGAGAGAGATCGAAGGATGCTAACTAAGTATTGGTACAATTTTAGGACTTATAGAACAACTGTGATCATTGGGTGAGGCTTCCCCCTTATCTCGAGTAGATTCATTCCGATAAGTGGCTTCGACCCTTCGATGAATCATTTATCTTTATGCCTTAAGAAAAGGATCTCTAGTCCACTCAAGTTACATGTCCCTATATTCAATGATACCATTATAACATGATAAGATAAAAGAGAGAAAATGTACGCTTGAAATATAGAACTATCGTTATGCTTTTTCAAATAGATTTTTATATGTCCCTTACTTATATGCTGCACAAAGAGAAGTATATAGAAAACTTATTATGGTTTGACAGAGATAGATATGAAAAAAAGAAAAAAAGATAGAAATGTGTGCTTATTGTTCAAGACTGTGAATAGTAGTATTTTATCTGATAGATGTCACATGTAGATGTCACATGTCATGCATTGGTCTTGGACAACTTTTGCACAAGACGTAATCTCTCGAACGGTTCCTGAGGCACTAAAAATCACTCGGCTTAGGAGAGAACCGGGCACCATAAGGCTTGTACATCTTCACGATCAGAAGGGTGCCGGTAGTGAGATGGACTTGTACGTCCCTACTGATAATCATGGGTCACCCATGGACCATCATGTAGTTAGGTGTATGCTAGAATTTTCTTCTTGCAAGCCTAATCGTTTGATGCAAAGACAGATTCATAAGTTTTATACATATATGCAAATTATGCTAATGCTTGTCTGCTACAGGGACAAAATTAGGCATGGGTAAGAATCATTAAATACGTGGTTTACTCTATTATTTATGTTTATGTATATTAATTTTTAAAAAGAACCTAGACAAGTAGAAAGAGCAAACAATAATAGATGCTAGCTTCACATGTTTACATAGTATTGATTTTAGGTGAGTTCGGCTACGGTTGTTCACCAGTACTAGATGAGTACTAACCCACGTTTATGGGCATTGCCATGTAGCGAGAATCTGGAGGATATTCTGAGGCACTTGGAGCTCATCCAATCTAGTAGGACTGTACTCGTCACTTGAAGCTTTCTACCTTCAGTTTTCCAAGTTTTCTTTCAAAGTATTTTATTTTTGTCCTAGTAAAGGGATATGACGTATGGAAATTGTGGCTATTTTGCAAGTTTTAAAGAGATATAAGCCAAATATAAAAATATTGTAATGGTCCACAACAGTATATTGTAATATCATTTCAAGTTATCACTAAAGAAGTATTTTCAATACCTATCAAAAGTGGTCATATTTGGTTTTATGCAATTAATGTTCTGTAGCTTCTATATCCATTGTCTATTTTGTGTTTGTGTAGGTATCATGCCTTGTGCAAGTACAACTTAGACTTGCACGATATCACGCCCAATGGTGACTTTTGGTCCTTCGGGATCGGGGTATAACAATCCTCCAGTCTCTTTTAACGATCCAAGGAGATCATGAAGTCGCCAAAGGGGTCCTCAACCCCCATCATCTTCCTCTCGGAAATGTGGTACCCTGGGAACAAGCCAGCGAGCAATTTCTTTATAACGGGTATATCTGCGTACTCGCCCCAGATCTAGGACCCTACCTGAAGATGATGCATCGCATGCTAGGGGTAGCAACCCTCCAAAATCTGAATAATACGTCGGACTGCGTACCTCATGAATCTGAAGCAAATAGTGTGGTCCAGCTACACTACTTTGTCCACTACTCCCTTCGTCATCCCTCACATAGCTTATGTGTATGCGACGAATAATAAGGAAGGCGGTAGCAGTAACAAATAAATCAATCAGCATTTGGATACCCTTGAAGTCACAATCTAAACCATGAACAATATTCTTCAGTAACTGCTGGTAGCTCAAACCACAGTAGCCATATCTCAACCAGTAGGTGGATGAGAATGATGGGTTAAATGCATATCCTCCTCTTATTCTTTCGAATATTGGAGGTATGACTCCTCCAGTGATGCTAGAAACTCAACCAACTATTCTCCAACCGACTGCTCTTCTACAAGCAGTTGATCCACAAATCCCTAAAGCCATCTGTATCCTGAATGCCCGTATGGATTTGAGGGACAATAGGGATACGCTCCAGAAGCTGGGGGTATCACAACCATACCCTCCCGAGTAGGACAATGTCGTATGCCCACCAAAATGCAAGCCGCAGTTATTGCTTCCCTTTTAAGGTTGAAGTCTCCTCGCCAGCATATATTGTACTTTGATTCGCAGTCGTTGTACATGCGAAGGAATGATGTGCTTCTCACTAAGTTGTTCATCAGCATCTTGCAAGGGGTCACCTTTGAATATTTTTACACTCTCCTAACGACTGTATCAAGACCTTCAAAGACTTGGAAAGGATGTTCCTCGCTAGATTTTATGAAGGTGAAATGGATGTCACTATGTCGACTCTCATCTCCATGAAGCAGAAGGAGAAAGAGCTAGCTCATAACTTTATTGAGTGTTTTCAAAGACCCTCTCTGGAGCTGCTTCTTGGCATTTTGCAAACCATGCTGATGGATACCTGTAGACACAACCTCCTCCCAAAGGTAAAGTTTTACCTGGAATCGGCCAAGTTTGACTATTGGCCAACCTTTATCGCAAGTACTGACATCGCTGAGAAGTCAATAGTTGACTTGGAGTTAATCAAATTCAAATGACCCAACTCTAACGACAGGGGCAAGCGTACCCAAAATAATAATAATAACAGCACCAACCGCAATGGCCAGGGAAAGGAGTCCCTGACTGTTGACATCTCCAAGGGTGCTTCATAGTCAAAATAGAAGGCTTCAGACAACCTGAAACTAAAGGAGTTTTCCTTTGATGATGAAGATGGTGACTATTTCTAGCCAGAAGTCCCTAGAGTCCCAGGACACTTTAGAATTCGCTAAGCGTTATAGGGTGAGATGGGGGACTAAGGATATTTCTCCGGTCTCTCTCCGTTTATCCCAATTAACGCACTCATTCACGCGGCCGACAAAGCAAGGGAAGAAATCCAGTATGGTCGACATCTTCCATGTTCTTATGAAAAGCAACAAAATTAAGTTGCCCGACATCAGAAGGACGGAAGAGACGAGTCACACCAATGACCCCAAGTAATGTATTTTTCATCGATATACATCATCATCCAATAAAGGATTACTATATATTGAAATAAAGAATCCAACAACTGATAGACTCCAAGGCTATCATTATGCACACCGACTAGAAGAAGATCACCGTCAAAATGGTGTCTCCTCAGTTCGGTAACTTTCCATCGTTGGAGGTCCAATACGATATTATTCCGATACTAAGGGCAACAATAGAGAACGTTAATCTTCTACCGGCCCGTAACCAAGCAAAGGGGCTGGTACTACTCACTACTTCACGTGGTGAGGTTATGTGGGTTCATCCCGATATCCTGCAAGATATGGAATAAGAGACTGATTCCTCAAGTTTCAACTTGAAGAAAAAGGGAAAGAAGAGTAAGCCATGTTACATGGTTTTTCTCGATACTATTGATGAAGCATTGTCTGGAGAGACTAGGTCCGACAAGGCTTACTTATGAGCCTACGATCCAATCCAGGAGGATGTTGCTCATGTTCCCTCTGCATCTGACACTTCTACTGCTCTTGAAGTAGGCCAGTCGAAGCCAGTAACGACGAAAAAAGCCAAGCAAAAAGTAGTTTGATTTGAAAAATCCTTGAAGAAAAATCCTTCTCAAGGACTCGACAAATCGTACAACTTTGACATATTAGCACAGCTTGCCAATACACCAGCAATGTGGTCTATCTTCAAGCTGCTTCATCTCTCCAAAATGATACGTAACACATTGAGCGAGGCATTACTAGACACCGACTCATACTTATCGAGATCAAAGCGCCTGCTGAGGATCATGCTGCTTATCCCCATTACCACAGCGTGATAGAGAAGATACCTAACATAACCTTCTTTTAGGAGGATATGTTACTCAAGAACAACTATTATGATAGATATTTGTATTATACTGGATACATAGGGACTAATAAGTTGGATTGTACGCATATCGATCCAGGTTCGTCGCTCAGGATTATTCCTCGGAGTCTGCTTCAGGTCTTGGGAATCCCCATGCACAAGATGTCAATAATTAACACAACTATTCTGGACTTCAATATTAGAAGAAGCCACCCTTTGGGCAAGATCCACCTCAAAAGTCAGATAGGAGATCTCTGGAAAAAAGTCACTTGCTAAATCATAGACGTCGATGTATCCTATAACATCTTGTTGGGGTATTCTTGGATACATGAAAACATGGTTGTGCCTTCAACCCTCCACCAATGCTTTAAGTATGTGGACAGTGAGGAGGTGGTCCGAATGAAGTTTGCCGATGTTGACCCATTCAAGAATATCGAAGCATATTATTCTGACTCAGTGCTATACAAACAACAGTACCCTGAGGAGGAAGGCAACGACACCGATAATGAAGACGAAGTTGAAGCTAACTCAGCTATTGAGGGCCCTCTAATGTCATAACACGTACCTAGTGTGAGGGCACGAGTACTTGGATACGTCCACTCTACACCGCAGCATCGGCGATAGAACGCTGTATAAGTCAACAATACTATCTAATCATCTCACATAATAGTATATGAAACCTGTAAATGATATATCAACTCCATACGGAGGACAAGATGACAATATATATGATAATCAATACTCAATCATAATAAAACTAGAGAAATATAATGACATGATATCAAATAGAAAAAATGGAATCACAAAGTCTTAAACTAGACATCACAATAATATCCAAGTCTAATAGTCTATCCGCAAAACACAAGTAGTCTCAATATATATATATATATATATATATATATATATATATATATATATATATATATATATATATCATGTCATAAGCAGGAGAAATATCTAGTACAATAAGGAAAACTAGCTAAGTGTCTGCTATAACTAGCTGGGCCTACTCAATGGCTGGTACTAGATTATCATGCACTAAGGATGTGACATCAGCTGGCTCACCGTCCTATGGGTCGTAATGTGTAGGACACCAGTTCTCTAAATAATCATCTGAAAAATATATCCAGTCAGAATTGGAGAAAAGTATAAAACTATAACAGTAGTCCCAATACATGGAAGAAACTATAAGATAGTAAATCGTAATAAAATACATGATGAGATAAATAAATACTGTATCAGAGCTGGATAAGCAATGGAAAAATAAGTAGAATGATACAATGTGGCAATAGACAATATTATGGAAATAAATAGGAAAGATTATATCTAACTAACTACGTATTTTAAAGTAATGCTTTCAATATGTGATCAATCATTAATGATACTATACGATGTCTACAATAGTACGGCTCAATCATACATTACGGTATGATTAGCTATCAATCGATGTCTATAATAGTATAGATTAATCACATACGTGATTAGCTATCAAACAATATCTACGAAGGTATGGCTCAATCATACATTACGGTATGATTAGCTATCAATCGATGTCTACAATAGTATAGATTAATCACATACGTGATAGCTATCAAATAATATCTACGAAGGTACGGCTCAATCACATATGTGATTAGCTATCAAATAATATCTACAATGTCTAAAATAGTTGATCACATATTTACTTATCACTCCCCCACCCCGACTAGTACAATGGATCAAAGTCACGATATATAGCGTCTCGCTCCTAGCGATGCACTATATAAGTCTTGTGGCTCGATTGACTCAGTCGAAATTTAGTATGGGATAAACTTTAAGGCAGAATCGATCACAGACAATGCAATGAATCTTTCCAATTGATGGATCAGCTTCTGTTGGAATGAGTCCAATAGCTTTCATTGAATTTTTGGTTGGCTTTATTGGATTTTTGCTGCTTGGTTTTGATGAGTGCATTTTCGTGATTAATTTTTGATGATTGATTGTTTAGCCTATTTTTATCGATTGCATGCATTCATTCTAGAGAACTCTAAGAGAAATAAAGACGGTAGTCTAACCAAATGTTGGTCCCAATGCAGATAGACGTGTGGTCGGAGCCTGAGCGGACAAGCATCTTTTCTCTCTCAACATTCTCTATTTGGTGAGCGGTTTTGTCCCTTCCTCTCTACTTCTTCATGCCAATAATCAATAATGTTCTCTTGTAACCTTGCTAAGTCCAATGGTCGATAAAGCCACTAATGCCATAAGTTTTATACCGCTATTATAAATCAATAGAATTGCATTGATAAGAGAAAAGTTTAATTATGTAACACATGGGAGGATATAATCATTGTGTCGTGGTTTGGTGCCATGACTTAGCGATAAATTGGAGTGTACGGACTACCAATCGAATCAAATAAATAAGTATGTTAAAACGAGAATGAGAAAATATGCATTGTTTCTCTGAATGTTTCAATACCTTACACTGCTATTTATGCTTATTATATAGTCCTAGATGCATTGTATGGTCAGGGACAACTTGTGCACAAGGTAGTAAATTTTCTCGAATGGAACCTAGGGCACTGGGGACCGTTCGACCCGAGAAAAATAGTAGCGCTTTGGTAGTGCCGGGTATAAGCGAGACATTCGTTGAGGCTTGCTACCTGCCTTGAATGGCGCATCGCACGTCCATCGAAGTCCTATATGCCATGTCCATCATGGTGCTACACCACAAATAACCCAGTGAGAATGAGTTGCATACTAATGATGTCTTATACAGGGGAGGTAAGAACAATCATGTAAATTATACGGGAACGGCCATTGGCCGGGGTAAGGATTCCATATGTGTAAGCTTATATATATTTTACTGCATAAACTGTTGCTTATAAACTGTTGCCTATTGTAATGTTACATTTATAATGTTGCCTATTTAATTGCTGCCTTAATTAAGAAGTGCTGGTTTAGGTGAGTGGGCCAGTTTTGCTCACCAGTACAAGTTAAATACTGACCCACGTCTCTGTGGAAAAACTAGGTGACCAAGATACCGGGGGCGCTCAAGGAAATTAAAGCTTTTGTTGTAGTCTTTTCAAGCTTCTTCTTATTTTTAAGGTATTTTAAAGATTTTTAGTAGCTATTTTCAAATTTTCAAGAAGTAATAAAGGGGCATAATGTATGAAAAAAGAATATTATTTCATGTCAGCCTATCAGTCTTTCTTTTATGCAAAGCTATGTAAGCTGTTCAGGTATCTTTACTTCGGTGCTGAGAAAATTGTACTTCGTTGCAATAAATCAATAAAAAAATTATTTTTTTCCCATACAAATGTGTATTTTTTAATTTGTTGTTGTATGGTAAAACTATTTACAAAAGATATTTGACACATGTGCACGTTCTTGCCTTTTACAAGTGTAATCCCAGACTTGTACGACATCACGCCCAGTGAGGACGATAGGTTATGCGAAACAAAATACAAGGATGAATCAGTTCTGCCGAAACGGGTGTGACAAGTTGGTATCAGAGTACGGTTTAAAGTTCCTCGGATTTCAAAAATTGGTTTTCAAGTAGAAGTTTCAAACAATAACGATTTTCTCATATGATTTATTTTTCTATGGTGCTGCATGAAATAATAATCCATACAATAAGCCCGTAAATATTTTATGAGTGCTAATGGAAGTTATTTCTTTTGCAGATGACTAAGGATGATAGCGCCAAGGCGACATCGTCGTCTGAACCAATAGAAAAAGTAATAAAAATGTTAGAGGTACAAAGGAAGCAGAGCAATGCAAATCATAAGATGGTTATGGCACAGCATCGTGAGCTTCAAGCACAGCTAACCAACCAGTTTCAAGCACGATTCGATGCGCAACAATAGCAAGTGACAACTTATCTCAACTGGTAGCTACATTAACTGAGAATAACAATAAGACCATAGTGGCTGCTACAAAAGAGACAGTGGTAGTAGAAGCAGAGGAGACGGAACAGCCTCCAAGAAGGCGATCGGCATTCAAGTTTTCTGAATTCAAAAGCTGCAATCCACCTGAGTTCAATGGAAAGGCGAAACCAGAGGAAGTAATAGGCTTCCTAAAGACTTTAGAGGGCATATTCCGTATGTTGGATATGCAAGGCACCAAAAGAGTGGATTGTACGGCTGTACAACTACATCTCAAAGGAGAAGACTGGTGGTAGTCGAAGAGACAAGCATTATATGGTCCCAACCAAGAAGCCAAAGTCTCTTGGGAGACATTTAAGCAGGCATTCATCGCATAGTTCATTCTACCAGTTATCCGTCACAGGAAGAAAAAAGAGTTCGTAGCGCTCGAGCAAGGCAACATATCCGTCAGCGACTATGAATCAGAGTATATAAAGCGATCCAAGTTCGCCAGCTACATGATACCGAATGATGAAGCAAAGTGACTATGATTCAATAAAGGTCTGAATAAGGGCTTACAATGTGATGTTCTCAACAGAAAGTGTGCGACGTACCGGGAAGCCTATGAAACAGCTCTCGAGATGGAGAAATTTTATCCTCGAGGGGCGACACAGAACAACCGCGAGAACATCTACAAATGACCCATGGTAGCAAATGATTTTGATGCTTCCAAGTGTCAAAACACAAATGACAACAAGGGACCCTATCAGCGACCGTACTGTAACAGGTGCAAGTGGATTGGACACCATCAAGACGAGTGTTGGGCTGGATATTTTAAGTATGATAGTTTGGATCACAAGGTTGGTGGTGCAATAGTGAAGGAAGAAATCTGAATCACAATCGATATCGCAATCAGAATCGTGACTAACAGTACAATCAGAATCGTGGACAAGCTCCACGAGCTCCACAAGCGGCATTTGTCAATGCTCAGAACCCACGACCAGGAGAAAAGGGTAGAGTGTTTGCACTGACTCAAGAAAAAGTGCTTGCCCAAACACTGTCATAACATGTATATTGCTTTATAGAGAAATATATGCTCGTGTACTATTTGACTCTGGTGCTACACATAGCTTCATATCATCTCCATTTGCTAATGAACATAAATTTTGTAAGACACCGTTAGATATGAATCTTAATGTCAATACTCCATCCGGAATGGATTTGCCTGCAAGTTCAATTTGCAGGGATGGTTATCTTTGCATTGGAAGAAAATATGTGTCATTGGATTCAATAGTCCTGGATATCGCCAATTACGACATCATATTAAGCATGGATTGGCTCAGAGCATGCAATGCAATAATTGACTGTGCGGAGAAGAGAGTTTTGTTTTGCATTCCTGGAGAGACAGAGTTTTCTTATTCGTGTAAACTGGCAACTAAAACAGTGATGGTAGTATCGACAATGACGGCAAGACGTATGTTATATTCGGGGTACGAAGGGTACATTTCTTCTATATGGGATACTCGGATGAAGGGCGCAGACTCGGGAGAGACCAAAGTCGTAGCAGAATTCGCTGACGTGTTTCCAGAGGAGATAATTGTAATGCCTCCAGACCGATAAATTGAGTTCAATATTGATACATTTTCAGATACTCGACCGATATCAAAAGCTCTATATCGGATGGCTTATGTCGAATTGAACGAACTGAAGTCACAACTACAAAAATTACTAGATTGTGGCTACATTCCTCCCAGTATTTTACCTTGGAAAGCACCAGTATTGTTTGTGAAGAAGAAAGACGGCACAATGCATATTTGCATAGATTATTGAGAATTAAACAAAGCGACAGTCCGAAACAAGTATCCGTTGCCAAGAATTGATGATCTGATTGATCAACTTCAGGGCGCAACAGTATTTTCAAAGATTGATCATCGTTCAGGATGTAGTGCCCCGTTCTCCCGGTGCAGAGAGCGCGGCTAAGAAACACTAGACGGTATTGTTCGATCGGGATAGATTGATTTAAGAACTCGTCCTCGTTATGGATTTGTTTCTTTGGAATCGATTCCCATATTCAGTGGACTGCGCCCCAAGGATCGGCTTAGCGGCAGAGTCAGGAGGGACCTCTCCGCTGCTATCTTTTATTGTCTCAATTTTCAATGTCGCTTGTTGCTTTCGTGCTTTGAGTTGGTTTTGGGATTTGCTTATTTTCCTTGAACGGTTTCGATGGTTTTTATTGTTTTCGTTCATTGCACTGCATTTCAATTCCGAGATTGGAAAGAGTAAAAGGAGTATTGATCGAGCTGTTCGTGCAATGCAGGTGAACGAGCAGTAGGCGACTTGCGAACGGAGTCGTGAAGCGCCTCTTTCCTTCTCCTTTCTTTCCAACCAAGTGAGTGGCTACCAACCCGATTAGCTAGCCCTGCTTCCAAGCTTCACACCCTAAAAATCTGCATTCTTCTTTGCCCCGATCAAACGATACCAAGTAATAATAAAAGAAACCAAGATAAAAGAGAATAGACTTGGTTCATTATGCTTGTCAATAACTTCATGAACGGATACTAAAATGCATGCTTGTTCGTTTGGGAATAAATCATGAATTGTTGCTTGTCTTGTACAATTGCTTGTCTTGTACTCTTGTTGCCTCAAAAGCATGAACTGTTAACAAAGTAAACATATTGTTCGATCACGGACAACTTGTGCACAAGGTCATTGGTTCCTGCGGACGGTCGCTGGGGCACTGGCACCGATCCGGTCCGGACGGAACTCTATTGTATAGTCCATTGTGCTGGACGGGGTGGCATGTAGCGCTCCTTGTTCTTTCGCTGCATACCATTCCCGCCAGTGACTAGTGTCCATTGTGGCATCACGCCAGTGATCTCTTATATATTTAAACCTGTTGCAAACTAACTTGTGTCTTCATGGCAGGGAAGGCATGGTAAGTATTGTGCAGGTAATTCAGACGGGCAGGTAAAATCCACCGAACGGTGGCACGTTCATTTCAGTAAATTCTATATGCTGCTTACTTGTAAATGAACTAAGGCAAGATAGAAACCCACAAATATGCATGCTTCATTAAAATAATGTGTTGATTGGTATAGCTCGGTTAGCTCGCCTTCACCAGTATGTTTCGACATGCTGACCCTCGTTGAAACAGGTTCTCTGCACCAAAGGCGAACCGAGCAAGGAGCTGAAGTCGTCTTCCCGATCTAGTCCAGCTGTTGGCGCATCTTCACCGCGCCCCTTGAAGCATTTTGAAGTCAGAAGCTGCAACTCTTCATACACAAATACAGCTCCGTGGCAAAGCTATCCTCCAGCCTGGAGGTCTATATCTTTTGAAGTTTAGTAAAGGGATATAATGTACAGGACTGCTATCTCATTTTAAGTCAACACTTTTGTAAGCCGTTCGGCATATTATCTGACTCGTTCAGGAGTTTGTAATAGATGTTCATTATCAATAAAGAGAACTTTTCTATGTTTCAAATCTGTGTTTCAATTTATCTGCATACTCTGAATATGTGCTTGCTATGCAAATCATTAAAGCCTTGTGCGGGCGCAACCCCAGGCCCGTACGGCGGTCACGATTCGGGGGACGCCTCAACGATTCTACGGAATCGGGTCGTGACACAGGATATCACCAGTTGAAGATCAAACCAGAGGATATTCCAAAGTCGGCTTTTCGTATAAGATATGGACACTACGAGTTTTTGGTTATGACTTTTAGTTTGACCAATGCTCTAGCGGCTTTCATAGATATGATAAATCAAGTATTCCGACTGTAAAACCCCTAATTCTAAAAACTCTATTTACCTTTTTAATTAATTATTTAATTAAATTATAGTAATTATTAGCTAATTAGAGAAAATAGAATTTAATTAATTTTTTATTTTAGGAGATGGTGTATTTAGGGGATTTATGGAGCAATTATAATTTTTTCGTAATTTATTCCATATAGGAGACCCTATGGACAGTTGATAGATTAATTGTACGCACTAATACAAATTTCTATAATTTCTACACACACACACACACACATATTTATATATATATATATATATATATATATATATATATATATATATATATATATATATTAGAAAAGAAAAAGAAAGAATAAGAAAAAGAAAGAAAAGAAAAAGAAATAAAAAGAAATAAATCCCTAATGGATATTCAACCCAAACCCTATATCCTAATAAACCCACTACTAGAACCCGCACTACCCGGCCCGCAGCAGCAGCCGCAACTTGCAATTCTGCGGCCCGCGCATGCAACCCCCCCCCCCCCCCGCTCTCCTTATATATATATACTCTTTCGTAAAACCCCAAACCCTAATCTCTACTCCTCCCTCTCCCCGCCGCGAGACAGAGCCACCGTCGACCTAGCCGCGCCGCCCAGCCAGAGTCGCCTGGACTGCCGCTCGCCGTGACCGCGTGACCGCGCACAACCGCGATAGTTTTGAACAGCAGCGTACCTGTGTTTACGTGCTATTTTTTGTCTCCTCGCTCGACCAAACTCGACCCCGTCTTCACCGATACATTCACGACTTAATCCCTTCAATATCTGTGCATTAGATGACCTCGAACAACGGGTAAACCTAGGCGAAAACAACGACCAAGTTGGCAAAAAATGATAACTTTTGGGTATCGCAGAAAACTGCGGTAACTATCTATGTTCACGGACTCGTATCTCCCACCACAGAGATCCGAATTCAATTTTTCTTTTTGGTATGCGAAGATTACTTAACCTAGTTTATTTTTTGTCACATACAATAATTTATTAACTGCTGTGTGTAGAATTAAATTAGATTGAAAATCCCAAAAATATATTTTTTTCTAAATTCTAGAAATTGCGATACGGAGCTCGTCCCGCCAAACGGGACCGCCCCGTCGTGTACCAAGTGTACCAAAAGGTGCGCGCGGTATACGCAGATGTATGGACTTTCGCGAAAACTGATTTGGACGCTTGTACACGTCAAAATCAGCCCGTATCCGCAAACAATTCCCTATATTGCAACTTTTCTAAAAGTCCTGTGCATTTAGTGTACGCTCGTCAGAATGCGACAAAACTTGTGCCATTGGATTTATGGTATCACACTGGTCCTGTGACCCAAGTTTCTCGCAATTCTTAGATAGTTGACCAAGTCACCTATTTGTGGGCCCCACGGTTAACTTTTTGGACAAATTTGTGTACGACTCACCGGAATCCAAAATTGGACGTACCGTTGAGTTCGTATTGATGTTTAGAATTTGTTTGACCTATAATTTATTCTATTTAGAGACCTTTATCCCTGGTACATTTTTGGTGCAAGGTGGCCCATATGTGGAGCCCACTTTGACCCAAAATTACCGTTTTACCCCTGTGTCCAAATTGGACGAAAGGGTAGTATTTTCTAGCTGTCTCGCTTATTCTGGAAATATTGGTGATGTCTATTTCAGCATCCGGAGATGTTTATTCTAAGGTCGTAGTTTCTGATCCTGTGTGCTTGACTCGTGAACGTTACACTTTGCAGCTTTCTTACTAGGCAAGATACCTTGCCAAATTATTTACAGTAATTTGCATGCTTATTATATTTCTATATATTCATTGCATTTTTGTATATTCCTTGCATGTGTAGTTTTTTTCAGTCATTACTATATATTAGATATGTTGACACACACATGACACTTAATATCATGAGAGGACAATCAGTAGGCGTATGAGCTTTAACCACTCTGGTAAACCGTAGTATATAGATCGCACTACGGGCGTGTGTCGTGCTGGTCGCTACCCTCGAGGTATGTCAATTTCTGTAGAGTCGCGCTGGTCGATACCCCCGAGGTATGTTGATTTCTGTAGAGTCGCGCTGGTCGCTACCCCCGAGGTATGGCGATTTTTGATGTCCCCTGATGGGTGTGTGAGTTGTGAGGCTTATATCGAGTAGCCTACCCTTGCCCATACGTCGAAAAGTTGTCCTCATTTGCATTCATATAGATTGTCTTGTACAGCGTACTTATATATTTTCAAACATTATGCATATTTACTGTATTCAAATTGGCTTGCTTTTATGTATCTTGTTACGTCCCTCTGAGGACCTGGTCCCTTTCCAGGTGTAGATGTTCATGACTATTAACAGGAGCACGGATCAAGACTTACTACTTATCTCTTCCGAGGAGGTCTTACTTTCTGAGCATCAGTGATTATCTCCAGCGAGGGATCCCTTCACTGATACACTTCTATCAACACCTTATTTTTTATTGGAGATTTTATATCCCTCTCTCATTTTTGTATTGGTATAGTCATTTGTAGTGGATTTGTCTTCACCCGATAATTACTTTTGTAATATTCAGACTCATTATTCTAGTTTAGTTATTTCCTTTTGTGACTTGTTGTGTGGATGAGATTTAATATATCGGTGACTTGTGACAATATTTATACCACATGCGAGTTTATATTCATATTACAGCGTACGTGTGTATTATGGTATCCATATATTGGAGTTGCCATATACATACGGCTGGCATGCTTACGTGTTCATAGTCCTACGTATTTTGGGACTGGGGCGTGACACCGACCCTTCTTAGACAAGTTCGTCATCATGTTCATCGATGATATCTCAATCTACTCTAAAGACAGAGAAACTCAAGTTTAACATTTAAGGACCGTACTGCAGACATTTCGTGAACATCAGTTATATGCGAAGTTAAGCAAGCGTGAGTTTTGGATGAGCAGTGTAACTTTTCTTGGGCATGTTATTTCAGCAGATGGTGTTTCAGTCGACCCGAAGAAGATAGAGGTACTGGTGGACTAGAAATAACCTACATTGGCTAGTGAGATCAGAAGTTTTCTCGACTTGGATGGCTACTATCGAAGATTCGTAAAGAACTTCGTGAATATTGCGTCACCTCTGACTCGCCTCACCCAAAAGGGAGTAGTACTCAAATTGACAAACGAATGTGAAAGCAGTTTTCAGGAAATAAAGCAGCGGCTCGTCGGCTCCAATTCTTACTCTTTCAGATGGACTTGAGTGATTTCAGATTTACAACAATGCATCTTGGCTCGGATTGGGATGTGTTCTTACACAGCGTGGGAAAGTAATTACTTACGCCTCAAGATAGCTGAAACAATATGAAAAGAATTACCAGACGCATGATTTAAAACTTGCGGCAATTGTGTTTGCGTTGAAATTGTGGCGACACTATCTCTATGGAGTGTCATGCGAGATCTTCATGGATCATAAAAGCCTTAAGTACATATTCACGCAAAAGGAATTAAACTTGAGGCAACGGCGATGGCTGAAATTGATAAAGGATTATGACTTGACGATTGCTTATACGCCGGGAAAAACAAATATTGTGGCAGATGCATTGAGTTAAAAATTCATCGAATTATTATCTGTGTCAAGCAGGTTACTTCGAGAGTTGTAAGAAATAGGCATCAAATACAAAGTTCGTACACAAGGAGCGCCGCTGGCTTAATTACAGTTAGAACTAAATTTGATCGAAAAGATCAAATTTGCACAAAAGGATGACCTATTCCTGCAAAAGATACGCGAGTTAATTTTAGCAGAAAAGGCATCCAATTTTGTGGAATGCGAGAATGGAACATTGGGGCTTAAGTGCAAATTATGTGTACCTAAGGATGATGAACTCAGGAAAGAAATACTGACTGAGGCTCATTATGCTAAGTACACCTTGCATCCAAGAAGTACCAAAATGTACAAGGATCTGCGCATAATATTTTTGTGGCATGGCATGAAGAAAGATGTAGCATTGTTTATGTCATGATGTCTGGATTTTCAATATGTGAAGGCAGAACACCAGCGACCCGGCGGAGATTTGCAGAACCTCGCCATTCCGGAATGGAAGTGGAAGCACATCCCAATGGATTTTATAGTGGGCTTACCAAGGACGACAAAGGAAAATAATTTGATTTGGGTCATCATGGATAGACTGACAAAGTCGGCTCATTTTATAGCAATCAAAAATACATGGAGCGCTGACCGTTT
This sequence comes from Iris macrosiphon, assembly GCA_036927795.1. Taxonomy (NCBI): domain Eukaryota; kingdom Viridiplantae; phylum Streptophyta; class Magnoliopsida; order Asparagales; family Iridaceae; genus Iris; species Iris macrosiphon. The sequence continues at coordinate 221,919,647 of JAYESA010000004.1, read as the reverse complement.
GGCTCAAATTTACTTAGATCAGATTATCCGATTACATGGAGTGCCAGTCACAATTGTGTCTGATAGGGATAGACGATTCTTGTCTCAATTCTGAAAAAGCCTTCAGGCGGCAATGGGTACCAAGTTGTATTTCAGCTAGGCGTACCATCCGCAGACTGATGCACGGACCGAGAGAGTGAACCAAATCCTAAAAGATATATTACGACTGTGTGTGCTATATTTGAAAGGAAGTTGGGATACCTATCTATCGCTAGCAGAGTTCGCTTATAACAACAATTATCAGGCAAGTATTCAGATGGTCCTGTATGAAGCACTATATGGATGCAAGTATCGATCACTGATATGTTGGGAGGAAGTCGGTGAACGACAAGTACTCGAACCGGAACTTATTGAACAAGCCATCGAGAAAGTTCGAATGGTGCAAAAAAATCTTTGAGTTGCTCAAAGTCGGCAGAAAAGCTACGCAGATGTACATAGGCGACCTTTGGAATTCATGGAGGATGATCATGTATTCCTAAAGGTGACACCTATACAAGGTGTGATGCGGTTCGACGTCAAAGGAAAGTTGAGTCAACGATTTGTTAGACCTTTTAAGATTCTAGATAGGGTGGCACCAGTGGCTTATCAACTTGCACTACCTCCTGCTTTCGCGGAAGTGCATATCATGCCACGATCTCCTACAGGTAATCAGCCGTCCCCGCTAGGCGCGAATCACCATGCCAACGCTCCTGCGGAACGATATTTCCCCATCTGGATGTGATGTCGCACGAGCGTAAGCCACGCCCGTACAAGGCCCTGATCCGAACATGCGTTAAAATTTTTAAGCCACGGAGTCGCACAGATAGTCTGAGTGCAGCAGAATAAAAAATACACAGGTGATTGGTAACAAGTTCACAAAGTCGTCAATAGCGAAAGCATTAAATAACACCAGTGGAGAAGTAAAACAAGCTCTTTATTGATATTGAACAAGTATTACAGGCAGCGCTAGGCCTAGATTACAAGTCGCTCATGCCTCTCTCTCTGAAACAGTAAAAGCGTGCCAAGTGGATGCATTTGTGGAATGATATATGGGCGATGTTCCAACATTATGTCTTGTATATGTGCTTCAGTTCCAGACGCAATGCTCCAAGGCTTCAGAGTGAACTCTACGCCTTAGCACGCACGAAAGAGGTTCTCTGCACGCTGCAAGTAATCTGGTGGATTATCAGTACATGAATGCACTGTTGGGGAGGCTTCTCGCCCGCTCGACAAATCCAAACATGTTATAAAGGTTCTGTGCACCATCTATTAAGTTATCTTTCTAGTCTTCCCTTAGGATCAGTTTCTTGGCATAATAAAAAGCCTAAATCGTGTGGCAGTACGCCGTACAATATACAAAGGAACACGGCAAGACTTACCAACTTACCATTCGTCCTTCCCTGTCCAAGTCAAACCAAGTTAAATCAAGCACAGCCATATATAATGAAATCCAGGGTAATAGCATATGCAAACACAAGTATCTTGAGTGAGGTATTGTTTCAGAAGCATGAGTTATAAGGATTACTCATGTGTGTTGCATTGGATGTTCTAGTGTTCAATGATGCATAAGTGAGTTATACTCATATCCGTTTAGGTGTTTCAGATGCATTTATAGGTACATATGTGTTATACAGAGCGGTCGCATGTAATGCAATAACTCGTAGGCGGGTTGCTGCAATCGAGCAAACTTAATCTATATGACATAAGGTCACTGGCATGACTTCCATAGTGGACGGTGTAGTCTTAAGACGAAGATGGAGTAGAAGAAAAATATAATACGGGCGGCATTACACCTATCTCGCCGAAAACAAACGACTACCAGATGGTTCCATCTAGATCGGATCGGATCGGATCGGCCCTAGTGCTCGACGACCGTACGTAAAATTGGATTTAAAAACCTACCTTATGCACAAGTTGTCTGTGACCATACGTATCCTTAAGTTTTCCAGATTCTCGTAGGTACAAATAAAGTTACATATTCAGATTCAGTCAGTATGGTATCGACTCCTCGAGACGTCAGATTCAGTACAAGAGGAATATTAATTTTCAGAGATGTTGTGATATTATCTTGCTTAACTGTCCATTGATATAGTCCCCTAGTTGGGAAGATGCCTTGGCAGCCTAACTGTCCCGAATACTTTCATTGTTCTATACTTAGGTCGGAACGATCATCTTGATAGCCTTCCTGCCTCAACTGAGTGCATCACAGATAGTGAAGTGCAATGAATTGTGGCATACATATAAGTGACGAGCACTAAATCGAGGTAACGAGTACAAGTCAGCATATAAGTAGGCAAGCATTTTATTTGTGTGAACATAAGCATTTAAGTTTGGCACTGTTTAAAGGGTAGTACGAGGAGTACAACCGTACAGGGACATATCGAGCGACATAGTCCATGGACGTACAGTGTAAACAAGTGAAACAGTGCACTATGAAGAGTACATATATATTGATATACTCGAGGCATTACGGGGTCTAGTAGCACAAGGCAAAGGTAGCATGCGAGGGTCCATTTGTAAGCAAAGTTCCATTTCTATGTTCTAACACAAGCAATACAAGTTAAGATTCTTCTCTTAGCTAGGTGCATTATATTCTTTATTAGCATGCATGGGGTGATTCACCTAGCGACTAGCATGTATCGTCCATATTTTAAGTTTGCTAGCTAAGCAAAGACAAGTTCATCGTATCCACCCACCTTAGCAATGATTCACCTCGGTCGAGCGATACTCCGAGCAAGCCTTTGAAAGTCTAAGTCTGAACTCCTGAAGGGCCAAGTCTGAAAATCTCTTGCCTCAAACGAGTCTTCTCAATGAGCAAAGCGGGTCAGGTCGTTGTAATTGCGTCAATTGAATCGGCTATTCGCTTGAGCGGAACGGGTTATTACATTATACACCACTCAGAAAAAGTCTCGTCCTCGAGACTTCCTTAGCCAAACCGTTCTATTGCATTATCGAATCTATCTCAAGCATAGCAATCGGTACCACTAGATTCGTTCGAACATAATTTCTTACTCATTTTTTATTGTCACGTCCCAGTCCCAAAATACGTAGAACTAGGATATGTAAGCATGTCAGTCGCATGGATATGGCAACTCCAATATATGGAAACCATAACCTATACGTACGCTGTAAAATGAATATAAACTCACATGTGGTATATATAATGTCACAAGTCACAGATATGCTAATCTCATCCACACAACAAGTCATAGGAAAGGAATACTAATCTAGAATAAGGAGTCTAAAATATCCAAAATAATAGTCAGGTGGAGACAAATCCACTACCAAAGACTATATCCAAAACTAAAATGAGAGAGGAGTATAAATTCTCCAATATAAATAATGTGATAGCAGAAGTGTATCAGCTAAAAGAATCCATCGCTAGATGTAATCAAGGCTGCTCAGAAGGTAAGAACACCTCGGCAGAAAATAATGCGTCAGGTCCAGGCCCGTACTCCTGCGGATACTCCTGGTCGTCTATACCTAGCAAGGGACCAGGTCCTCAGAGGGACATAACAAGATACATAGAAGCAAGCCAATTTGAATACAGTGAACATGCATAATATTTGAAAATAAACAAGTACGCTGTACAAGACAATCTATATGAATGCAATGAGGACAACTTTTCGACGTATGGGCAAGGGTAGTCTACTCGATCTAAGCCTCACAACTCACACACCCGTCTAGAACATCAGAAATCGACATACCTCTGGGGTAGCGACCAGCGCAACTCTACAAAAATCGACATACCTCTGGGGTAGCGACCAGCGCGACACACGCCATTAGTGTGAACTATATACTACGGTTTACCAGAGTGGTTAAAAGCCCATACGCCTAATGATTGTCCTCTCATGATACTAAGTGCCATGTGTGTGTCAACATATCCAATACATAGTAATGACTGAAAGAAAACTACACATGCAAGAAATATACAGAATGTAATAAATATATAGAAATATAAATAGCATGCAAAAGTACTGTAATAATTTGGCAAGGTATCTTGCCTGGCAAGAAAACTGCAAAAATGTAATGTCCCGATGTCAACACCAAGAGTCAGAAGCTACAGCCTCGGAATGAACGTCTCCAGATACTGAAATAAATATCACCAATGTTCCCAGAATAAGCAAAATAGCTAAAAAGCACTTTCCTTTCGTCCAATTTGGACACAGGAGAAAAACAGTAATTTTGGGTAAAAGTAGGGTCCACGTGTGGCCCACTTTGCACCGAAAAGTATGCCAAGGGCAACAGTCTCTAAATGGGACAAATTTATAGGTCAAACAACTCTAGACGTCAATACGAACCCAACGGTATGTCCAAATGTGGATTCCGATGAGCCGAACACAATTTCGTCCAAAAAGTTAACTGTAGGACCCGCCAATTGGCGACTTGGTCAACTGTCTCAGAATTACATGAAAATTGGGTCACAGGACCAGCGTGTTACCACGAGTCCAGTGGCGCAAGTTTTGACGCAATCTGACGAGCGTGCAGAAAATGTGCGCGACTTCCACAAAGTTGCGATACGGTGTGTGTCCGCGGATACGGGCTGATTTCGGCGCGCACACGCTTCCGAATCAGTTTCTACGAATTTTTACATTTTCGGTTACGCTGTGCGCACCGTTCGGTACACTTGGTACACGACGGGGCGATCCCGTTTGGCGGGGCGCGCTCCGTTTCACAACTTTTGGAAATCTGGACAAAGTGGATTCGCGAGGTTTTGTGAAGAATTTAATTCTGTCCACAGCAGTTAATAATCTAGGATTATTCAACAAAAATTAAACTAGGTCAAGTGGTCTACACATACCAAAAAGAATCATCGAATTCGGATCTCTGTGGTGGGAGATACGAACTCGGCAACATGGGTGGTCACCGCAGTTTTCTGCGATCCTAGAATTCGGTCTATTTGCGCCAACTTTGGTGCTGTTTTCGTCTATAGATACACGTTGTTCGAGGTCTACTGTCATACAGATATGGAAGAGGGTTAAGGGGTGAGCATACCGGTGAAGACGGGGCGGTGTTTGGTCAAGCGAGTCGACGGAAAATAACTCCGGAACGCAGGTACCTCGCTGTGGGAATCTGCAGTGCGCGGGGTCACGGTCGTCGGGATTTGTTTGGACGGCTTGGCTGGGTTCTCCGGCTGCGGTGGCGGCGCTCTCTAGGTCTAGATGAGAAGAAGAGGGTCTGGATGATTGTAGGGTTAGGGTTTTATAAATAGGATAATATATATATATGTATATTTATGAAACAGAGAGAGAGAGAGAGTTGGGCTTGTATTCGCGGGGGTACTGTGTTTTGTGTGCTACAAAGGGGTGGGTTTCCTTTGCTATTGACTGAATAGCAAAGGGTGGCTCATAAAGGCAGCGGTGGCTGCTAATAGTTTGCATGAAATTTGTTGGAGTAGTGGTTGGTTTGCTACTAACGAATGGTTTGGTGTTGTTATTAATAGTTTATTATTATTATTCTTTTCTTTTCTTTTATTTTATTTTCCTTTTTCTTTTTAAATATATATATGCTCATAAGAAAAAATTCTAGATTATAATTATGCACACCGTTAAGCTAGCAACTGCTCAAGGGGTCTCCTACATGAAATAAATTCCGAAAAATTTCTAATGGCCCCATAAATCCTCTAAGTGCCCGAACACCTAAAATAAAAATTAATAAAAATCTATTTCTCCTAATTAGCACATAGTTACTATAATTAAATTATTAATTAATAAAAAAATAATAAATACAATTTTTAGAAATAGGGGTTTTATATTCTACCCAACTTACAAAAATTTTGTCCTCAAAATTGACACTAACCCATATTCATAATGATAGCTATAGCTATTACACTACATTGGTATCTAGCAGAACTCCTAAAACTCATGGTCTGCTATTCTAACACTTCCTTATTTATTGTCCATCCACTATTTTATCATCCTCTAACTCGTCTACACTACCCAACTTACAAGAATTCTACTAGTAGTCACATTCTTTGAAGCTATTGTCTAGGTTTGTAAGGCAAATATATTTATTGGGTCGAGAATCTTGGGATACCTGTCTAGAATCTCATAACTATAACTTTTTTCCGTAACCGTCAAGTATCGTAGTCTAATACTGCCACGCCACCTGGCCAGTATGGCTGCAAGTAATTCGACTACTCTACCATAATTGTCTGGCTGCAACTGTCGCTACCTCGCCAGCAATTTGTCGTAGTCATTAGTTCGTAACAAGTGCCTTCAACTCTTTCCTAGGCATAGTCTAAGTTTTTAGGGAAACACTTAAGGTCTTGACTAACTATTAGGGGTAGGATCTATCTCAAATGATCTAACAATTTCTACTAGGCTATATGGTGCTACTTATGGGTTAAACTAATAAAGAATACAGATCTTGCTATAGTGCATATACATATTAAGAACTAATCCTTAGTTATCAAACATTACTAACACATTTATGTTTTAACTAACAAAATAAGGATAAGGTTGATATAAATCAACAATTCATAATGGCACGAAAGATACGACTATGATAGGAAGAGTTAAGCATGAGATAACAAACGAATATAAAAGGAGAAGATGAGTCACCCAAGAGGGCGAGATAAGGATAGGGAAGAATACTACTACTGCTACTCACGTCATCCATTAGCATCGCGTGTATGCCACCTGGGTAAAATATACATACATTCTTATAACTGCTAAACTATCATATACATAATTCTACAGCTATTTGTATATCTAAGATCTTGTGTCACAATGGGGTTATGAGTATGCAAGGACAGTTATAACTAAAAGGTCGTACCTGTATCTACGGCTTCCTATGCCCGCTCTCCTATACTTGTCATAATGAGTGCTTGGCCTTGTCCTTGGTTGTTCAACTGGGGTCTAGTATCCTCCATTTATGCAGACTGTAGAAGCGGTGGTGGGTCCCTTTGGTCTCCTATACTTGAGGGTGTATGCGGTATTCTTGATTCTAATGCCATAGACCCCGGGTTCTGCTGAGGACATTCTCGAGCTTGATGGTGACTTGATCCATATACCATGCACAGTCCTAATCGACGACGACAATCTCTATGAATATGACCTGGTATACCACAAAAGTGACAAGTACGGAGCTCCTTGGTTGGATATGGTGCAGCACTATCTGGTTGCTGGCGTGTCAAAGGGTGTCTAATGGGTCCTCCTTGCTGTGTCCTTACTGGTCCTTGATAAAAAATTTATTGAATTCTGTTTTCCTTGCTGATGGCCTCCTGGATCCTGGCCTCCGTCAATAGCTCGACATAAGAGATCCGTGACTGGGAGCTAGTGTAGTGCTGGAGCCCCTGAGTCAGCCCGCGGTAAAATCTCTTAGCCTTCTCTAAGTCATTGGGTATTAGGACTGTGCCATACTTACTGAGACGGCTAAACTTTGCGTCATACTAATCAACCGTCTTGTCCCCTTGCTCTAGATGGAGTAACTGATCATACAATGCGTCCCTTACAGTATCCGAAAAGTACTTCCTCTCAAAGCACTCCAAGAATTGTTCCCAAGTCTGATGCGTACCCAACTGGCGCTCCATTGATTCCCACCAGTGATGCGCGTTGCCTTCTAACTGAGTCCTCATGCCTATCATCCATAGGTCAGAAGGTAATTGTGATGCCTCTAACAACTTCTTGGTATTGGCAATCCAGTTCGTGGTCTCCTCTGGACTCTCATTGCCCTTATATGGCTTAGGGCCCATCTGCACAAATTCCTTGACTGAACCAACCCGAGCTTGTGATACTGAAACTAGTGCCTGGATTGGTATAGGGGCTAGTGCAGCCATTCTCTCCAGTGCTGCCAGAAATTCTAGCCTCTGCTCTGCTGCTTGCTGCATCTGTTCCTGTATTATCATCTGGAAGAATTGGAACAGCTGTGCCTGGCCATCTTGCGGTACTAGTGGAGCTAGAAAAGTCCTATTAGGTATCGTGGAAGGGGTTGATGGAATTGGATTACTAGTCAGTCTATCCGGTCCGGGAAGAAGAGGTGTCGTTGAAGTCACTCCTAGTGTTTGATCGTCGTCCCCTGGAGACGTGTTGTCCCCGGTGGCGGCATGTCCGTTATGCAAATTCATCTCTCTGCAAGAGATGGACGAAGGATTAAGAAGAGTACATAAATCAAGCAGGATGCAAGCACTTAAGTAGAACATGTTGGAAGGAAGGTAAGTTATAGTCAAGTGTGGATGAGATCTAAAATTCTAATCCTAGGTGCAGGCCCGCTCGGTACAGTTACGTAACCGAAACGGCTAGCTCGACCTTCATGTGTCATGCCCCGATCTCCCGCAGGCTAATCGGCCGTCCCCGCTAGGCGGGAATCACCCTCGCCAGCGCTCCCGCGGGACGATCGCTTCGACCCATCCGGGCGTGATGCCGCACGAGCGTGATCCACGCCCGTGCAAGGTCATGGTTCATTGGCTGGCAGTATGAGTTCTAAGCCACTGAGTCGCACAGATTGTCCGAGTGCAGCGGAGTCATGAACGCATAGGCGATCGGTAACAAGTTCACTGTAGTTGACAATATAGCGAAAGCATTGAAATACAAGTTGAAGTAAAACAAGCTCTTTATTGATATAAACAAGTGTTACAGGCGGCGCTTGGCCGAGAATACAATTCGCTCAAGCCTCTCTCTCAGAAATAGTAAAAGCGTGCCAAGTGGCTACAATTGTCGAATGATTGTGCAGGCGATGATCAGGCGATGTTCAGGCGATGTTCAGGCGATTTTCAGGCGATGTTCACAACATTATGTCTTCTATATGTGATTCTGTTCCGGATGCACCATTGCTTCGGAGTGATCTTCACGCCTAAGCACGCACGATGGAGGCATCCGCACCGAACGAGGTTCTCCCGCACCCTGCATACAAAATGGTGGATTATCAGTACATTGAATGCACTGGTGGGGAGGCTACTCGCCCGCTCGACAAATCCAAACACGTAATACAGGTTTCGTGCACCAACTATTAATTTGTCTTTCTAGTTGCCTTAGGATCAGTTTTATGCAAGACTTGAATAGCCTAACTCGTGTGGCAGTGCGCCGTGCAATATGAGAGGAAACACGGCGAGACTTACCAACTTACCATCTCCTTTCCTGTCCAAGGCAAACATTATTAATTCAAGCACAGGCATTTATAAGCATTCAGGGGCATTCATAATTAAAATCCAGGCAGTAGCATATGCAACACGAGAGTCATTAAACGGGACAATATTTGGTGTGCTCAGTTGTCCTTCGATGCGATGCAATGGCTCGCACGCGGATAGCCGCTAAGCGAGGATGACTTATCTATATGAACATGAGTCGCTGGCATAGCCATAAAGGACTAATCCCAGACAAGAATGGAATGCAATGAGAGCACACGATGCGCTACGAACCATCTCGCTCGTACACGATGGATTTGCACATATAGTCCAAGGCCAAGATGGAATGCAAAGAAAGTACACGATGTGCTACAAACCATCTCGCCCGTACACGATGGACTACACATGATGTGGTCCCGAGAAAGTAGAATGCAACAAAAGTACAAGAGGCGCTACAAACCACTCGCTCGAACACGAGGGACCACACTTGAAGTTCCATCCAGATCGGATCGGCCCCAGTGCCCCAGAAACCGTCCGTGGAACCATACCTCGTTTCCGAGTTGTTCCCGACATGCAATTATTGGGTCTTTCAATTATCACGGGATATACGAGAACACGAGTGCACATGAACACGAGAACACGAGTGCACTGGAACACGAGTACACGAGATACTTGGATCTTGATTTATGTACAGTGAATAACTTGCCAAGATTAATCAGGCACGGAACGACTACTTAGTAGTCTCCCGGGGTTTGGATGAAAACAAGGCAACATTCAAGCAGACAAGCATGCATTTGCATAAATACAACATTCACGTTAGATCGGGCCCGAAGGTAAGCCGAAGAGTGAGATCGTTAAGGGACTCTCCCAAGCAACACGTTCTAGGGTAGCATGCGAGGGTCTGAACATATATAAAAGCAATATTTCAATTTCCATGTTCTAGCATAGCAATACAAGTTGGGATTATTCCCTTAGCTAGGTGCGTTAGATTCTTATTAGCATGCAGGGGGTGATTCACCTAGCGACTAGCATGAACATTCCAGATTTTATGTGTGCTGGCTAAGAAAAGACAAGTTCACCGTAGCCACCCACCTTAGCGATAATTCGCCTCGGTAGAGCGATACGTCAAGCGAGCCTCTGAAAGCCTAAGCTGGATTCCTGTAGGGACAAGTCTGGATATCCTTTACTTCTTGGTTATGGCAAAGCAGGTCGGGACAGTTGTACTTTTGCCGTTTGAGTCGGCAGTCCGCTAGAAAGGAAAGGGGTGTTACATCCTACCCAACTCAGAAAAAGTCTCGTCCTCGAGACTTACTGAGGACAAGCAGTAATCTAGGGTTGAGGCAATCCTAGACAAGTCATTGTACTTGTTTTATTTGGATATTCACTTGCACAAGCATCGAAATCAGCATATCGCTTAGACTGGATCGTGCGCACTTTCGAAGTGCACTTCTAGCGTGAGCACGTCAACCAGCTCAGTGATAGCGAAGTCTTAGCACTCGAGTTTCACCTTTCCATCTTGAGTCTTGGATGGTGCACTAGTTCAAGGCGTCCCTCGAATAGATGCATTCAACCAAACTTAGAGTTAGTGAAATCGGACAAGCTACTAGCGATACTCTCAAGGGTTCACACAGGTTGGCACAAAGGCCACTCGCAGCACAGCATACACAAGCAAGCATATCATATCATTCAAAACGCATTTTGAAAGTATTTAGACTTATTGTTGGAATATTCTATCGAGGCATTGAGAGAGAGCGTACACATAACCCACGAACTAGCTTTCAAAATAGAGATATCGAATCGAAGTCCAAAGGCGTAGAAGCCAGGCTCTGATACCAACATGTCACGCTCCGATCTCTCGCAAGCTAATCGGTCGTCCCCGCTAGGCGAGAATCACCCTCGCCAGCGCTCCCGCGGGACGATCGCTTCGACCCATCCGGGCGTGATGCCGCACGAGCGTGATCCACGTCCGTGCAAGGCCGTGGTTCATTGGCTGGCGGTACACAGAGTCGCACAGATTGTCCGAGTGCAGCGGAGTCATGAACGCATAGGCGATCGGTAACAAGTTTACTGTAGTTGACAATATAGCGGAAGCATTGAAACATAAGTAGAAGTAAAACAAGCTCTTTATTGATATAAACAAGTGTTACAGGCGGCGCTTGGCCGAGATTATAATTCGCTCAAGCCTCTCTCTCAGAAACAGTAAAAGCGTGCCAAGTGGCTACAATTGTGGAATGATTGTGCAGGCGATGATCAGGCGATGTTCAGGCGATGTTCAGGCGATGTTCACGACATTATGTCTTCTATATGTGCTTCTGTTCCGGATGCACCGTTGCTTCGGAGTGATCTTCACGCCTAAGCACGCACAATGGAGGCATCCGCACCGAACGAGGTTCTCTCGCACCCTGCATACAAACTGGTGGATTATCAGTACATTGAATGCACTGGTGGGGAGACTACTCGCCCGCTCGACAAATCCAAACACGTAATACAGGTTCCGTGCATCAACTATTAAGTTGTCTTTCTAGTTGCCTTAGGATCAGTTTCATGCAAGACTTGAATAGCCTAACTCGTGTGGCAGTGCGCCGTGCAACATGAGAGGAAACACGACGAGACTTACCAACTTACCATCTCCTTCCCTGTCCAAGGCAAACATTATTAATTCAAGCACAGGCATTTATAATCATTCAGGGGCATTCATAATAAAAATCCAGGCAGTAGCATATGCAACACGAGAGTCATGGAACGGGACAATATTTGGTGTGCTCAGTTATTCTTCAATGCGATGCAATGGCTCGCACGCGGATAGCCGCTAAGCGAGGATGACTTATCTATATGAACATGAGTCGCTGGCATAGCCATAAAGGGCTAATCCCAGACGAGAACGGAACGCAACGAGAGCACACGATGCGCTACGAACCATCTCGCCCGTACATGATGGATTTGCACATGTAGTCCAAGGCCAAGATGGAATGCAACGAAAGTACACGATGAGCTACAAACCATCTCGCCCGTACACGATGGACTACACATGATGTGGTCCCGGGAAAGTGGAATGCAACGAAAGTATAAGAGATGCTACAAACCACTCGCCCGAACACGAGGGACCACACGTGAAGTTCCATCCGGATCGGATCGGCCCCAGTGCCCCAGAAATCGTTCGTGGAACCATACCTCATTTCCGAGTTGTCCACGACATGCAATTATTGGGTCTTTCAATTATCACGGGATACACGAGAACACGAGTGCACATGAACACGAGAACATGAGTGCACTGGAACACGAGTACACGAGATACTTGGATCTTGATTTCTGTACAGTGAATAGCTTGCCAAGATCAATTAGGCACGGAACGACTACTTAGTAGTCTTCCGGGGTTTGGATGAAAACAAGGCAACATTCAAGCAGACAAGCATGCATTTGCATAAATACAACATTCACGTTAGCTCGGGCCCGAAGGTAAGCCGAGGAGTGAGATCGTTAAGGGACTCTCCCAAGCAACACGTTCTAGGGTAGCATGCGAGGGTCTGAACATATATAAAAGCAATATTTCAATTTCTATGTTCTAGCATAGCAATACAAGTTGGGATATTCCCTTAGCTAGGTGCGTTGGATTCTTATTAGCATGCAGGAGGTGATTCACCTAGCGACTAGCATGAACATTTCAGATTTTATGTGTGATGGCTAAGCAAAGACAAGTTCACCGTAGCCACCCACCTTAGCAATGATTCGCCTCGGTAGAGCGATACGTCAAGCGAGCCTCTGAAAGCCTAAGCTGGATTCCTGTAGGGACAAGTCTGGATATCCTTTACTTCTTGGTTATGGCAAAGCAGGTCGAAACAGTTATACTTTTGCCGTTTGAGTCGGCAGTCCGCTAGAACGGAACGGGATGTTACAGCATGGGCCACCACAAAAATATGTCATACCCCAGTCCCAAAATACGTAGGACTAGGACACGTAAGCATGCCAGCCGCATGGATATGGCAACTCCAATATATGAAAACCATAACCCATACGTACGCTGTAAAATGAATATAAACTCACATGTGGTATATATAATGTCACAAGTCACAGATATGCTAATCTCATCCACACAACAAGTCATAGGAAAGAAATACTAACCTAGAATAAGGAGTCTGAAATATCCAAAATAATAGTCGGGTGGAGACAATCCACTACCAAAGACTATATCCAAAACTAAAATAAGAGAGAAGTATAAATTCTCCAATATAAATAATGTGATGGCAGAAGTGTATCAACTAAAAGAATCCATCGCTAGATGTAATCAAGGCTGCTCAGAAGGTAAGACCTCCTCGACAGAAAATAATGCGTCAGGTCCAGGCCCGTACTCCTGCGGATACTCCTGGTCGTCTATACCTGGCTAGGGACCAGGTCCTCAGAGGGACATAACAAGATACATAGAAGCAAGCCAATTTGAATACAGTGAACATGCATAATATTTGAAAATAAATAAGTACGTTGTACAAGACAATCTATATGAATGCAATGAGGATAACTTTTCAACGTATGGGCAAGGGTAGTCTACTCGATCTAAGCCTCACAACTCACACACCCGTCTAGAACATCAGAAATCGACATACCTCTGGGGTAGCGACCAGCACGACTCTACAAAAATCGACATACCTCTGGGGTAGCGACCAGCGCGACACACGCCCGTAGTGCGAACTATATACTACGGTTTACCAGAGTGGTTAAAAGCCCATACGCCTAATGATTGTCCTCTCATGATACTAAGTGTCATGTGTGTGTCAACATATCCAATACATAGTAATGACTGAAAGAAAATTACACATGCAAGAAATATACAGAATGCAATAAATATATAGAAATATAAATAACATGCAAAAGTACTGTAATAATTTGGCAAGGTATCTTGCCTGGCAAGAAAACTGTAAAAATGTAATGTCCCGATGTCAACACCAAGAGTCAGAAGCTACGGCCTCAGAATAAACATCTTCAGATGCTGAAATAAACATCACCAACGTTCCCATAATAAGTAAAATAGCTAAAAAGTACTTCCCTTTCGTCCAATTTGGACACAGGGGCAAAACGGTAATTTTGGATAAAAGTGGGGTCCACGTGTGGCCCACTTTGCACAAAAAAGTGTGCCAAAGGTAACAGTCTCTAAATGGGACAAATTTATAGGTCAAACAACTCTAGATGTCAATACGAACCCAACGGTATGTCCAAATGTGGATTCCAATGAGCTGAACACAATTTCGTCCAAAAAGTCAACTGTGGGGCCCGCCAATTGGCGACTTGGTCAACTGTCTCAAAATTGCATGAAAATTGGGTCACAGGACCAGCGCATTACCACGAGTCCAGTGGCACAAGTTTCGTCGCAATCTGACGAGCGTGCAAAAAATGCGCGCGACTTCCACAAAGTTGCGACACGGTGTGTGTCCGCGGATACGGGCTGATTTCGGCACGCACACACGTCCGAATCAGTTTCCATAAATTTTTACATATCCGGTTACGCTGTGCGCACCGTTCGGTACACTTGGTACATGACGGGACGGTCCCGTTTGGCGGGGGGCGCTCCGTTTCACAACTTTTGGAAGTTTGAAAAAAGTGGGTTCACAGAATTTTGTGACAAATGTAATTCTGTCCACAACAGTTAATAATCTAGGGTTATTTAACAAAAATTAAACTAAGTCAAGTGGTCTACATATCCCAAAAAGAATTATCGAATTCGGATCTCTGTGGTGGGAGATACGAACTCGGCAACATGGGTGGTCACCGCAGTTTTCTGCGATCCCAGAATTCGGTCTGTTTGTGTCAACTTTGGCGCTATTTTCGCCTATGGGTACACTTTGTTCGAGGTCTGCTATCATACAGATATGGAAGAGGGTTAAGGGGTGAGCATACCGGTGAAGATGGGGCGGTGTTTGGTCGAGCGAGTCGACGGAAAACAACTCCGGAACGCAGGTACCTCGCTGTAGGAATCTGCAGTGTGCGGGGTCGCGGTCGTCGGGATTTGTTTGGATGGCCTGGCGGGGTTTTTCGGCTGCGGTGGCGGCGCTCTCTAGGTCTAGATGAGAAGAGGAGGGTCTGAATGATTGTAGGGTTAGGGTTTTATAAATAGGATAATATATATATATATATTTATGAAAGGGAGAGAGAGAGAGAGAGTTCGGCTTGTATTCGCGGGGGTACTGTGCTTTGTGTGCTACAAAGGGGTGGGTTTCCTTTGCTATTGACTTAATAGCAAAGGGTGGCTCATAAAGGCAACGGTGGCTGCTAATAGTTTGCATGGAATTTGTTGGAGTAGTGGTTGGTTTGCTACTAAGGAATGGTTTGGTGTTGTTATTAATAGTTTATTATTATTTTCTTTTCTTTTCCTTTTTCTTATATATATATATATATATATATATATATATATATATATATATATATATATATATATATACTCATAAGAAAAAATTCTAGATTATAATTATGCACACCGTTAAGCTAGCAACTGCTCAAGGGGTCTCCTACATGAAATAAATTTCAAAAAATTTCTAATGGCCCCATAAATCCTCTAAGTACCCGAACACCTAAAATAAAAATTAATAAAAATCTATTTCTCCTAATTAGCACATAATTACTATAATTAAATTATTAATTAATAAAAAATTAATAAATACGATTTTTAGAAATAGGGGTTTTACACTTATACCGTGTCGTGTGTATGCTGGGTCGGTCTTATTGAATGACTCTATCATTCAATCTAAGTTTTGACTTGGTCTCTATTGCGCCTTAGTACAAAATGTATATCGCTTAACGCAGGGTACATTATGATCCATCTTAAATGATAATCTAAGGCTGAGGCATACTTATCCAAATTGTTATAATCATCCATGTGATTCTAACATATTTACTTGCACTAGCATTCGAGATCAGCATATCGCGAGTCTGAATCATGCACATATTCAAAGCATCCTTCAAACATATGCATGTTAACCAACTTGGCGATAGCAAAGTTTTTGCACTCGAGTTCAACATATCACTAGGTCTTAGATCGTGCACACGTTCAACGCGTCCCTCAAATACATGCATTCGACCAAACTTAGTGATAGTGAATTCGGACAAGCTACTTGCTAAAATCTCAAGGGTTCTCATCTTATAAATCACAAGGATACTTTTGACAGGGTTAATAAAATTTTCTAAGTCATTTTCAATCCGACTCAAATTAAGTTTTGCACTACCGTTAAGCACGATCTATCCGATCTACCGACTAGCATTTATCCATTCGGGTCAAATATAGTGCACACTTACTGTTCCAAGTCAAACTCCAAGTCTTGCTGCCCCAGTTCTATGGCTTATTCAAGCAATGTTCTAAAGTCGGTTACGCAAGTTCTTTCACTCGACATAGGGTCGTCTGCCTAATTATTAGGTCAGCTCACAAGGTCATAGGTACAAGTTCAAGCACACGATTTATCATACAAATTTGTCGCACGATGCTCGTCCCAATTACTAAGGTCAAACCATTGTTCGTTTGTACAGGATATTCTATCCAAGCTCATTTTACTCATATTTCTAAACATCGAGCATTGATCCTCTTACACACATTCACACATTCATTGCACAGGGTTCGAGTCCGTTCAGTCAAATATATGATATATCCAAGTTATAGGACAAGCCTAGCAATTTACATAGTCTATCTTCTCAAGCATATTTTGATAGGATCCATATATCCATTCTAAGTCTAGACCACCAAGCCATTAGTCAAATCTAAATCTTTGATTATAACTCCAAGTCGTCCAATAAGATTTATGTATTCGTTCATGAAACCATCAAGCGTGATTTAATCCAGGTTCTAGGCTAACTTATCCTCGAAACACTTCCAAATCACTTGCATTTCTAAATTTGTCTTATCGTGTCGAATCATAAGTCAAGACGATCCATCAGTTATCACACTCCGGTCTCCCATAAGTTTGATCGCCCTCGTTGGATGTGAGATCACCACACCAATGCCCCCACTAGATAATCCTTCTAATCCGGGCATGACACATGTACGAGTATAGAGTTATGCTTGCACAAGACAAGAACGTCGAACATTATGGTTATCTTTGAAACGATAGAGACACCTTATCATTTCACTTTACTCCATCCAAATTATATATAAAATCTATCAAGTCATATCCGTTCACGCAGTGATTATAATTCGTCTAGCAAAATTATCTGACTTCAATGTTACCGTTTGATAAATCCATAGTCTACTTCTGGCATTCCTTAACCAACTAAGTTTAAATTCTCAAGCCAAAGACTATCCACTTTAGACATGTTCCATTCATCAAGTTTGTTTGGAATAATTATCGAACATATTTCTGTGAGTTCGATTATCCCCGTCGTACGTGAAATTACTATGCCGGCGCTCCCGCGGGACAATCATTCTCGTTGGGACTGGTTTTGAAGGTTATCTTCTCGAACTATATTCATGATCGTTCTTTCAAACTCTAAGTCAAATCCATTATCGCTTACTTCTTTCATTGAACCACTATATCCATTCTCGGGTAACTTTTATTCGAGCAATATTTTATTCAAGCTTCAATCCGTTTAATTCAATTAAAAATCGCTCGCACGATCCTCCAAGTTTCCAATAAGTTTTCTTAACCAAGATATCAATTTCCATTTTCATGAATCCCAACTCGATATTGTTCAAGATATTCTCAAATCGTTCAATCCAACTATCGCACGAGACCTATGAATCCATTTGGATATTTCTAAAATGATCCATACACCACTCAGGAACTGAGTCACCCAATCAAATCCTCAATCGTATTCGCATCAATCGCTAGCATACTCACTAAGTCGTTATTTAGAATTTATGCACGATACCTAGCATCGCTTGATAAATCTTAGTCTCGTATATATATATTCTGTTGATAGTCATCCAAGCAAAAAATATTCGATTTGTATATTCCAGATACGAAATACTGTTCAAGCTATTTTCCAAAATTTAAGCACGATTCTCTATATTCGCCTTAGCGATAATCTGATAAGGTTTCTATCGGTTGCCATTCTAAGTCTGACTTATCTTTTTCTGAATGATATCCCAATCTCGTTTGAAACTAGCTTGCACCAAAGGGTCTTGGCACGCGATACTCAATACAACTTAGTCGAAAGGCTATGTGCATAGCTAACCGTCCGAATGATATTTTATTTCGCACACTAACCAGTTGGGTAATAATATATAGGTATTCATGTTTACACATAACTTGCAAATTCTAACACGAGTCTATTCCCACAAAGCCTAACATAGGTCAGCATAAAGGCCTTCGTATCAAATTTTTTATAAGCAATCATATCATTCACATACACTTTTGAAAGTATTTAGACTCATTGTTTGAAATATCCCATCGGGTTAACGAGAGAGAGTGTATGCACATAAACCACGAACGAGCTTTCAAAACTGAAAAAATCGATAAGAAGTCCAAAGGCGTAAAGCCTTGCTCTGGTACTAATATGTCACGCCCCGATCTCTCACAGGTAATCGAACATCCCCGCTATGCGTGAATCACCGCACCAGCGCTCCCGTGGGACAATCTTTCCTAATCTGGACGTGATACCGCACGAACGTAAGCCGCGCCCATGCAAGGCCATGATCCGAACAAGCGGTAAAATGTCTAAGCCACAGAGTCGCACAGATAGTTCGAGTACAGCAGAATAAGAAACGCACAGGCAATTGTTAACAAGTTCACAGAGTTGTCAATAGCGAAAGCATTGAATAACACCAGTAGAGAAGTAAAATAAGCTCTTTATTGATATTGAACAAGTGTTACAAGCGGCGCTAGACCGCGATTATAAGTCGCTCATGCCTCTCTCTTTCTTTGAAATAGTAAAAGCGTGCAAGGGGCAACATTTATGGAATGATACACGGAAGATGTTCCAATATTATATCTTGTATATGTGCTTCAGTTCCAGATGCAACGCTCCAAGAATTCAGAGTGAACTCTACGTCTTAGCACGCACGAAGGAGGTTCTCCGCACCCTGCAAAAAATTTGGTAGGTTATCAGTACATAAATGTACTTGTGGGGAGGCTTCTCGCCCACTCTATAAATCCAAATACATTATAAAGATTCTGTGCACCATCTATTAAGTTATCTTTTTAGTCTTGCCATAGGATCAGTTTCATGGTATAATAAAAAGCTTAAATCATGTGGCAGTGCGTCGTACGATATAAAAAGGAATACGGCGAGACTTACCAACTTACCATTCATCCTTCTCTGTCCAAGGCAAACCAAGTTAAATCAAGCATGGCCATATATAATAAAATCCAGGATAATAGCATATGCAAACACAGGTGTCTTGAGCGAGGTGCTATTTCAGAAGCACGAGTTAAAAGGATTACTCAGGTGTGTTGCATTTGATGTCCAAGTATTCAATAATGCATAAGTTAGTTATACTCATATCCATTTAGGTATTTCAGATATAGTTATAGGTACAGATGTATTACACAGAGTGGTCTCCTATAATGCAATGACTCGTACGTAGGTTGCCGCAATCGAGCCAACTTAATCTATATGATAAAAGGTCACTGGCATGACTTCCATAGTAGACGATGTAGTCTCGAGACGAAGATGGACCGCAAGCAAAATATAATATGGGCGGCATTTTACCCATCTCGCCGATAACAAATGAATACCAGATGGTTTCGTCTAGATCGGATCGGCCACAGTGCCCCGACGACCGTTCGCGGAACTGGATTCAAAAATCCACCTTGTGCACAAGTTGTCCGTAACCATGTGTATCCTCAAGTTTTCCAGATTCTTGTAGTTACAGATACAGTTACATATTCAGATTCAGTCAGTACAGTATCGACTCCCCGAGTCGTCAGATTCAGTATAGGATGAGTATTAATTTTTAGAGATATTGTGATATTATCTTGCTTAACTCTCCATTTATGCACTCCCCTAGTTCGGGAAATACATTGGCGATCTAACGGTCCTGAATATTTTCAATGCTCTATACTTGGCTCAGAATGACCATCTTGATAGCTTTCTTGTCTCAACTGAGTGAATCACAGATAGTAAAGTATGATGAATTATGGCATACATATAAGTGACGAGCATTAAATTGAGGCAATGAGTACAAGTTAGTATATAAGCAAGCAAGCATTTCATTTTTGTGAACATAAGCATTTACGTTGGCACGGTCTATGGGGTAGTACGAGGAGTACAACCGTACAGGGACATATTGAGCGACATAGTCCATGGTCAGACAATGTAAACAAGTAAAATAGTACACTACAAAGAGTATATATATCGATCTACTCGAGGCATTATGGGGTCTACTAGCACAAGGCAAAGGTAGCATGCAAGGGTCAATTTATAAACAAAGTTCTATTTCCATGTTCTAAAATAAGCAATACAAGTTAAGATTTTTCTCTTAGCTAGGTGCGTTGTATTCTTTATTAGCATATAGGGGGTGATTCACCTAACGACTAGCATGTATCGTCTATATTTTAAGTGTGCTGGCTAAGCAAAGACAAGTTTATCGCAGCCACCCACCTTAGCGATGATTTGCCTCGGTCGAGCGATACTACTAGCGAGCCTTTGAAAGTCTAAGTCTGAACTCTTGAAGGGCCAAGTCTGGAAATCCCTTGCCTCAAACGAGTCTTCTTTCTGAGCAAAGCAGGTCGGGTCATTGCACTTACACCGTTTGAATCAATTGTTCGCTTGAGCAGAATGGGTCATTACAGTTCATGATGTCTTCTATGTTTCCCAACTAAGAAGATACATATATGATCTGAGTCACGTAGTGAACTTCGATCAGCTTGAGCTAAGTGCCGACCTATCTTACTCAGAAGAACCTGTTCAAATCCTAGATAGGAAAGAGAAGACCCTACGGAATCGATCAGTAACTTTGGTCCGTGTATTATGGCAGAATCATCCAGTTAAGGAATCAACATGGGAGCTTGAGGAAGAGATACGGAAGTAGTACCCTTCCTCATTCGATAATCTAGACTTAGAACCTTTGTTTTAAGTTTCGAGGATAAAACTTTTTCTTAGTGGTATATTATATAGTGTTCTGCTCCTAGCGGTGCACTATATAAGGCTTGTGGCTCGATTGACTCAGTCAAAATTGAGTATAGAAAAAACTTTACGGCAAAATCGATCACGGACAATGCAATGAACCTTTCCAATTGATGGATCGACTTCTGTTGGAATGAGTCCAGTAGCTTTCGTTGGATTTTTGGTTGGCTTTCTTGGATTTTCGCTGCTTGGTTTTGATGAGTACATTTTCGTGATTGGTTTTCGATGATTGATTTTTTAGCCCATTTTTATCGATTTCATGCATTCATTCTAAAGAACTCTAAGATAAATAAAGATGGTAGTCTAACCAAATATTGGTGCCAATGTAGATAGACGCATGATCGAAGCCTGAGCAAACAAGCGTCTTTTCTCTCACAATATTCTCTATTTGGTGAGCAATTTTGTCCCTTCTTTTCAACTTCTCCATGCCAATAATCAATAATGTTCTCTTGTAACCTTGTTAAGTCCAATGATCGATAAAGCCACTAATGCCACAAGTTTTATACCACTATTATAAATCAATGGAATTGTATTAATAAGAGAAAAGTTCAATTATGTAACACATGAAAGGATATAATCATTGTGTCATGGTTTGGTGTCATGACTTAGCGATAAATTGGAGTCTATGGACTACCAATCGAATTAAATGAATAAGTATGCTGAAATAAGAATGGAGAAATATGCATTATTGCTATAAATATTTTAATACCTTATACTGCTATTTATGCTTATCATAAAGTCATAGATGTATTGTATAGTCATGGACAACTTGTGCATAAGGTAGTAAATTTCTCGAACGAAACTTGGGGAACTAGGGACCGTTCAACCCGAGAGAAATAGCAGCACTTTGGTAGCGTCGAGTATAAGCGAGACATTCATTGAGGCTTGCTACATGCTTTGAATGACGTATCGCACGTCCATCGAAGTCCTATATGACATGTCCATCGTGGTGCTACACCACAAATGACCCAGTGAGAATGAGTTGCATACTAATGATGTATTATACAGGGGCGGTAAGAATAATCCTGTAAATTATACGAGAACGACCATTGGCCGGGGTAAGGATTCCATATGTGCAAGCTTATATATATTTTACTGCATGAACTGTTGCTTATAAACTGTTGCCTATTGTAATATTGCATTTATAATGTTGCCTATTTAACTGCTGTCTTAATTAAGAAGTGTTGGTTTAGGTGAGTGGGTCAGTTCTGTTCATCAGTACAAGTTAAATACTGACCCACGTCTCTGTGGGCAAACCAGGTGACCGAGATACCGGGGGCACTCAAGGGAATTAAAGCTTTTGTTGCAGTCTTTTCAAGCTTTTTCCTATTTTTAAAGTATTTTAAAGATTTCTAGTAGCTGCTTTCAAGTTTTCAAGAAGTAATAAAGGGGCATAATGTATGGGATAAGAATATTATTTTATGTCAGCCTATCAGTCTTTCTTTTATGCAAAGTTATACAAGTCGTTTAGGCAATTTTATTTCGGTGCTGAAAAAATTATACTTGTTGCAATGAATCAATAAAAAAATTATTTTCTTCCTATACAAATATGTGTTTTAAAATCTGCTGCTGTTTGGTGAAAGTATTTATAAAAGACATTGGACACATATGCATGTTCTTGCCTTGTACAAGTGCAATCCCAGACTTGTACGACATCACGCCCAGCGAGAATGATCGATTCTGCGGAACCAAATGCGAGAAAGAATCGATTCTACAAAACCGGGGCATGACATGATATGTCACGACACGATAATCATGATGTACGGTCTATAATACGAGCACGATGATCATGGTCTATATAATCACTGAGATATACAAGATAATCACGATATGGTAACATCTCATGACAGAGATCCACTATATACTAATCCGTGCAACCACCGTGTCAGAAATCAAGTAAGATTTCACTAAATATAAATATTATAATAACTATCAAGTAAGAAAATTATCAGAGAATGTACTCGCCTGAGGTCCATATACTGAATATCAAATAGTGGCTAAGACGGTGCCTCGAAGACCTATATATGAATTATCATGTCAAAATAGTGTTTTAGAATTATAAACATGATATACTAGCTTGAAACTAGGTCTCTAACTCAACACTAGATCTAACTAAGTCAAACTAGGTCAAATCTAGTCAAATCTAGGTCAACATAATCAAACTAGGTCATTTCCTAGTTTCTAGGTTGATTTTATCTATTTACAAGTTTTATAAAGTTATACTAGGTCTTAACAAGTTACTATTTGGTTTTTAGGTGCTAACCAAGTCAAAATAATTAATACTAGTTAATATTAGGCCAATACTAGGTTTCTAGGCTATACTAATAAGTTTCTAGCATATATTACTCTAATATATACTTCTACCTATAATTTCTAGCAATACCTTAGCCTATAGCTATTTACCTTACCCCGTATCACGGTATCTTAATCCGTAGCTCGTATCTCAAATACCTTAACTATTAGTCAATACCTTAGTTCTAGGGTCAATACCTTTTTAATACTAGGTTTTAAGTCATACTAGATAGCTATGATATAATAATATTATATATACTATATAGATATACTAATATATACAATAACTTAGTCTAACACTTATTACCTAGCCAATACCTTAGTATTACCTCATTACCTAGCTATTATCTTAGTATTACCTCATTACCTTAACCAATACCTTAACATATTATTTTGTATCCTAGTTTTAGACTAATATCTTAGCTAATACCATTACCTTGACCAATACCCAATACCTTAACTCATACCTTGGTACCTAACCCATTACCCAAGCTAGACACAACCCTTACCATGGTATTTTAATCCAATACCTAATATCATAACCTTATCTTAGTATTATAGTATTACCTCATACTATTTCTAATATTTTGGTATCTTGACATTCTAAATACCTTGATACATCCTTGGATACCACACTCTAATTTACCTCCACACATATCCCACATGTTTGTACATGGTATTATGATACCACATTAAGTATCATATGATACCAACCCCCAAGATACTAACCCATGACCATAACCTATACTTACCTTACATCCAAGATACTCATCCTACTCTTGTTACTTGACATTTTAATATTTACCCATTACCTAGTTATAATAACCAATATCTTAGTATCTTGACCAATATCATATCCTCCTAGATACTTACCAACTAACTCTAATACTAATACTTGATACCAAATATGATACCTTACTCAAGTCCCAATACTCAATTACCCCCACTCATTATACATAAATGTCATGATACCAATATCCTCATGGTACCCAAGTATCACACTAGAACCTTGTCCCAAACTCTAATACCTTGACACATAACTTACCTATACTTGGCTCACTTGATAACCATGTGTATTAACACTAACACACATACTAACTAACACCTATTACCTAACACACACACACACACACACACACACACACACACATATATATATATATATATATATATATATATATATATATATATATATATATATATATATACATACTTGACAATATATGATACCTACACCCATTTGATATACATACTACCTAGGCTCACAGGATGTAATGCCCCGTTCCCCCTATTCGGGGAGTGCGGCCAAGAAATACTTAATACCATCTGATCGGGAGAGATTGAATCAAGATCCTTTCCTCGTTATGGATTGGCTTCTTTGGAATCAGGTCCCATATTCAACGGATCGTGCCTCAAGAAAAGACTCGGCGGCAGAGTCGAGAGGGGCCTTTCCGTTGCGTTGGTTTTCTTGCCCGTTTTCGATGCCGCTTGGTTGCTTTCTTGTTGGTTTTATGACTTGAATTTTCTTGAATGGTTTTAATAGATTTTATTGCTTTCGTTCTTAGGATTTCATATTTTGTATCGAACCTCAGAGACCGTAGCAGGGATATTGATCGTCTGTTGGTGCGTGCAGGTGATCGGGTAGACGACGCTCGTGCAGAGTCTTGAAGTTCTTTCTTTTCTCTCCTACTTCACCAACTTGTGAGTGACTTTATTTTGATTTGCTCCCTTCTTCCAAGTCTGCATTCTAAATAGATTGACTCATTATTCATCCCGATCAAACGATACTAAAACATTTAAGATTGAGTCAAAATAGAAAAGAAGTAGACTTGAAACACTAATATTGCTTGTCATATAGAATTGTTTTGAACGATCACACTGTAACTTGCATGCCCATCATATACATAACCATTTCTGTGTCAAGTTGTAGTTAGATTCATTTATCTATAAATGTTCATGGTATGGTGCAAATGGGAAGGAAAATATGATCCTTACACAAAATAGCATAGACTATGGAAAATACACTATGTTCACTTGCTTGTATTTGCTTGAATATGTGTTTCATGTGATAACTTAGTTGGTTGTAGTGCCATGGTCTTGGAAAACTTGTATACAAGGGATATCGTTCTACGAACGGTCGCCGGGGCACTGGGACCGCTTCGCCCTGGGTAGAATAATTTGCTAGTGTAGTCCTAGCATTGGATGGGTCCGTGCGTCCGCTAAGGGCTAGCTATCCGAGGCAGAATGGCAGCCGACCCATCCCAAGTCCAACCAAGTGATTGTTATGTATATTTAAACTGTGCAGACTAACTATGTCTTCGTGGCAGGGACGGTCATGGTAAGTTTTGTACAGGTGGCTCAGACGGTACAGGTAAAGTCACCGAGCGGTGGCACATTTGGTTATGTTATTTTACTCTATCTTATGCGAAGAATTGAACTAAGGCAAGATAGATAGATCACATGATAATAAATATTGCATGCTCATATGAACTCGTTATAGATTTTGGTTAAGTTGGGTTAGCTCGCCCTCACCGGTACTCTTTGAAGTACTGACCCTCGTTGCAGCAGGTTCCCCGAACCAAGGCGACGCGGCGAGGAGCTAAAGTTTTCTCTAATCTCTTTCTGAATCAAGACGCAGTCGTGACATGACTTTTGGTAGCTCCAGTACATAAGTAGGAAGGAGCTCGCTCTCACTTTTGGAAGCCACAGGACGATGGTGCTGACTCGCACCCAAGGTGTTTTGTGTTTTGAATTCTAGTAAAGGATGTAATATATGGAAGGCTATCTCATTTTGTATCCAAGTTGTAAGCCTGTGTGGCATCCTTATTGTTTTGGGTCAAGAGTCTGTAATCAGATGTTCATTATAAATAAAAAAAAACTTTTTTATGCCTTAATGTGTGTTATCTTAATTACGTACTCTATTGCATATGTTCTAAAGATTATCATTATGCCTAGGCCTTGTGCACGTGCACCCTATGCGTGCACGACATCACGCCCGGGGGACGATTATCGATTGGGCAAAATATCGAAAAGCATTCATCTTTTGGACACTTGGAACTCAAATAGTTTTACAAAAAGTTTCAGAATAAATTTGGTCCATTAATTTATACATTTGGAAAGCTAACTTCGATACGGTTCTTTAAAAAATAAAGAATAATCGGAGTGCTGAGTTAGAAGTTATGGCATTTTTAAGTTACTATGGCTGCTAAAAATGAGACTGAATACTATGACAAATTTGGATTATTTTGGACAAAAAAATATATCTATACACCCAATTTACCAAATTTACCTATACATATCATAACGTATCGTGATACGGACTCACGTATCCAATTTTGGAAACAAGAATACCTTCACACCATCAAATAAACATCAATACTCCTCATTAGGACACAAAATACACACTCAATGGACATAATTTGGGTTTTCTCTAAATTGAGCCCTAAAATTATGACACCAACTTAGATCTTCCAAATTGAGGGCCCTAGTGCTTAGATCTATCATTGGAAAGTCAAATCTAACTATAGAAAGATTTATACATGACCAATGGGTGTTCCTAACTATGAGTTTGATAAAATTGAGAGAATTGCCTAGTGTTTTGGTAGCCTCTTTGAAGAATTTTGAATTTGGACACGGAAGAGATGAGTCAGACATAATCTCCTAGTAAGCTCCTCTCTTATGGATCATCTTGTGCTCTCTAATGCTCTAGGCCTTCATGATGGTGAGAATGAGTGGTTGGAAGTAGATTGAGTAAAATTGGTAGAAAATTGGGTTTGCTTGGGAAGGAAGAAGGTTTAGGAAAAATGAGACTAATGAGTAAAATAAAATAAATGGATAAGCCCTAAATTGAACTTATCTATTATAGTAAGGTTTGGTCATGCCAAAATATCAAGTTTGTCCATCTTCATTTATCATGAATAGAATCTAATTAACTAAATGAAGGAATCTCTACAACTAAGAGGAATATTCTCTTCATGACAACTAAACTTAATTAATTATAATTACTAAAGTTATGACTAACAATAATTAACACTAACTAACACTTGGAAATTCTAATTTTGCTAGCCACTAACTAATACTAATATAATTCTAGGCGATCACTAATATAAAATAATATATAAAAAATTTAACAACATACAAAATTACCAAAATACTCTAATGGTGGAAAGTGGTAGTTACATCTTGTGATCCATATAAAGGGTTGTGTTACTAGCAAATACGCCCTATAGCCTCTTATGATTGGTATCTGCAAATCAACTCGTAGAGAGCAATTCAATAGGATCTTGCACGTCAGGATGAACAGTCGACAACAACATAGGGTCGACGACTTTTCCCTTACCAGTCTTTTTCGAGGCAGAAGACTTGGGAGCCATTGTAAAGGGGTTTAAAGTTTGAAGAACAGAAAAGAGTTCCAAAGTTTAAAAGCTTGAACAGTAGAGAGCAATAAAGCTTTATCTTTCCTCTTTTATCTCTATTTATAGCCGTAAGCTATGCATTGTTAGCGGCCCTCCGTATGCATAATAATAGAGATGGTCCATACACAAAAGATGCTCCAAATCATGTATTCACACACAAATGATGTCTCAAAATATGATATTATGTGCTACTTAAGCGCTGAGAGATGCCTCAATTTATGCGCCCACGCATCAGCGTCGCTTCAAAATTCAAAGATGTGTTATATCTTCACAGAAATTGAGAAGGATCGCAATCTGACAACCTGGATAGTGGGATTCTATAAGTCAAACTTCTATGCACAGACAGTCTAGTCAACAGTCTATATGCCATAAATATCTTCATATACAGAGAAAAGTTTCTTCCATGCTTCTTTCAAAGTATTTTAAACTTAGTTAAGTTTCAAAAACTTTGAATGGGGTCTTATAGAAGCACGAAAAAAAATTCAAATCCATGCGCACAAGATCAACTATGTACCGAGTAACATGAAGTCCTATGTGCATAAACCATACCATGAGAAGTATAGTAAGCAGAGGAAGTATTCCATAAGAAGTAGTATCCCATGCGCACCAGTCTTATATCCTATATACAGTAAACTTTGGAATTATATACAAAAGCCCATGTGCTATGCGCTAAAAATGATGTACCAATGTCTATGCGTCAAAAAATGATTCTTGGGGTTAGGCAGAAGCTTACACACTATGCGTCGAATTTCATGCATAAAAGTCAATGAACTTTGGGCAAAAGACAGTAAGTTTTGGCGTTATATGCTCAGAACCATGCACATACAGCTGTACGCAGGAGTTAGAGCATTTATTGCTGTACTTTAAAAGTTATGCATGTTCGTAATCTGTACAAACAACGGTTATACACAAACGAGAAAACATCAGCGCTCGCATCAGCGTAATCATTATACTTTGTTTGTTTACAATAAAGTAATACCACATGGCACTATGCGCAGTCACTCGTTTAGCAAATGTCGCATAGAGATGCTCGCACATATAATTTTTCTTTCTTTTCTTCTACGAACAACTGGTAGTGGATAGTTATGGAATTTTAGAAGATCATGCGCATTCAATTTATATTAATGTGCATATATTTCAAAGTTTAAAATGACAGCTACTTAATTAAGTGTGGATTTTAATATTTCTCGTAACAGATGCCAAGTGTCGTATAGCCCGTAATATGCGCATACATTCAGATCCATGACATGTGCATGAGTTAATGCATAATCCTATGCGCATGTGTATAAAAGAAGAAAATAATGTATTTTTGTTTCTTATGCGCGCATAGCCGTTATATTAAGAATGACTACAAATAGCAGGGACATGTGTTTCTCAAGTCATCTGATATCTAAGCATATCGAGAGCTTACAGTACTGAGTCTACTTTTTGTCCAATTGTTCCTGTGAGCCAGAGTTAACAAATTTTTTCAATCTTTGCATCGTATCGTCAATGGAGTAAAGAAGTTGACTGCAGACTTGATCTCCATCACTCTCACTCCCCAGATTCTTTCTTGTACTTAGAATTCCAGTTTTAGTATTATTTTGTATAATCAAAGTTTTTTTCAATAAAAAGTTTAACACTTTTTGTAATGGAAACAGATGCATATCATTTCTTCTTGAGATATATATATATCAGGGATTGAGATAAAGGTTCTTGCTTAGTCATAGAGATAGATAGCTAGATCATTTGGCCTTGGACAATGTATATGTATTAGAGTTGTGTTGGAGCCCACTTGATACTTAGCTAACCATTGTCACGTGTCCTGGTCCTCGATATTTTGGATCTGGGATATGACAATCATGAAAACAGTGCTAACCGCTATCTGGTAGTGGAATAAACACCAATGGGCTATAAATAGCTGCAAACTCAAAGGAGAAATGATCCATCGATCAATTAAATAATTTATACTATATCGCATAATTCCTTTTATGTCACTTTTAAATCAGAATGTGACCTAACTTGTTGATATTTAAGGCAATCAATTGTTAACATAAATATATAGCTAAAAATTAAGCAGAAGTAGCTTATGCAAGGGGTGACACAATACTCTACATCTTGAGAGCGGTTGCGCTTGACGACGGATGAGAATACTCCCCATCCATCATATTTCTATCCAACCTAAGTTTGGAGCAAAGGTGCCTGATGACAGATGGCACCATACTCCTCGTCCATCAAAGTTCTATCCTAGTGCTCTAAGATCCCATGTATGTTTAAGCACTCGGCCCTATTAGTTGTCCAATTTTAGGCAAAGCATCTCAGTGGACCGAATATCCCCCAGAGAAGTAGTTATCTCCTTCTCGGTCGTACTATATATATATATATATATATATATATATATATATATATATATATATATATATATATATATATATATATATATATATATATATATATAGGGCGGATCCGGAGCCCCGCTCGCGGAACCCCGCGGGATCCTCGTCGCCCCCAACCGTTGGATCGAGTGGGCCCCACGCAGGCGCGCTCTCGGGCCCCCCTATCCGACGCAGGAGTGGATGGGGGGAGGGGGCTCCCGCGGGGCTCTGGGGGCGGATCTTTTGATCCTCTCCCATATATATATATATATATATATATATATATATATATATATATATATATATATATATGGGGCTCCCGCGGGGCTCCGAGGGCGGATCTTTTGATCCTCCCCCATATATATATATATATATATATATATATATATATATAGAGAGAGAGAGAGAGAGAGAGATATAGAGATGATCGGCTCCAGAGGAATCGAGTCTACTTTTGTAATCGGTCTTATTTTGGTGTCAAAAATATGTGATAATAAAAATTGACTAAAACTTATAATTAGTAGTTTAGAAAGATCTTTTGTCATCGTCTTTTTTACTTTAGTCTCCTCTCTCCCTTCTACCTATCCTCCACCTCGAAAGTCACCCTTCTCCATATTTTCTCCATTACCACATGTCCCCTACTACTACTACTACATGCTCTTCTATCCTCCACCCACTTCATTTATGCTCTTTTTCAACATAAATTTATGATCTCCATCTCTTTCTCCTCTCCTCCATTTTATGCCTTCTTCTACAAATTTAAGGAATTTCTAAGGAAATAACAAAACTTAGGAGATTTATGTAAAAGTATAGTATATTTAAGGAAGTTATATGTTGACTAGGGTTACCATTTGAAAATGGGGGTAAACCTTCCATTTCAAACGACAAATAGTACATATAGAAAAAACTACTCTTGATTCCTCTTGGAAGACCTAAACTTGGGAAGTGTAAAAACCCCTAATTTTAATATTAATTATTTAATTAATCATTGAATTTAATTGTATTAATCCTTAGTTAACTAGAAAATAGAATTTATTGAATTTAATTACTAGGTAAATATTCATCTAAAAATTTATGGAGCAAAGCTACAATTTTATTTTATTTTTATTTTAGCAATCTTTGTAGAAGGGTGAAAGATTATTTTTATGTACTAATATATATTTTTTGGAAATTTATTACCATATATATATATATATATATATATATATATATATATATATATATATATATAAAGAAAAGAAAAAGAAATCAAAAACCTTAAACCACTAAAATCCTAGCCCTAAGCTAACAAGCCCGCTACTTTTCCCCTCACGAGTCGCAGCAACTTAATCACCCGCGGCCAGGTCTCGTATCACCCCGCACCCTTACTTTCCCTATATATATATATATATATATATATATATATATATATATATATATATATATATATATATATATATATATATATATATATATATATATATTGTAAACTCTAACCCTAAACTAATCACCCACGCCCCTAGCCTAGCGCCAACGTTGACCCCAATTTTCGCCATCGCACAGCCATCGGAGGGCGACCGGCCGACTACGACATCGACGTCGCGTGACTGCACGAGCAGCCCACGCAGAAACTGTAGCGACGTACCCTACTTCAAGCATTATTTTATGCCGCGTCGCTCGATCGAATTCAGATTCGTCTTCACCGGTATGATCACGACCTATCCCCCTTCCAACTCTATTAAATAGTTTCCATCAAACAGCGTTTAGCGCTAGGTAGAAATCGAGGTCAAGTTGAAGGAAAACCATATATTCGAACTGTAGAAAACTGTTTTGACCACCTAGGTTTAGAGACTAGTATCTTCCTCCACAGACATCCAAACTTATTTTTAAAAACTTTAGAATTACTATACAGAGCACGCCCCGTCAAATGGGATTGCCCTGTCGTGTACCAATTATGCCGAAAGGCGCGTATGGTATGCCTGACGTGTAGGCTTTTGCAAAAACTAATTTGGACGTGTGTGCGCGTCGGAATCAGCCCATATTCGTAAAAAGTCCATGTATCGTAAATTTTGCAAAATACCACACCGTTTAGTGTACGCTCGTCGGAATGTGGTAAAACTTACGCCATTGGATTCGTAGTATCATGCTAGTCCTGTGACCCAAGTTTCATGCAATTCTGAGACAATTGACCAAACTGCCTATTTGTGGGTCCCACGGTTGACCTTAAGGGCGAATTTGTGTTCGGCTCATCGGAATCCAAAATTGGACATACGTTGAGTTCGTATGGACGTTTAAAATTTTTTTGACCTATAATTTATCCTATTTAGAGACCTTGACTCCTGGCATGCATTTTGGTACAAAATGGGCCACATGTGGATTCCGCTTTTGTAACACCATGTTCCGTTCTAGCGGACTGCCGACTCAAACGGCAAAAGTGCAACTGTCCTGACCCGCCTCAAACGAGAAGCAAAGGATATCCAGACTTGTCCCTACAGGAATCCGACTAAGGCTTTCAGAGGCTCGCTTGACGTATCGCTCTACCGAGGCGAATCATCACTAAGGTGGGTGGCTACGGTGAACTTGTCTTTGCTTAGCTAGCACACATAAAATCTGGAATGTTCATGCTAGTCGCTAGGTGAATCACCCCCTGCATGCTAATAAGAATCCAACGCACCTAGCTAAGAGAATAATCCCAACTTGTATTGCTTATGCTAGAACATGAAAATGAAATATTGCTTTTATTTATGTTCAAACCCTCGCATGCTATCCTAGAACGTGTTGCTCGGGAAGTCCCCTAACGATCTTACTCCTCGGCTTACCTTCGGGCCCGAGCCAACGTGAATATTTGTGTTTATATAAATGCATGCTTGTCTGCTTGTATGTTCCCTTATTTTTATCCAAACCCCGGAAGACTACTATGTAGTCGTTCCGTGCCTGAATAAACCTGCAAGTATCCGGGACCGCTAGGTCACCAAGGCAATCTCCGCCCCAGGAGAATTGCATCAAGGCAAAAGTCATTCACAGAACAAAATAAATCATGTAATACTGCTTGTCTTGTACTCATGTAGCCTTCGGGCGAATGATTGATATTCACGTAGCCTCCGGGCGGATCACGTAGCCTTCGGGCGAATGATTGTTAATGTAGCCTTTGGGCGAATGATTGTTAATGTAGCCTTCGGGCGAATGAATGTTATTATTCGATCACGGACAACTTGTGCACAAGGTATAGTTCCTGCGGGCGGCTGCTGGGGCACTGGCACCGTTCCGGCTCTTGAAGGAACTCACGTTTAGTCTCACGTACTTGGACGGGATGGTATGCGGCGCCTCACGTTCTTGCACGTAGAAAATCATTCTCGTCACAGACTAGGTCCTTTATGGCAATCAAGCCAGTGATCATCATGTATATTTGAACCTGTTGTATACTAACTTGTGTCTTTGTAGCAGGGAAGACATGATAAGTTGTGCAGGTGATTCAGATAGTCAGGTAAAAGATACCGAACGGTGTCAAGTATATTTTAGTAAATCATTGTATGCAACACACCTGATATTCCTGTAAATCATGTACTTATAACGTAATCTTGCCAACGATATTATGTTTGCATATGCTATGCTTCTGAATGTTCATATATGCTTCTTGTGCCTGAATTGAATTTATAATGTTTGCCTTGGACAGGGAAGGCCAAATGGTAAGTTGGTAAGTCTCGCCGTGTTTCCTCTCATGTCGTACGGCGCACTGCCACACGAATTAGGCTATTCAATATTTGCATAAAACTGATCCTAAGGCAACTAGAAAGACCACTTAATAGTTGGTGCACGGAACTTATATTACGTGTTTGGATTTATCGAGCAGGCGAGTAGCTTCCCCACCAGTGCATTCAATGTACTGATAATCCACCAGTTTGTATGCAGGGTGCGGGAGAACCTCGTTCGGTGCGGATGCCTCCTTCGTGCGTGCTAAGGTGTGGAGATCACTCCGAAGCAGCGGTGAGTCCGGAACTGAAGCACATATAGAAGACATAATATTGTGAACATCGCCTGAACATCGCATGAACATCGCTTGTACAATCATTCCATAATTGTAGCTACTTGGCACGCTTTTACTGTTTCAGAGAGAGAGGCTTGAGCGACTTGTAATCTCGGCTATACGGCGCCTGTAACACAAGTTTATATCAATAAAGAGTTGCTTTACTTCAACTTGTGTTTCGATGCTTCAGCTATATTATCGACTCAGTGAACCTGTTACCAAATCGCTATGCATTTATGACTCTGCCGCACTCGGACAATCTGTGCGACTCTGTGGCTTAGAACTCTTACCGCCAGCCAATGAACCATGGCCTTGCACGGGCGTGGCTCACGCTCGTGCGGCATCACGCCCGGATGGGTCATAAAGCGATCGTTCCGTGGGAGCGCTGGCGCGGTGATTCTCGCATAGCGGGAACGGCCGATTTAGCCTGCAGGAGATCGGGGCGTGACAGCTTTGACCCAAAATTACCATTTTGCTCCTGTGTCCAAATTGGACGAAAGGGTAGTATTTTCTAGCTATCTCGCTGATTCCGGAAACGTTGGTGATATTTATTTCAGTATCCGGATACGTCCATTCGGAGGTCTTAGTTTCTGATCCTGTGTACTTGACATCCGGACGCTTACACTATACAGATTGCTTGTCAGGCAAGTATACCTTGACATTGTACTGTGATTTATATTTCATATGATGTATGTAGTTTATTTCTTTTATTTAGTTTATTTATTTTAACTGCTATATAAACTGCGCGTCCAAGAATAACTTGGGTGTAACGACGGTGGCGTCGTATTTATTTTTATTCTATATTATGCATGTTGACCTAGTTAATGAGGCCACCTTATTATCATGAGGCATTCTTATGTTTCATTGGCCATGACACTATTGTTACACGAGTGTGTCTCATGTAGGACACGGACTTGCGTACTCGGCTGGCCACTGGTACATATAGGTCGTGCGACGGATTGGGATAACTGCTGATAGAAATTGCATGCTAGAAGACCTGGCAGTTATTTAGAGGTATCATCGTGTCATGGAGGTGACATGCTTAGAGCATGGGGTGGGGAGAACAACAAGTAAGGCGTTTGGGCTCATTTGCACTTTCTTTGTGTAACCCGTATGCTCCGCCAGAGATACGCGGTCATAATGACCACTATATACTATATTATTACATGGCGGCCTCTGAGGTTCAAAAGACGTCATACTTTTTAGGCCCCTGAATCTCTGAGAGAATCATGCCAATCCTATTTTAGCCAGATAGCCTACGTGTTGGAAAGTTGTTCTCGAACTACATTCACATAGATGGTTAGGCGACCCATTGGATATTTATTTCAATACTTTATTGGTATGTTTCTATGTATCTTGTTATGTCCCTCTGAGGACCTGGTCCCTTTTTAGGTATAGACGTGCAGGATTATCCACAGGAGTACGGACCCGGACCTGACGCTTTATACCAGACTGATGAGGTCTTATCTTTAGAGTACCTTTGATTCATCGCAGCTGATGGATATTCTAGTTGATATTTCCTTTATTGACATTTATCTTATATTCGAGTTGATCTCTTCTCTCATTTAGTAGTTTTAGTATAGTCGATTGGCAGTGGATTTGTTTCCATCCGACTATCATATTTTGATACTTTATATTTGATATTCAGTTATTTATTTCCTACCTCTTTATTTATGCTATGGATGAGATATAGATTGTGTTGACTTGTGTTGACAGTATATTATCACTTATGGATTTGATATTCATATTACAGCTTACGTGTGTATTATGGTATCCATATATTGGAGTTTCTATATATATACGCCTGGCATGCTTACGTATTCCTAGTCCTACATATTTTGGGACTGGGGCGTGACATATTTTTGTGGTGGCCCATGTAGGTCTTCAAATATATTGTCTCGATTACGTTACTGTACCAAATAAGCCTGCGTATAGGAATAGAGTATAGTATCTCATCCACGCTTGACCAAGAACTTACCTTCCCTTTCAACCTTCATATTTAAATGCTTGCATCCTGTTTGATTCATGTACTTCTTCTAATCGTTTCGTCCACCTCTTGCAGAGAGATGGATTTGCGTAGTGGATGTACTGCCTGTCACGCCCCGGTCTCCCGCAGGCAAATCGGCCGTTCCCGCTAGGCGGGAATCACCCTCGTCAGCGCTCCCGCAGAACGATTGCTTGACCCATCCGGGCGTGATGCCGCACGAGCGTGAACCGCGCTCGTGCAAGACCGTGATTCATTGGCTGGCGGTAAGAGTTCTAAGCCACAGAGTCGCACAGATTGTCCGAGTGCAGCGGAGTCATGAACGCATAGGCGATCGGTAACAGGTTGACTGAGTCGACAATATAGCGGAAGCATTGAAACACAAGTTGAAGTAAAGCAAGCTCTTTTATTAATATGAACATGTGTTACAGTCGGCGTATAGCCGAGATTACAAGTCGCTCAAGCCTCTCTCTCTGAAACCAGTAAAAGCGTGCCAAGTGGCTACAATTTGTGGATTAATTTTACAGGCGATGTTCAGGCGAGTTAGGGCTTTGTTCCAATATTATGTCTTGTATATGTGCTTCTATTCCAGATGCACCATTGCTTCGGAGTGATCCCCACGCCTAAGCATGCACGTAGGAGGCATCCGCACCGAACGAGGTTCTCCCGCACCCTGCATACAAACTGGTAGATTATCAGTATATTGAATGCACTGGTGAGGAAGCTACTCGTCCGCTCGACAAATCCAAACACGCAATATAAGTTCCGTGCACAACTATTAAGTTGTCTTTCTAGTTGCCTTAGGATCAGTTTCATGCAAATATTGAATAGCCTAACTCGTGTGGCAGTGCGCCGTGCGACATGAGAGGAAACACGGCGAGACTTACCAATTTACCTTTTTACCTTTCCTGTCCAAGGCAAACATTGTTAATTCTAGCATGGGCAAGTATAAGCATTCAGGAGGCATAGCATATGCAAACATGAGTATGGTTATATTGTTCAAGTTTAAACACACGAGGTGGACAGAGTCAAGGATAAGGATAATATGCAATGAGAGCACACGATGAACATATGATGCGCTGCAAGTTATCCCATCCGCACACGATGACTAAGCCACAAGTTTAATTGTACACGATGATCACTGGCTCGATGCCATAATAGACTAGTCATGGACATGGATAGCATGCAACGAGAGCTCATATTGGATACACGATAACACACGATGCATTACAAGCTATCTAGTCCGCACACGATGACTACACACGAAGTCTGCCTGGATCGGATTGGTGCCAGTGCCCCAGCACCGTCAGCAGAACTTATATCCTTGTGCACAAGTTATCCATGATCGAACACGATTATTAATTCACACTTCATGCAGTTAAGGCAACACGAACACACGACAAGCAGTATTGCATGATTCATTTAGCCATTGGATATGCACAATCTCCTGGGCTGATGTAAGCCCGCTCGAGGGAGACTTGCAGAGATCTGAATACCTGAATGAGTCTTGCCATAGGAGTATGATTTATTTACTTGACATGATGTAGTCCCCTGGATCGGGAACTGCCTTGGCGACCTAACGGTCCCGAATACTTGCAGGTTCATTCAGGCACGGAACGACTACGTAGTAGTCTCCCGGTGTTTGGATGAAAATATGGCAATATTACAAGCAGACAAGCATGCGTTTCTAAGGAACATAAGCAGCACATTTGCTTGGACCCGAAGGTAAGTCGAGAGATGAAGTCGTTAGGGGACTTGGCATACGAGGGTCTGAATATAAGCAGTATTTCAATTTCCATGTTCTAGCATAAGCAATACAAGTTGGGATTATTCCCTTAGCTAGGTGCGTTGGATTCATTAGCATGCAGGGGTGATTCACCTAGCGACTAGCATGAATATTCCATATTTTATGTGTGCTGGCTAAGCAAAGACAAGTTCACCGTAGCCACCCACCTTAGCGATGATTCGTCTCGGTAGAGCGATACGTCAAGCGAGCCTCTGAAAGCCTAAGCTGAATTCCTGTAAGGACAAGTCTGGATATCCTTTGCTTCTTGTTTGAGGCAAAGCGGGTCATGACAGTTGCACTTTTGCCTTTTGAGACGGCAGTCCGCTTGAGCGAAACGGGGTGTTACATCCTACCCAACTTAGAAAAAGTATTGTCCTCGAGACTTACTAAGGACAAGCAGTAATCTAGGGTTGAGGCAATCCTAGACAAGTCGTTGTACTTATTTATTTGGATATTCACTTGCACAAGCGTCGAAATCAGCATATCGCTTAGACTGGATCGTGCGCACTTTCGAAGGGCCCCTCTAGCGTGAACACGTCAACCAGCTTAGTGATAGCGAAGTCTTAGCACTCGAGTTTCACCTTTTCTTAAGTCTTGGATGGTGCACTAGTTCAAGGCGTCCCTTGAATAGATGCATCCAACCAAACTTAGAGTTAGTAAAATCGGACAAGCTACTAGCGATACTCTCAAGGGTTTGCACAGGTTGGCACAAAGGCCACTCGCAGCACAACAACATACTAGCAAGCATATCATATCATTCAAAATGTATTTTGAAAGTATTTAGACTTATTTTTGGAACATCCCATCGAGGCATTGAGAGAGAGCGTACACATAACCCATGAACGAGCTTTCGAAATAGAGATAATCGAAATGAAGTCCAAAGGCGTAGAAGCCAGGCTCTGATACCACTATGTCACGCCCCGATCTCCCGCAGGCAAATCGGCCATTCCCGCTAGGCGGAAATCACCCTCGCCAGCGCTCCCGCAGAACGATCGCTTGATCCATCCGGGCATGATGTCGTACGAGCGTGAACCGCATCCGTACAAGGCCATGATTCATTGGCTGGCGGTAAGAGTTCTAAGCCACAGAGTCGCACAGATTGTCCGAGTGCAGCGGAGTCATGAACGCATAGGCGATCAGTAACAGGTTGACTGAGTCGACAATATAGCGGAAGCATTGAAACACAAGTTGAAGTAAAGCAAGCTCTTTTATTGATATGAACATGTGTTACAGGCGGCGTATAGCCGAGATTACAAGTCGCTCAAGCCTCTCTCTCTGAAATAGTAAAAGCGTGCCAAGTAGCTACAATTGTGGATTAATTGTACAGGCGATGTTCAGGCGAGTTCGGGCTATGTTCCAACATTATGTCTTGTATATGTGCTTCTGTTCCAAATGCACCGTTGCTTCGGAGTGATCCCCACGCCTAAGCACGCACGTAGGAGGCATCTGCACCGAACGAGGTTCTCCCGCACCCTGCATACAAACTGGTGGATTATCAGTACATTGAATGCACTAGTGGGGAAGCTACTCGCCCGCTCGATAAATCCAAACACGCAATATAAGTTCCATGCACAACTATTAAGTTGTCTTTCTAGTTGCCTTAGGATCAGTTTCATGCAAATATTGAATAGCCTAACTCGTGTGGCAGTGCGTCGTGCGACATGAGAGGAAACACGGCGAGACTTACCAATTTACCTTTTTACCTTCCCTGTCCAAGGCAAACATTGTTAATTCTAACACGGGCAAGTATAAGCATTCAGGAGGCATAGCATATGCAAACATGAGTATGGTTATATTGTTCAAGTTTAAACACATGAGGTGGACAGAGTCAAGAATAAGGATAATATGCAACGAGAGCACACGATGAACACACGATGCGCTGCAAGTTATTCCATCCGCACACGTTGAGTAAGCCACAAGTTTAATTGCACACGATGATCACTGGCTTGATGCCATAATGGACTAGTCATGGACATGGATAGCATGCAATGAGAGCTCATATTGGATACACGATAACACACGATGCATTGCAAGCTATCTAGTCCGCACACGATGACTACACACGAAGTCTGCCCGGATCGGATCGGTGTCAGTGCCCCAGCACCGTTCGCAGAACTTATATCCTTGTGCATAAGTTGTCCATGATCGAACACGATTATTAATTCACACTTCATGCAGTTAAGGCAACACGAACACACGACAAGCAGTATTGCATGATTCATTTAGCCATTGGATATGCACAGTCTCCTGGGCTGATATAAGCCCGCTCGAGGGAGACTTGCAGAGATCCGAATACCTGAATGAGTCTTGCTACAGGAGTATGATTCATTTAGTTGACATGATGCAGTCCCCTTGATCGGGAACTGCCTTGGCGACCTAACGGTCCCGAATACTTGCAGGTTCATTCAGGCACGGAACGACTACGTAGTAGTCTCCCGGTGTTTGGATGAAAACATGTCAACATTACAAGCAGACAAGCATGCGTTTCTAAGGAACATAAGCAGCACGTTTGCTCGGACCCGAAGGTAAGCCGAGAGATGAAGCCGTTAGGGGACTTGGCATGCGAGGGTCTGAATATAAGCAGTATTTCAATTTTCATGTTCTAGCATAAGCAATACAAGTTGGGATTATTCCCTTAGCTAGGTGCGTTGGATTCATTAGCATGCAGGGGGTGATTCACCTAGCGACTACCATGAATATTCCATATTTTATGTGTGCTGGCTAAGCAAAGACAAGTTCACCGTAGCCACCCACCTTAGCGATGATTTACCTCGGTAGAGCGATACATCAAGTGAGCCTCTGAAAGCCTAAACTGAATTCCTGTAGGGACAAGTCTGGATATTCTTTGCTTCTTGTTTGAGGCAAAGCGGGTCGGGACAGTTGCACTTTTTATCATTTGAGACGGTAGTCCACTTGAGCGGAACGGGGTGTTACACTGCCACTGGAGGTGACACACCTTCAGGAGTCAACGGCCAAACTCGAGGAGAGGCGTCAATGACTCCTAGACTTCCGGGTTCGGATGGACAGACTCACAATCCAGTTCTATCTGATCTTCCCGCTTCACCTAATGGGTCTTTTCCGGCTTCATCGATACTACAGGATGGCCAGATACAGCTATTCCAATTCTTCCAAATGATGATGCAGGAATAGAGACAATAGGTGGTCATACTGGCTATAGAGCAGAGGCAGCAAGCAACAGAGCAGAGACAAAAATTTCTGGCAGCACTTGAGAGAATGGCTACACAGGCTTCTGTACTAGCCCAGGCACTAGTTCCAATACCGTGGGCTAGAGTTGGTTCAGTCAAGGACTTTGTTCAGATGGGTCACAAGCCATATAAGGGCATTGAGAGCCTAGAGGAGACCACAAACTAGATTACTCACACCGAGAAGATATTAGAAGCATCGCAGATACCTACAGATCTATGGATGACAGGCGTAAGGACGCAGCTAGATGGTAACGCTCATCACTGGTGGGAATCAATGGAGCACCAGTTGGGTACGTGTCAGACTTGGGAACAATTCTTAGAGTGCTTTGAGAGAAAGTACTTCCCGGACACTTTAAGTGATGCGTTGTATGATCGGTTCCTTTATTTGGAGCAGGGGAACAAGACAGTTGATGAGTATGATGCAGAGTTTAGTCGCCTTAGTAAATATGATGCTGCCCTGATATCGAATGACTTGGAGAAGGCTAAGAGGTTTCACCGTGAACTGACTCAAGATCTCCAACACTACACTAACTCGCAGTCCCGGATCTCTTATGCCGAATTATTGACAGAAGCTAGGCTACAAGAGACCATCAGCAAGGGAAAAAGAGGTCAACTGAAGACACAATAGGGACCAGCAAGGACACAACAAGAAGGGCCTATCAGACATCCTTTAGCATAGCAACAACAGCACCAGCACAAAGTAGGACCTTACCAGAATTCAGAGAAGCCCCACTGCAGTTATTGTGGGAAACGCGGACATGTTTCGAGAGACTGTCGGACTCGCTTAGGACAATGTATGAGGTATGGTTCCGGACAGCATATGGTGAGAGATTGTCCAATGCAGCCGGCATTGATGCTTCCACCGCCGATACAGAGGCTAGCTCTCCCAGCACCGAAGCCAGTTCAGCAGATGACTATACCAGGAGCACCTCGACCCCCAGCAACAGGAGGATTTCAGCTAGGATCACCGCTACCTACTTAGGAGGATCAGTTCACGAGGGCCAGACATGGACTACCAGAGAGGAATGGATAAGCTTTTGTACTAGAAGTGGATGACATGGAATAGGAGATTGATGTTATAGCAGGTATTACTTTTGCTTTTACTTTTTTTGTTGTGACATTATTTTATACGGGAGCCAC
The DNA here is from genome assembly GCA_036927795.1 of Iris macrosiphon. Lineage (NCBI taxonomy): Eukaryota > Viridiplantae > Streptophyta > Magnoliopsida > Asparagales > Iridaceae > Iris > Iris macrosiphon. The sequence continues at coordinate 221,877,346 of JAYESA010000004.1, read as the reverse complement.
CCACTCGTTCATATCTTCTAGTTTTATTGCCAAGCACAATATTGCCACTACACCTTTACCTAGTTGTGTTAGAATTCTTACCGGAGGAGGAGTTGTACCTGTTAGTCAGATTTGTAGATCATATCCTGTAGTAATTTGCGACATAGAGATGAATGCCCGACTCTTAGTCCTTCCTATGCCAACTTTTAATATTGTGCTGGGAATGGACTGGCTAAGCAAGTACCATGCTTTCTTCGACTATTTTGGAGAAAGCATTCTTTTTAAGGTACCAGGCCAGCCGGAACTTGAGTTTGCACGAGGATCCACAAAAGCCCTTGATGGAGTGCAGCTTGCAATGGATGACGTTATTTATTACCCCATCATTTCAGAGTTTCAAGACGTCTTTCCAGCAGAATTGCCAGGACTACCTCCAGACAAAGACGTAGAATTCTCGATTAAATTGACACCGGGAGCAGCACCTATAGCGTCGCATATTTATAGATTGGCGAAGAAGGAGATGGATGAAATGAAGGCACAGTTGAAAGAATTAGAGGAGAAAGGTTTATCCGGCCAAGTGCATCACCATGGGGAGCACTAGTATTGTTTGTACCAAAGAAGGATGGGTCTGTGTGTATGTGCATTGACTATAGAGTCTTAAATACAGTGACCGTGAAGAATAAATACTCATTGCCATGCATTGATGACTTATTTGATCAACTTAGTGGAGCCAAGGTGTTCTCAAAGATAGACTTGTGATCGGGATATCACCAGGTGAAGGTACGAAAGCAGGACATTCCGAAGACCGCATTCAGGACAAGATATGGACACTACGAGTTTTTGGTCATGCCATTTGGGTTGACCAATGCTCCAGCTATCTTTATGGACTTAATGAATCGAGTATTCCACCAGTATTTGGACCAGTTCATAGTCGTCTTCATAGATGACATACTTATCTATTCGAAGAGCCACGAGGAGCATGAGAAGCACCTGTGGATCGTCCTAGAGACCTTGAGGAGAGAGCAGTTATATGCGAAGCTCAGTAAATATGAGTTTTTCTTGGATAGAGTCTCATTTCTTGAGCATGTCATTACAGGAGATGGTATTTCTGTTGATCCAGAGAAAATTTTGGCAGTCGAGACATGGCCTGTTCCTAAATCAGCATCGGAGGTGAGAAGTTTCCTTGGACTTGCGGGATATTACCGATGGTTCATGGAGAACTTATCAAGGATAGCAGTGCCTATGACTCGGTTGACATGTAAGGATCAAGAGTTCATATGGACCGACGAGTGTCAAGCCACTTTTAAGGAGTTGAAGAAGCGACTGACCACAGCACCATTATTGACTATTCCATCAGGATTAGGAGGTTATGTGATTTACAGTGATGCATCAAGAAAAGGCTTGGGATGCGTGTTGATGCAGCATGGCAAGGTGATTGCATATGCATCTAGACAGTTACGAGTACATGAGAAAAATTATCCAACTCATGACTCGGAGCTTGCAGCCGTTGTTTTTGCTCTGAAGCTATGGAGATATTACCTATATGGGGAACGAGTGAAGATCTATACAGACCATAAAAGCCTCAAGTATGTCTTCACGTAAAAGGAGCTAAATATTAGGCAACGTCGATGGCTTGAGTTGATGAAGGATTTTGAGATAGAGCTGCATTATCACCCAAGCAAGGCTAACGTAGTAGCAGTCACGTTAAGCCGGAAGCCAGCAGCTTACTTCTTGACGACACAGAGGGAGTTATTGGAAGACTTGCAAGAACTTGGCATAGAAGTGGTATTACTCGGAGCAGATGGGATATTAACCAACTTGCAAGTACAGTCATCACTAGTAGAGAGGATCAAGGCAGCTTTGCCTACGGATGCCAGATTCAGGAGATTGAAAGAAATGACAGAGGCCAGAGAGTAGACGGGATTGCGCATTCATGATGACGGGACATTACGATGTGGTGATCGTCTATATGTTCCCAATAGGGAGATTCGACAGGAGCTAATGGCAGAAGCTCATAGTTCGATATATTTCATTCACCCTGGAGGCACCAAGATGTACCGTGACTTACGACAACACTTTTTGTGGCATGAGATAAAAAGAGAGATAGCTCGCTTTATAGCCAAATGTCTAGTATGTCAGCAGGTAAAGGTAGAGCATCAGAGAACAGCAGGGCTACTGCAACCACTTCCAATTCCTGAGTGGAAGTGGGATCACATCACTATGGACTTCGTCACGGGTTTTCCCAAGAGCCCAAGTGGGAGAGATACAGTATGGGTAATAGTGGATTGACTCACCAAGTCCGCACATTTCTTGCCTTTTAGAGTTGACCAGTCTACAGAAGCTTTGGCTGACTTATACATGAGGTAGATCGTGAGGTTGTACGATATTCTGGTCATCATCATGTCAGACAAGGATTCGTGTTTAACATCTCACCTTTGGAGAAGCATGCAGGAGAGTCTTGGGACTCATCTGAAGTTCAGTACATCTTATCACCCACAGACAGATGGGCAGTTCAAACGTACTATTTAGACACTGGAAGATATGTTGAGGGCTTGTATGTTGCACTTTGGAGGATCATGGAAGGACCACCTGAATCTTGTGGAGTTTTCTTACAATAATAGCTATCAAGCGAGCATCCAGATGGCTCTGTTTGAAGCATTATATAGAAGAAAGTGTAGGTCTCCCGTGTGTTGGAGTGACATGGAAGAACGTCAGATTATGGGACCAGAGTTGGTAGTTAACACTGTAGAGACAGCAAATAAGATACAAGGATACTTGCGAGCAGCGCAAGACAGGCGAAAGCAGTGGGCAGACCTTCATCGTCGTCCCTTGGAATTTAAAGAATATGATCATGCCTTCTTGAGGATATCACCTACTAGAGGCACTATTCGATTCAGAGGGCGTGGCAAGTTGAGCCCAAGGTATATTGGACCATTTGACGTGCTAGAGAGAGTGGAAGAAGTGGCGTATCGACTGACACTACCACCTTCACTCGAGGGAGTACCTAATGTATTCCACGTGTCGCAACTTAGACGATATGTGGCATACAACAGTCATGTTCTCGACCACTTTGAGATCACCATTGAGCCGAGCCTGTCATATCAAAAGCAACCCGTGGGGATCCATGATCGTCGAGAGAAAGTATTGAGGAATCATTCTATTCACTTGGTCCGCGTGGCATAGAAGCATGGCGCGCCAGGAGAATCCACTTGGGAGCGCAAGGACGACATGCGCAAACGTTTTTCGTATCTGTTCGTAGATCAAGCTATAAATTTACCTTGTTCAATTCAACCATATACCATCCTTGATTTTCTATCGTGGCATAGTTTTAATTTCGAGGACGAAATTTTTATAAGTTTGATAGAATATAAAACCCCCTAATTTTAATATTAATTATTGAATTTAATTGCATTAATCCTTAGTTAATTAAAAAATAAAATTTATTGAATTTAATTACTAGGTAAATATTCATCTAAAAATTTATGGAGCAAAACTATTATTTTATTTTATTTTTATTTTAGGAATCTTTGTAGAAGGGTGAAAGATTATTTTTATGTACTAATATTTTTTTTTGGAATTTTATTGCCATATATATATATATATATATATATATATATATATATATATATATATATATATATATATATATATAAAGAAAAGAAAAAGAAATCAAAAAACTTAAACTACTAAAATCCCAGCCCTAAGCTAACAAGCCCGCTACTTTTCCCCTCACGAGCCGCAATAACTTAATCACCCGCGGCCAGGTCTCGTATGACCCCGCACCCCCACTTTCCCTATATATATATATATATATATATATATATATATATATATATATATATATCCACATTGTAAACTCTAACCCTAAACTAATCAACCGCGCCCACGCTCCTAGCCTAGCGCCAACGTTGACCCCAATTTTTGCCACCGCACAGCCACCGGAGGGCGACCGGCTGACTACAACAGCGACGTCGCGCGACCGCACGAGCAGCCCGCGTAGAAACTACAGTGACATACCCTACTTCAAGCGTTGTTTTCTGTCGCGTCGCTCGACCGAATTCAGATTCGTCTTCACCGGTATGTTCATGACCTATCCCCCTTCATACTCTGTTAATTAGTTTCCATCAAACATCGCTTAACACTAGGTAGAAATTGAGGCCAAGTTGAAGAAAAACCACATATTCGAACTACAAAAAACTGTTTCGAACACCTAGGTTTAGAGACTGATACCTTCCTCCACAGACATCCACACTTAAATATACTTTTTGCTAGGTGAAGACCATATAACCGAGATCATCTCCTGTTAATTTTATTATTTTAGTTTGTGTTAAATACAGAAATAAACTGGGTTAAAAATCATGAAAAATTTATTTTCCAAAATTTTAGAATTGCGATACGGAGCGCGTCCTGCCAAACGGGACCGCCCTATCGCGTACCAATTACACAGAAAGGCGTGTATGGTATGCCTAACGTGTGAGCTTTTGCGGAAACTAATTTGGACGTGTGTGCGCGTCGGAATCAGCCCGTATCCGTAAAAAGTCCCTGTATCACAATTTTTGTAAAATATCGCACCATTTAGTGTACGCTCGTCGGAATGTGACAAAACTTGCGCCATTGGATTCGTGGTATCACACTGGTCTCGTGACCCAAGTTTCACGCGATTCTGAGACAGTTGACCAAGCCGCCTATTTATGGATCCCACGGTTGACTTTAAGGATGAATTTGTGTTCGGCTCACCGGAATCCAAAATTGGACATACGGTTGAGTTCGTTTGAACGTTTAAAATTTGTTTGACCTATAATTTATTCTATTTAGAGGCCTTGACTCCTGACACGTATTTCGGTACAAAGTTGGCCACATGTGGATACCGTTTTGACCCAAAATTATCGTTTTGCCCATGTGTCCAAATTGGACGAAAGGGTAATATTTTCTAGCTATTTCGTTGATTCTGGGAACTTTGGTGATATTTATTTCAGCATCCGGAGATGTCCATTCGGAGGCCTTACTTTTTGATCCTGTGTACTTGACATCTGGACGCTTACACTATACAGATTCCTTATCAGGCAAGTATACCTTGCCATTGTACTATGATTTATATTCCATAAGATGCATGTAGTTTATTTTTTTATTTAGCTTATTTATTTTAACTGCTATATAAACTGCGTGTCCAAGAATAACTTGGGTGCAACGACGGTAACGTCGTATTTTGTTTTTATTCTATATTATGCATTTTGACCTAGTTAATAAGATCACCCCATTATCTTGAGGTATTTTTATGTTTCATTGGCCATGACACTATTGTTACACGAGTGTGAATCTCATGTAGGACACGGACTTGCGTACTCGGCTGGTCACTGGTACGTATAGGTCGTACGCCGGATAGGGATAACTGCTGATAGAAATTGCATGCTAGAAGACCTAGCAGTTATTTAGAGGTATCATCGTGTCATGGAGGTGACATGCTTAGAGCATGGGGTGGGAAGAACAACAAGTAAGACGTTTGGGCTCTTTTATACTTTTCTTGTGTAACCCGTACGCTCCGTCGGAGATGCGCGGTTATGATGACCACTATATACTATATTATTACCTGGCGGCCTCTGAGGTTCAAAAGATGTCATACTTTTTAGGCCCCTGAATCTCCGAGAGAATCATGCCAATCCTATTTTAGCCAGATAGCCCATGTGTTGGAAAGTTGTTCTCGAACTACATTCACATAGATGGTTAGGCGACCCATTGGATGTTTATTTCAATACTTTATTGGCATGTTTCTATGTATCTTATTATGTTCCTCTGAGAACCTGGTTCCTTTCTAGGTATAGACGTGCAGGATTATCCACAGGAGTATGGACCCGGATATGACGCTTCATACCAGACTGAGGAGGTCTTATCTTCAGAGTATCTTTGATTCATCGCAGCTGATGGATATTCTAGTTATTATTTCCTTTATTGACATTTATCTTATATTCGAGTTGATCTCTTCTCTTATTTAGTAGTTTTAGTATAGTCGATTGACAGTGGATTTGTTTCCATCCGACTATCATACTTTGATACTTCATATTTGATATTCAGTTATTTATTTCCTACCTCTTTATTTATGCTGTGGATGAGATATAGATTGTGTGTGACTTGTGTTGACAGTATATTACCACTTGTGGATTTGATATTCATATTACAACGTACGTGTGTATTTTGGTATCCATATATTGGAGTTGCCATATACATACGGATGGCATGCTTACGTATTCTTAGTCCTATATATTTTGGGACTGGGACGTGACAGGAAGGAAAATGATTGTGTCACTCAAAAATAAGAAAAGAAAAAAAATCAGAAAATTGATAAAAGCACCCTCAAATGTGGTAGGGGAAGATACATTTTGTTTACTTTCAATTGTCAAACTACCCTTTCAAAAGTGATCAAGGGCAACACAAACTTAACTTTAGTACTGCCAAAATTTTGCTAGTCCTAACAATGTTTATAAATGTAAAAAATTTGGCAGTATAATCTTTGTGACCTTAGTATGTTTGGCCTTGCCATGCTTGTTAGCCTTAGTATTTTTGTAATATTGATTATTTTGGTTTAGTATTTTTGTAATATTGATTATTTTGGTTTAGTATTTTTGTAAGCTTGATTAGTTTGGTTTAGCATCTGTATGTTCTTAGGACTACTAGACAATTAGTGATCTGATATTGGCTAAGAACATGAATCCTGACTGTCCATACCCATGTTGCTTCTTTGGTGTCATGAAGGAAAGTAATCCTAGCAAACAAAGATCAAGTATAAAGAAGTTCTTTGGAGAGCTTCCTTCTCAAGATGATAATGACCAAGTTCTTCCTATCATCGGCCTTTATAATACTACTGTAGTGTTCCGCTCCTAACGGTTCACTACGTGATGCTTGTGGCTTGTTGGCTCAGTCGAACTGAGTTTTGGGGAAACCTTTCGGCTTAATCGATCACGGACTAAATGCAATGAACATTTCCAACTCATGGATTAGCTTTTATTAGAATGAGTATAAGAGTTTACGTTGGATGTTTTTGCTTCTTGATTTTGATGAATATATTTTTTGTCTTACTTTCGATTATTGATTTTGATTGTTCGCTTTTGCCACTTTACACATTCATTTCGAATCTTGAGAGAAAGAGATCAAAGGATGCTAACCAATTGTTGGTAAAAATTTTGGATGCATAAGTAAGGAGTGATATTTGCGTGAATCTCCTCTTTCTCTCGGATATATTCATTTTGGATGAGTGTATTCGGCCCGATGAATCCTTTATCTTAACGCCTTAAATAAACTATTTGTTAGGTCCCTACGATCAAGAATACCATATAACAAAGATAAGATAAAAGAGATGAATTATATGTTAGAACCATAGACAATAGCTTTACTTGTTCCAAGATGAATGATTACATGTTCCTTTATTGTATGCTATAAAAAGAGAAGTATATATTGTCACGACCCGCACCCGGTTTAGGGGCACGAGTGCGTGGGTACGTCCAGCCTACGCCGCAGCATCGGCGGTAGAACGCTGTCTAGGTCATGTAACTATCTAATCAAACTCACGTGAATACCCAACTCCATAAGGAGACGTGGATATCATAAATTAATGCTGGAATACTCAATCACATAAACTAAAGCACGATGAGATATCAAGGCAAGCAAGAAATACAAGACAAGTCTAACGACAAAATAATCATACCTGCAATCATTAACTTCCAATCCCCAAGTGTGTCAGAAACCAGTTTACTAAGGTCACAGTCTGGAAAAAAATATTTTCCAGTCAGGAAGGAGCAAAGTACATCTCTAAATAGCAGTTCTATATTAATGATATAAACTATGTAGCAGTTCTAGATGAAAATATACCAGAAGCATGTATAGGTACGAGAAATAAAAGAAATACTAGAAATACTGTAAGTAAATGCAGGAGAAGAAACAATATGTCCATGAGCAAGAACCTATGACTAAGTATATGAGTACTAGCTTTAACATGTGATCGGCTTGGGAACTTGATCAGGCTGGTTACATGTGATTAGCTATGAATCTTGTAAGGTCAGGCTAACCGTTGGTTAGCTATGATGCATGTAGAGGTCAGGCTAATCACATGTAACAGCTATGAAGCATGTAAATGGTCAAGCTACACCCGACGTGAGATGTAGGGTGAGCTATGATGCATGTAAAGTTGGGTATGATCACATATCTACACTAAAATACTCCCCACCCCCGACTGGTATAGTGGATCCAATCATGGTACGCTATGGCACGGGATTCCCTAGGGAGGTAGCATGTCTCCCCGGAAATCAGTGTCTGTACATGCACAAGATAACAAGGAAACAAGTCTTGTACAAGCTACACCATGAATAAGGAATAACATCTCATGACGAGATCCGTGTATACCAATCCGTGTAACTAACGTGTCAAGAGCATGGATATCTACACTAGATACAGTGAACATAGGAGATATCATAAATTAGAAACTAATCAGAGAATGTACTCGCCTTGGGTCCTTAGCTGTCAATACCAATGTTCTGTCCCAGAGTATCGTCTGGAGAATCCGACAGTCCTATAAATATATAATAATATCACTTGTATCAGATGCTACACTAACACACAATAGAAATACACTGGCCTCAGGGCTATGCCAGGCATGGCTCTAGTCAACTAGGGTCATCTAGTAGGGATACGTATATAGTACACATTTACACTCAGGGTATATACCAAAAACGTATATAATATATATATATATAAGTATCTATTAGTAATTGTACAAAATATGTATTTGTGTATATACACTAATAAATATATATTTTTATACCAAAATACCTATTTGTATATATATATATCAATCAAACATTTTATATATATATATATATAACAAATCAAAGAATGCATATAATGCCACCCTCCTCAAGGTGATCCCAAATGAAATAGCAGTTAGTTCCAATGGGTCCGGAGCAGTCCAAATAGCTAAAAACTATATAAGAAAGTCCAAGATCGTAGTTCGGCACGAAAATCGAGATAAGGATACCAGGCTAATAGGGGAAATGGTCGTTTGTTTGTAATTAAGGTAACACCTTAACTGAATGAAAATCATTTCAAAATTATTTGAACAATAATTGCAAATGAAAGTTTATTAATAAAAATCTAAAATTTATGTAAAAGCCATCATATATTTATATATCTCTAGTAATTTCAGTTACCAGTCCAAATAACCAATTTTGAACTAATTTTTGATTATTGAAACTATTTTTTAAATAATAATATAAACCCCAACAAATTATTATATTTTACATAATCAAAAACCCTTTTAATTTATTACATAAAAATAAACTAATTGCATAAAACTAGCTAATTACATACACTGAACCAATTATTATTAACTAACTAATTATATATATTACTAAACTAAAAATATATATAATTAATAAACTAATTATATATAATTAATAAACTAATTATATATAATTAATAAACTAATTATATAACTAATAAACTAATTACATAACTAACTAAATAAAAACTAAACAAATTAAATATAAATTAACTAATTATATTAACTAAACTGATTAAATAAACTACTGATTAAGAATAATTAACTAATTTATAATTTAATTAACTGATAAAGAATTAATTAACTGATTATAAATTAATTAACTGATTAACAATAATTTACTGATTAGTAAATTAATTAACTAATCTAATTATTACTTACTAATCTAATATATATATAATTAATAAACTAATTAATTTACTAATTATAAACTAACTATAACTAACCTAATTCATTAACAGAAGAGGGAAAGAGGAAGAGGCTCACGAGGGTTTTCTCCGGCGTCGGCGCGGGGGTCTCGCCGGGGTCGGTGGTCGACGCTCGAGAGTGGCGGCGTCGGCTCCGGATCTGAGGCAGCGGCGGTCAGCTCGACGACGATGAGGCGGATCCGAGGCGGATCTCCGAGCTCGACGCGGCGGTGCTTGGCTCGAGGAGGATCCGAGGCGACGGTCGACTCGGCGAGGGTGAGGAGGTCCGAGGCGCCGGCGGCAGTGGAACTCGAGGGCGACGGCGGATCTGGGTTCGACGGATTTGAGGCAGATCCGAGGCGGATCTCCGAGCTCGACGCGACGGTGCTCGGCTCGAGGAGGAAGTGCTAGTCGCCGGAGACAGCGGGATCTAGGTTAGGGTTTTGAATTCTGTATGCGTCTGGGTCGTGTCCGGAGCTGGACACGGCGGTTGATGTACTGCACAGTGGGGGACGTGTCCGGGTCTGTCGGACACAGGGTTGGGTGTACTGTACAGGGATGTGTCCAGATGGTGGACACGAGGATTATGTTTGCTGTGGTGGAGGTGGATGTGTCCGGGTGTGTCGGACACGAAAATCTGGTTGTAATGTTGTAACCGGACACAGGAAATGAATGGATACGATAGGACACCCGGGGTCAGACCCGAGGCCAACACGGCTGACACGGTGATGCTGGACACACGGACACGAGCACACAAAATGGTGGTGGCTTGTTGGCTTGTAGGGATTTGTGAGGGCTAGTTAGGGTTTCTTGGGAATGGTGATGATGGACTTAAATAGGGAGAGAGGGTGTGGGATGAAGGGTGAGGATTGGCCCAATAATGGATGGCCCAGATTAGATATGAATGAGTTTCCATGTGGAAAAAAAATGAGAGTGTGAATGGCAGACGGTAACCTGGTAAATTTAATAGAAAAATATAATTTAAGAAAAAATGTTTTAAGAGGCTTCCAAGGCTAACTGATTCCGAATAGCTACTAATTAATGCATATTGCAAAAATCTCAGAAAGTATGAAATTTATTTATTTACTATCCCAATAAGTATAAAGATTTATTATATTTTATCAACTAGTCCTTCAAATAAATTTTATTTTAAAAAAAATAATTTTATGATTCAAGCCAATAAATATTCGAAGCTAGAGTATTATATTTACATCATTATTTATCTATTTATTTTATAAGAAAGCGACATTTAGGAAAAATGTTTTTTATAAAAGATTTTAAATCGTCTTCTAAAATCAACCATTGTTCAAAATCAAATACAAGAATTCAAGGAGAAAATATTTTAAAAACTTAGTATTTAAAATAAATTAAAAATCTAATTATTTTGGAAATTGAAAATCGGATGTTACATATATAAAATCTCATATGGTTTGTACATGATCGATATGACAGAAAAAGAAGAGACAAAAATGTATACTTGCTGATAGAATATTGCATAATAGTATTTTATCTGATAGATTTGCATAACACGTATTGGTCTCAGATAACTTGTGCACAAGGTAATAGTCTCTCGATCGGTTCCTGGGGCACTGAGAATCGTTCGTCCTAGGAGAGATTGTGACAACACCCTGAAGCAATAAAGTCCTCGCGATCATAGGGGTATTTTGTCTATTAGTGAAGAGCTGAATCGTGCGTCACAGCTCCTAGTATTCTTGTATGTTAGTGAAGAGCTGAACCTCGAGTTACAGCTGCTAATATTTGTGGGTATTAGTGAAGAGCTGAACCATGAGCCATAACTGCTAATCATGAGAAGTCACCCATGGACCATCATGTAGTTAGATCACATGCTAGGATATCCTTCTTGCCAGCCTAACTATTTGATGTAGAGACGGATTCATAAGTTTTATACAAATATACAAATCGTTCTAACACTTGTCTGATGCAGGGACAGACATATGGTCGTAGGTAAGAATCACTTAATTAGTAAAGCTTTATTTTATTTGTTTCTTCATATGAATTGTTAAAAAGAACCTAAACAAGTAAAAAGATTACTTAATAATTGTAGTTAGTCTAACATGTCTACTTAGTGTTGATTTCAGGTGAGTTCGGTTACGACCACTCACTAGTATGCGATATGTACTGACTCACATTTGTGGGCATCCCCAGGTAGCGAAAGACAGGAGGATACTCTAAGAAGCTAGAAGCTCGTCCAATCTAGTAGAACCGTGTTCGTCACCTCGAAGCTTTCCATTTCAAGTTTAACAGTTTCTTTTTAAGGTATTTTATATTTTGTTCTAGTAAAGGGATATAATATATTGACATTGTGGCTATTTTTAAGTTTCAAAGAGATGTAAGCCAAATTTGACATCATTATATTGGCCAACACGAGTATATTGTAGTTCTATTTCAAGTTATCAATAAAAGAAGTTATTTGTGTCAAAGTATTTATATTTGGTTTTCTACATTTAAAGTTCTGTTGCTTCTATATTCATTTGGTCTATTTTATTATTGTGCAGGTATCATGCCTTGTGCAAGCGTAACTTAGGCTTGTACGACATTACGTCCAGTGGTAACTTTGCGGTGCTTCGAGATCGAACGTGACAACTACCATGACACACCCAAATGATCTCATGTTCATTAACTTGGGAATATTTGAATGCATGACGACTTTAGTACGGAAGGGCTTTAGGAACAATCATTTGATTTCACACGATCTGAACATATGTATCCCATATTATGCTGCTCATATGCACATGACTACTAAAAAATTGTCAGGCCTGACTATGTTTAACACTGCCAAAATTTTGACAGTCCTCCGTCGTCCCAAATATAATTGTTTCGATTATGAAGCTTTGAAGCTCCGTTAATGATTAACGAAGTTTAAAATTTCAAAAATAGTCTTAGTATATTTACTACAAAACTATAACAAAAATATGTGTATCTAAACGAAAATAAACTTAAATTTGAGAGAAAAAATGTGTATTATAAATGTGTTGTCTATACTAATTTTATATGTTGCTCCATGACTTTTTTAACTACTCTACACGGGTCATGATGCATTTATAAGTTCCATTTCCAACAGCAATCCAGATAAAGACTGGGATAGGCTATAGCGCAACCTAATCCTTTCTCTACTAGCTCTTTACTACTTCCTCCAATTCTCAGTCCTCATGGCGGCTTCCTTCACCACACTTGTAAGTGCTCTCTCTCTCTCTCTCTCTCTCTCTCTCTCTCTCTAAACATTTCACACTATATACTTTTTGCAGGCGAACGTAGGACCGGCGCTCAGCGGCCCGAGATCCAGCGCCCGGTCGGTCCTCCCCTCGACCGGCATCCTCAACTTCCGAAAATGCCCTCAGTCGACTAAGGGAATCTCCTCCTTGTCCTCCTTCGCCGGTTCTTCCTCTTTCTCCTCCCTCTGCCATCCCTCCCCCTCCCCCTATCGGATCCGGACCCGATTCGCCAGCTCCATCCGATCCCAAGCCCAGGCAAGAGCCATACTTTCCCGAATTAGTATTATCGACTGCTATTTTTTTTTTCCTGAAGAAAATAATATTAAAAATAAAGTCTGTCATCATTGCATCAATGTTAACTTGACTCTTTAACAATTAGCGCCTGAATAGTATTTTGTTGCACATTCTATTTTCCAAGCAATGTATTAACTTAATAAAACTAAAACAAAACAAGATTCAATATATCTAGAAAAAGAAAATAATCATCGTTGGTCATGTTGGAAGTCGAATCAAGGACACACCAGAAAGGAACGCTCATCGAAAGAGTTCACTAGTCTCTTGTAATAAAATAGTTGTAAACGGTTTTAAAGAGTTATATTGGTATTTGGGTCGAGTTTTGGAGTTGTGACGCTGCTCTATAAGAACATTAATTGTTGAATGACTTAGGGGTCGTCTTTAATCCATTCAAATTCATGTTAACTTGGTAAGTTCCGTATCGAACAATACCAACTGCAGTGTACTTGTATATATATCGAAGATATCGACTGATATTCGGTTTGAGGCCTAAACCAACATATAACGGCTATATATATATATATATATATATATATATATATATATATATATATATATATTGTTTTGAGAATATTTTGAAATACGATGTATCAATCGATTTATGAAAATATCGGATATTAGTGGTGAATAACTGTTTCCAGGTCGGGTAAGTAGGTTTTCATATTACTATATTATTAATATTACTAGTTTTTTGATTTATACTTTTAGTTTTATAATTATTAGTTTGTTACATTCTTGTGAGTTATGTTCTATGCCGTTAAAGCGAGTCAGCTGGTGCTGCCTGATTTCACAAAAAATGGATAAAAAGTTGGTCCTTAAAATGTGTCGAGTATTCACCGATTTTGTCGCTTTTTAACCTTTTTACCGCTTTGGATATTGTTATGTTGATTTAGTACAAGTTTTTACGTAATTGGAAATTGTCAAATCAATACCAATTGAAATATTTTCAAATCAATGGCAGGGATTAGGGACTCCGGAACCTTGTAATGTACGTGGCATTGATAATATAATATTATGTTAATTATATCCATCCTATACTTTAAAATAGGGAAGTACCCCTTGACAACTAAGAACTCTTTTCGCAAGTGATTTTTGTCTTGAAACGTGTTGTACTTTTCAATGAAAATTTAATCAAGCAATGTGTATAGTTTTTCACTATTTTGTTGTAAATATAATCCAAATCCTACTTATCTATGAATAGATTTGATATTTATTAAGAGTTGTATTTGGTAGGCCCTAATTTTAGTAAAGTATGAGTCCTATTAGGATCCAAGTAGCCAGGTTTCATATATGGATGGGTGTTAGTCAGTTTTTATCAAAATATAGAATAAAGTCGGTGCTACATACTTGGACATGGTCGGTTGTGCTCCCTATAAAAGAAGTTGCTAGGATGTACAAATATGAGCATAAAGAGAATAAATTATAGAGGGAGAGAGAGAGAAAAGTTTGGGGGGGGGGGTCATTGGATATTATTATTTAGAATTAGTTGATTTTAAAAATAACATGATCCTCTTTTTACCGCTTTTTGACGACTATTCCCGACTAGTTAAAAAGTGATACTCAGCCGCTTTCCTACGGCTTTACCACTTTAAGTGCATAGGTTATGTTAGTTGGTTCCTTAGAGTTTTGGCCTATTTGGATATTTAGAACATTTAGTATATCTACAAATTTGGATTTGATAGGCATTTAATATTATATATATATATTTATTGATATCCGATATTTCAATGTATCTCCGATATTCGACATCTGATATCTAAAAAGTCAAACCGATATCTCGAACATTGACCGAGTGTATCAGGTGATATGTATTGTATCATACAATACAAAAGTGTCGTAAGATAAATTTTCCTCTCGGATCGTTGAACAACCGTATCATTTATAGGTTAACTTGTACAGTATTGTAAGATACATATTGATTATCTTAAGATACTGAAGGAGGTGGATTTCTGGTTGGTATGTGTTTGATAAGCACTTGCTAAAGTGTGGTTTCTACTTTCTATGCATTTGGATCTTTGGCTGGTCTGTTTGTTTTGTTTTTTTTATTTCCCTCGCTAAAACATTTTGTGCACACACTTTTGTAGGATGAACAACTAGATTTATCTAATTTATTGAATTTAGTTCCATCATTGTTTAGCAGAAGAGTGTTTTGGGTCTTGTCATTTATATGTAGAGTTAATCAGCATAAATATGTAGTCAGATTCATCATTAGCTGATTTTTTTGTTATTTCCTTTGATAGTCTTGTAACCAATGGTTTTATTGTTAACTGTTTTCTGCTGGCAGCTCTAACTAGAGAGTCACTTTGTGGTTGTGCAATTGGATATGTTTTGAGTCTTTGAGAAATCTAGATCTAAGTTTGCCGTGGAATTAGTCTGTTAAAAAATCTGTAAATTCAGCTTTTCTTAAATCTGGAAGTAATCTCCGCCCTGTGCTATTTACTTTTGAATTAGAGTTATTGATGTTTTATGTAGTTTGCTATATATGTGGTTGCAGTTCTCCTGTATTAAATGAATTCTTCTTGCATACATGTATAAATCATATATTTCTAAGACCCAATGCTGCAACCTGAGCTGTCCTAGTGCCCAGTTTTGCTCAAATGACCATTTCACAACCACAATAGTCCCCTAACATGATATTTGCAAGAAGGCTAAAAGTAAATCTTAACTTTTAGCAGTCTTGTTTTAGGATTTTAGATCATTTTATTAGCTTTCACTATCTATGGCAATATGTTCTACATATGGTTTCGTGCTTCTAATTGCTGTTTAGCTTGTGCCCACATACATGAGTGCAGTTCATAATAGCAAACTTTGTTATCTTTTTATCTTGATCTATACTTAGTCTAGGGAACTTAGAGGGTTGCTCCGTAGTTGCATGAGCATAAACACTTCACTGTAAAATATTATCTGATAATAGTTGTTGTAACAGCAGATAGGACCGTACTTGTCACTATTGGACTACATAACTATAAAACATCATCTGGTATTAGTTGGGGAATGGTGATTACAATGGCAATTGTCACTGTGAAACGAGGATTATTAGGTTCAGATTTAACTAGAAAGTCTAGAATATAATAGTTGATTCAGCTTTGTAGTGATTGAAAGACGTCACATGAATATCATAAATTGTGCTTCCCTTCACTAGTCAAATAAAATAAATAAATGTGTGTTTATTTTCATATTTTTATATATCAAACAAAGACAGTCGTAGAGATTAGAGAATATTGATCTTACAAAGTTTGATGAGAGGCTGCCATATGTGCTAGTTAAGTTTGGAGATGGAGAGGAGAAGGAGAAGGAGAAGTAGGGGAAGAGAGAATATGAGAAAGGAGATTGCAAGGGCCTTAAACCCTAGGTTGCATCTCATGTCTATTTATATTGATATGCAATACACCCACAATTACTATTATACCCTCATATGATAAATAATCAAAATAAAATAACTCTAACACCCTCCCTCAAGCAGGAGCATATAGATCAGACATGCCCAGCTTGCTACATAAATCAGAAAATGGACCGCGAGCAAGTGGTTTGGTGAGGATATCACCTAATTGATCCTCTGACCGAACATAAGGAGTGACAATCTGTTTCTTCAGCAACAAATCACGAACAAAATGACAATCCACCTCGATATGCTTCGTGCGCTCATGAAACACCGGATTACTTGCGATAAACATTGCCGACTGATTATCACAATACATCTCCATCGGAATAGGAATCATAATTCCCATTTCATGAAGAAGAGACTGCACCCACATCATCTCAGAAGCTGCATGAGCCATCGCACGGTACTCGGCCTCTGCACTAGAACGAGCCACAACATTCTGCTTCTTACTACGCCACGTGATAAGATTGCCACCCACAAACGTACAATAGCCAGAAGTAGACCTCCTATCACTGCGACTGCCTGCCCAATCAGCATCACTGAACCCAGTCACCGTAAGCAACTGGGAAGGTTTGTACAACAAACCCTTTCCAGGTGCACCCTTCAAGTATCGAAGAATGCGAGAGATAGCCTCCCAATGTGGTTGCCGAGGGGCATGCATAAACTGACTAACTACTCCAACTGCAAATGTGATGTCTGGTCGAGTAACAGTAAGATATATAAGTTTGCCAACCAAACGTCTATAATATCCAACATCCTCAAATCTCCTGTCAGCATCAAGCTTGTCATGATAATCATAGGAGTCTCAACTGGCCGACACTCCAACATCCCAGTCTCGGAAAGCAAGTCTAGAACATACTTGCGTTGTGACAAATACACCCCCTTCTTAGATCGAGCAACCTCGATTCCAAGAAAATATCGAAGAAGACCCAAATCCTTAGTATGAAACTGACGACTAAGGTAGGCCTTCAAGTCCGCAATTCCAGCATGATCACTCCCAGATATAATGATATCATCAACATAAACAATCAACACGATAATACCTGCTGAGGAAGAATGGCAAAACACTGAATGATCTGATGTGGTACGCCGAAAGCCATACTGAATGAGAACTGAACTGAACTTGTCAAACCAAGCACGAGGTGACTGTTTCAGTCCATATAATGCTTTCTTCAATCGACATACGAGTCTTTTATTTCCTGCTACAACATATCCCGGTGGTTGATCCATATAAACCTCCTCCTGTAAGTCACCATGCAAGAAAGCATTCTTTATGTCCAGCTGATATATAGGCCATCGGTGATTAACCGCCACAGAAATAAGAATCCGAACTGAATTCAGCCGAGCCACTGGAGAGAAAGTCTCCATATAATCCACGCCATATGTCTGAGTATACCCTTTGGCAACTAACCGTGCCTTGAGGCGCTCAACAGAACCATCAGGATGATACTTAACAGTGTACACCCATCTACAACCCACTGTTTGTTTTCCAACAGGAAGTGATGTAAGCTCCCAAGTCTGATTTTGATGTAAAGCATACATCTCCTCATCCATTGCACTTTTCCAACCAGAAGATGACAGCCTGCTTGTAAGTTTTGGGAATAAAAGTAGAAGACAATGAAACAGCAAATGCATGAAAAGATGATGAAGCACGATGTAATGAAACATAGTTAGAAATGTGATGCTTATTCTTTGTGGTACAAAGGCGTTGTCTTTTTCTGAGAGCAATAGGAAGATCATCTGGATCTGTGGTGATGGGAGCAGAAACCTCAGGCACGGAAGATGATTGGTTGAAGGCTGAATTTTGCAGAACCACTGGCCTGTCCTTGGATCTCTGATAAACCTGTAAATGGGGAATGGAGACAAATTGATTCAGGAATGACCGGAAGTGGTATGGAAGATATCAAATCTGTTGTAAAAGGAATACAACGGTTTCCTGGAGGAAAGAAAGGGGTAGACTCAAAGAATGTAACATTCGCACTGATATAATATTTTCGTGACTGTGGACTGTAACAACGATAACCTTTTTGAGTACGGGGATAACCAAGAAAGACACACTTCAGAGATCTAGGAGCCAACTTATCTCGATTAGGTTCCAAGTTATGAATAAAAGCGACACAGCCAAACACTCGAGGAGATAAGGAAAAGGGTGCGACATCTGTATGTAATATAGTAAATGGAACTTTGTTATTTAATACAGATGATGGCATGCGATTAATAAGATAACATGCAGTAAGAACGGCATCTGCCCAATACTGTTTGGGGACATGCATATTGAACATGAGAGTTCGAGCCACATCTAAAATGTGTCGATGTTTGCGTTCGGCTATACCATTTTGTTGAGAGGTGTGGACACAACTGGTTTGATGAATCATACCACGATCAACACAGAAACTGTTCACAGAAGATTGAGTATACTCCAAAGCATTATCAGAACGCAGAATTTTGATACGTTTATTAAACTGAACATAGACTTCATTATAAAAGACAGATAATACATTTGGAAACTCAGATCTTTCTTTCATTAAATAACACCAAGTCATTCTGGAATAATCATCAATAAAAATAACAAAATACTGAAATCCTTTCAGACTTTTGACTCTAGACGGACCCCAAATATCAGAATGAACAAGATCAAAAGACTCTAATTGACGACTCTCACTACGACGAGGAAAGGAACTACGGTGATGCTTGCCTAACTGACAAGCCTCACATTCAAGACTAGAAACATGACTCAAACTAGGAACAACTTGACGCAACTTAGCCAAAGACGGATGTCCCAAACGATAATGCCACTGCAACGGAGAAGTAGAAACAGAAGTGAAGGCCTTTCCAGGTAGATCCAAGTAGTACAGTCCATCTTTTTCATGCCCCGAACCAATCGTCTTCTTCGTCCTGAGGTCCTGAAAAATACACGAATTGGGAGAAAATGTCACAGAACATTGAAGAGATTTGGTTAACTGGCTCACAGATAACAAATTAAATGGAAAATTAGGCACATATAATGAATCAAATAATGATAGTGATTGAGTAGGGTGAATGACACCTTTCCCAAGCACAGGACGAGTAGATCCATCAGCCAAGATAATATTATGTTTCATGGAACTACGATTATGAAAGATAGATGTTATACCAGACATGTGAGAGCTTGCTCCTGAGTCGATGACCCAAGAGGTGGATGGTGACTGGGTTGCCACAAAAGCAGGATTACCTATATGTGCCATGGTTGCAGTAGGTTGGGAGGTGGTACTAGCTAGCGCGTTCAACTTCTGGAGGATCTGTTGAAATGGAGATGAGGTATCGGACGTTGAAGTCTGATTGAAACCCGAAGTATCATCTCTGGGAGCAGAAGTGGTGTCCTGGGACTGCATATTTTCATCATGCACTTGATGTGCATATTATGGTTTGCCCCATTTGTCCCAACAATAGTCTTCTACATGACCGAGCATTCCACAATAGTTACACTTTCGTGGTTGACCACGGCCACCACCACCACCGCGGCCACCACCACCACCGCGACCACCACCACGACCATTGTCTCTACCACCACGGCCTCCTCCTCGACCAAAACTACGACCACCATCTCTACCGCCACGTCCAATACCACGTCCACCACCACGACCAACAACATTAGAAACTAGGGCAGAAGAGTCAGTACTCGGCACCACAGAACTCTGTCCCAGAAAGGAACGATTGAGACGGGAGAAAGTATCTGCCACCGTAGGTAATTGCTCTCCAGCAAGGATTTGAGTTTTATAAGGTTCGAGCGCAGGATCCAAGCCGGCTAGGATGAGTGAAACATGAAACTCTTCCTTCTGTCTCCGAGCTTCCTTCAAATCAGTAGTAACAGGATGATATTGAAGCAGTTCCTCCCACAAAGCCTTCTTTGAAGCCAGATATTCATTCACAGGCTTCCCATTTTGCTTTGTATTGAACAATAACTCGTACAACTCATAGATACGGGCAACGTTTCGCTTCTGCGAATAAGATTCTTCCAGAGATGCCCAAATCTGTTTGCTTGATTCACACCACTGAACATTAGCAGCGATATGTGGTTCCATACTATGCCACAACCACGACATAACGTATGCATCTGCACTCATCCAATCTTCATACTCAGCGGACGTTTCAGGCAGGGGTTCTTCGGTCAAAAACTTTAACTTCTTCTTCGCCCTTAACACCACTTTGATAGACTTGGACCAGGCAAGATAGTTCGCACCATTGAGTTTTACTGCTGTAATCGACTTTTCCAATTCATCATTATGAATAACAGTAAAAGGAGAACCACCTCCGCTACCACCACCACTATTAACCTCGCTAGAAGATTCGGTCCCCACCATACTTGCAGATGCAACAGAAAGACGAGATCTTTGAAACCCTAGATCTCACAACGAACCTCAACCGACGACGAATAACCAACGGAGATCTGTAGAAACCCTAGATCTCATAAACGAACGACGAACGACCACGAACAACGAACGACGAACGGCGAATCATGAAAAGTAGACGAACCCTGCAATCAGGGGCTACCGCCCCCGAACCCCTGTCGAACTCACGGCCGAGTTCGATCGGCCCTGTCGAGGATGGAATGTACAGTACTTACAAATATATGCTCTGATACCAAGTTAAGTTTGGAGATGGAGAGGAGAAGGAGAAGGAGAAGGAGAAGTAGGGGAAGAGAGAATATGAGAAAGGAGATTGCAAGGGCCTTAAACCCTATGTTGCATCTCATGTCTATTTATATTGATATGCAATACACCCACAATTACTATTATACCCTTATATGATAAATAATCAAAATAAAATAACTCTAACAGTGCTTATCTCTCTCCTTGGCTGTAGAAGTCAAGCGTAAAAAATGGAAGTGAATTCAAGTGAATGGAGAGGGAGAAATATAATTTTTTCTATTTCTAGGGTTTTGAGAAAAGAGGAGACGTGAAGTTTATAACTTTAGATGGTACATCATAACTATCAACTTTGAAGTGATACTAGCCTACCAAGACGGTCTAATCACAATATTTTCAATAACACGACATCGTTTTTGTGCTTGTAGTCACACTTAGTTACCATAGAACTGGTAGTTTTGACTTCAGATATTGCTTACTGCTGAAAAGACTCATAACATAATTTTCTTTGCGAGTATTTAATTGATTGTTTTCTGATGTCCATTTGAAGTGCAGGAGCCTGCATTACAGTCTAAGGTCACACAAAAAGTCTATTTTGACATAAGCATCGGGAATCCTGTGGGCAATCCTGTTGGGAGGATAGTGATAGGGCTGTTTGGTGATGATGTACCCCAAACAGCAGAAAACTTCCGAGCTCTTTGTACAGGTTGATAACTATAATTCACTTGTAGATATTATATACAATGTTCTTTCTAACGCTGTGTAGCAGATATAATTGTTTGGGGAAGTTTTATTTACTGCATTCTTTTGTGTGCATATTACTGATATCAGGAGAGAAGGGCTTTGGATACAAGGGATCTGCATTCCATCGTGTCATCAAGGAGTTCATGATCCAAGGTGGAGACTTTGATAAGGGAAATGTGCGTGCTTTATTCGTATCTTCCTTATCTTCTGCTTTCACTACATTCTTTTTGTTCATTGCACTTGTGGCTCCTTCGGCAATGTTGATGAAGTAGATAGCAGAAGGATATATTTGTATGCTAATATTTTAATTTTTTTATTCTAGTGCATGGCTCTTTGTTCTCAACATGATTGTTGTTATCATCATTCTGTAAGATTGATACCTTCATATATGATAGCTGGTGTTACTATAACTGTGCAATTTTACTACCACATCTTAGTTAATTGTCTCATATCTGTCCATTATGAGGTTCCATCTAATTCTGGTTGATGGGATGTTTTTGGGTTCTAGTATCATCACCAGAACTACAATGAGTTGAAAGAGGTCCTATATGGCAAGGTTTTAACTGTTTGTCATAAGTATTTATCACCCATTATAGAACAAAATATATACCTTACTCAGGCTATCACTGTAGGCTTTATCACTATTATTCATAGGAACTGCAGTACCATGGTGGAACTAGAAGTTTCCACCATGGTTTTGACCAGGCACAAGCAGATTTTAGTTTGAGTTTGTCAGTATTGTTGCATGGTTTAAACTTTAAAGTTCAACGTGGTGATGTGGAGAAGGATGTTTGACTTGCAGAGTTTTTATTTTGAAAATTTTGAAATTCCATCCCTTACCCTGATTGTCACCTTGAGATTTGGTGGTGTTTAAGGATCTAAATGTCACCAACAAATGCAATATCCTATATCATGTCATTGGTCACTACAGATTGATTAGGCAATAGTCAATAGTCACAATACACAACTAGGGGGTAGACCTAAAAAAAAATATAGATATTGCAAAATATATAATTTGTATTGTCATAGCAGCTAGGCGTACATTCCAAGTACTATGTTAATTCTGTCATCAGTAAGACTAAAGAATTTCGATACAAGTTCTAATAAATTTGAAAGGAAGCTATTTTACAAGTACCCAGGTTTTAAAGACAAGTTAATAGTTTGCAAGGTATTATTCAGATAATTTGAATATATAATAGTACTAACCTTACTTGATCTATGTTTTAATGTGAAGGATAAGTAGTTATCTGTATCTGCAGAAATATCAATACAAAGTCAGTTACCTTCTGCCTATTATTCGTTTACATCTCTATATGCAACTGTTCAGAGAGAGAATTCGAGATGCAAAATACCTTATGGAAGCCATTTTTTTAGTCTAACTGGTATGTTTTACAATAAGAACGATAAAGCTACGAACAATCGTATATGGGTTGCAGAAATAAGTAGTTACACAAACCAAAGACCAGGCTACTGAGAAAGTACTAGGATGGTGTGCACCTGTATAACAAAGTACTAAGGAAAATAAACAAAAAACAAATAATGAAAAACAAATTGAATATGACTCTACCATGTACAACCTAGATAACTTAGCTCAAGACTAAACTCCTAAATCAGAACAAGATGAGACAAGAAGGTGCATGGAAATTGGCAAATGTTAACAGCAGTCCCATGGGTGGTAGTGCTGTTGGTGGATGATGAAAGAAAGTGAAGTAGGTATGAAGTTTAGTTATGGCTACAAGTACCATACAATACGTACCCAATATGGTGGTACAAAAAATTGCCGTTTCAATATATATATATATATATATATATATATATATATATATATATATATATATATTGAAACAGCAATTTTATTAAAGTAAAGAGTAAAATGTACCTATATATCAAAATGAACAAAAGTAACAGGTCAAAACGGAGAACTGTCGCAACTCCAAGAGCCCACCCAAATGGACTAGGTAGGAGACAAAAACGCGAACGTCCCCCTCAATGTTGAGTTGTATTCCAATTGGAGTAGTGACAAGCCCCTCAAAAGTACGACGATTCCTCTCGCATCCTAAGTGCCAGACAATAACAATGCGGCAGATCGGAGCCTTTCTAAAAATACTCGCCCCCTTACTCTTGAGAAGATCTAATTCCTCGAGGGTGTCATGCAGCCCACACTCAGTACGACTGAGTAACCCAGGAGGACTCTCTGGGACTGCCAAATGTTCCACATGAATCTGCAACAAAAGAAGAGATGCTCGAGTGATGCTCGTGTGACTCATTTTCCTCCTAGCAGAATAAACATAGAGGATTATCAATCTGAATGCCGAAACGGGGAAGCTTATCCAAGGTGAGCAATCTGTTGCGGAGGACTATCTACAGATATATCCGCAATTTCACAGCAAGTCCCTTGAACCAGATGAAGTCAGACCAATCAGAAGGATCAGTGTAGCTGATACATCTCATAAGCAGTTTTGAAATGAAAATCCCCAGTCAGGGAACCATCCTAATTCCAGTAGTCAGTGCCCCCCTCCACATCGATCTGAACTCGGCCAATATCTTCAGCAAGCGACTGGTTAAACCTTCTGGCTTGGATATTCCACTAATCCTGAGTTATCAACTCACTCCTTGCGGCGAGACATCTTGTAGGCAGGCTATCCAAGACGACCGAGGAGGCTTTTAGATGGTTGAGCCAGGGGTCGAACCACATGTTGGTATTTTCTCCATTGCAAATGACACGGGATAGCGCACATTTGAGGATCGAGCACTTGCTGAGAATAGCCTTAAATGACACTGAGAGGTTGTTGTCGATGGTTTGAATTCAGAAATTAGTTTTGGACAGATACCTGCTGAGACACCTACTGCGTGTCCAGGTAGCCCACAATGATCTACCCTCCAAGAATCGTCAGGCTAATTTCAGGTTAGCAATGTCGCAGAGAGTCCTCAAGGAGTGAACACGAACCCCTCCTTCCTCTCTCTGTCTGCATAAGTCTTCCCAAGCAATGGCAGGAAGATGCCCTCTCCAAATGAAGTCAAGACATCCTCTCGATCTTTTTGATGGTGAGAGTAGGTAGCATGATGACTTGAAGCCAATACATAGCTATAGCTAGGATGACGACCCGACCAGCTTGATACAGCCTTCGAAAGATAAAGAGTGAACTCGCCAGCCCTCTAGGCGTCTCTGGACATATTCAATAATACCATTGCAATCAGTCTTTGGCGTAGTTGACACTAAGGGGGACCCCAAATATTTAACAGGTAATAGTCCCTCTTCATGTTGATCATAGAGTACCAATGGTCTTTGTTAGAGCAAGTTTTGTTGAAGTAGGCTTTGCTTTTGTTTTTATTAAGCTCGAGACCCGAGACCTCTCCAAAGTTTTCAATTCTCTCCATCAGGCAGCCAAGGCTTTTATGACTCGGATTAACAAACAAAAGGAGGTTATATATATATATATATATATATATATATATATATATATATATCTCAATGACCGATGAATTCTCCAGAGCATCGGGCGTTCTCCAGCTCCCCATCAACCCTAGGACCCAGGTGATGCGGCAGGCGGAGATGGCGAGTGTCCCTCTAGACGACCTCGGCAGCGGGTGGCTGGACCACCGTTGACCGTCAGTGGCGTGGTCGACCATCCGGATGGAGCGAGATCGGCCACGGTCGACCTCCGTTGGTGGTGGATAGATCTCGAGTGAGCGACGGTACGTGTACTCATTTTAGCTTTAATACTGCTCCTAATGTTGGTTGGAGACATAATGATTGGGAACATGCTCGGCTGCGAACTTCTAATGGTGGAGCACCAGTAGGCATGCGCCATCTGGTTTCTGGGGTTGCTCATGGACCATCGCACATAACTCCAGGCCCTAGTGTTTGTGATGACCAACCCTTGGGCCGGAGTTCGGACACGATAGGTGTTCGGAGTAACTCCTGGGTGAAAATTTGTCGACCTGGGTCAATCCGTAGTAGTGTTTCTATGCAATATGTTGAGCCAAAATCTATTGGAGAACATAGGAAGGTGATTGAGTTCACGGAAGATCTGGAGGAGACGGTGAACTATTGGAAGAACACGCTGAATTTCTATATATTGGGGGATCGTCCGTTCTATGGCCAAATCAGGGTTTACGCCAACCGCATTTGGAAGCCGCAAGGGAGTATGGAGCTGTACTCACGAGATAATAGTTTTTTCTTTGTGCGCTTCGATTTGAAGGAGGATGCAAAACATGTTCTACAAGGGGGTGCTTGGACTTTTGACGACAGGTTGATCATTATTAACCAATGACAATTGAATACTGCATGTGAGAGGGACCTCCTTCATATGGTTCCTATCTGGATTCGCCTGCCAAATTTGTCTACCCAATTCTGGAATATTCCAATGATCATGAAGTTAGCCAGCTTAATTGGTAATCCCATAAAGTCGGATGATGCAACGACTATGAAATCTAAACTTGCGTATGCGCGAGTCTTTGTGGAAATAGAGGCGGCTACGACCCTTCAGTGGGAACTTGAGTAGCAATTACCTTGTGACAAAATCTACTCTCAGGTAGTGGAATACGAGTAGGTTCCTCCGGTTTGTGATAAGTGCAAATGCTTTGGTCATGTGGCCAGGAAGTGCTTGTGTGTACTGGTAGAAGAGGGTAATGGGATTGACACTAATGTTCGGAAACAACAATCTGTTGTCCAGATGGAGGGAGAGCTCAATCGGTCTATTCAGGAAGGGACTTTGTAGCAGTCCCCTTTCATATGCCTTGGTACCTTTGGAAGACGTTCAACGGGCTGCAAGTCCTGTACTGCTGGGAGAGGTTGTAGCAGTGTGCAAGGTTCTAAAATGAAATTGGGTGAGCCAACCAGTAATCAAAGTCTACATGAGATGCGGCAAACGACAAAGAGAAAGGTTGATGAGCAAGTGCAATCTCTTGGACAGATGGTCCCATGTGGACAACATGTTATGATGACTCGTCGCCAGAAGGAGCTGACTGATAAAGGAAAATATGGTGGTTCCCTAGGTACTCATATTATCAACTACACTAGAAAAAAGATCAAGGCACTATCCCAGGAATCTGGATCAAGATTCACTCTACAATCTAGATCGAGGAGTTGACGAGCTTAGTGTGGATAACCTAACTAGGGTAGTCTTATGCAGGAGTATTCAGATATTCTTGAAGACTCCTATGAAGGGTTGCATGGATTACGAACTAAATTCACCAATGACCTGATGGTAAACTTGGGAGCCTCTTCAGGTCATTCTAACGGTTACTAATGTCGATTTTGACATAGAATACACGAGGTGCAAACTCACTGGGTCGTTGGAGAGATTAAATCACGTAAATCACAAAGCTCTCTCACTACTTTGTTGGAAACCAAAATCCAGTCGAAAAAGAAGTTGACCAGACGAATTTTGAACTTCTGGGCATATGTGCATAACCTAGATGTCTGCGAGATGGCTCGTATTTGGGTTAGTTGGGATACCAGAACTTGGTCTAGTCATATCTTACATAAATTAAACCAACTTATCGCTGGTGAGTTCACTAATTTTGGTGGCTTCAGGTTAGTTTTTGGGACGGTTTATGGTCATAATAATAGAAGAAGACGAGAACAACTATGACAAGATATTATTAAGTTAATACTATGGTTAATACTCATATACATCTTCCACTTCTCTTAGTAGGTGATTTTAATACATTGTTTTTCAGTCATGAAAATGTGGAAGAGGTGTTCCAGACTCTATTCTTGCAGACTTTCAAGGATGTCTAATGCAAGCCAGTCTTAAGTGTCTGGAACGTTCGGGACACGTGGACTTGGAGCAACATAGCTATAAACAACAGAATACATGTCAGTTAGATCGTACTATTGCTAATAACCGGTAGTTTGAAATGTTTCCAGCAGCCATTACAGAAGGCTTGGCTCTATCTACTAGTGATTATCCTCCTATCATTGTGCAAGTTGTGACGGCATCTCGCATTTGTTCCTAACCATTCCGATTCAACATGTGGCCTTCTATACCAGGATATACATAAGTGGTACAGATTGTCTGGCGGCGACAGTGTGCGGAATAGGCAATTCTCCTTTGTACAGAAACTTAAACTCACTAAGGAGACGTCCAAACGTTGGTCCCGAGAGCTCCCAAGATCTTATCTTAAAGGTCATGAGGCAGAACTGCATAAGATACAAGATCAGCTTCAATATGATCTACAGATTCTGGACTTAGCTCGTCAGGATAGAATACTTCTGGAGGAGGTCTGGGCCCTGGCTCTATAAGAGGAGGTCCAACTAGCTCAGAGAGCCAAATATACATTGCTCAAAGACGGGAACCGTTGCTCTAGGTTCTTTTATGATATTATTCGGACCCATTAACATCGCAACTCCATCCGCAAGCTTTTTGATAGCTCTGGTAGGGAAATTTCAATGGAGTCTGAGATTCAAGAACATGCCATAGAATTCTATTCCAAGTTATATCACCAAGAAGACTATATTTAAGAATCCAAATCTTATTTGCAAAAGACTGGTCTCACATCGGGGTAATAGGCTTCTACTCTCCCCTGTCACTATGGAAGAAGTAGAAATTATTGTAAAGGCGGTTGATCCTAACAAGGCTTTGAGACATGATGGTTTCAATAGTAAGTTCTATATTACTCATTGGGGTGATTTGAAATATGAGCTCTTGTCTATTGTTCAGGACTTCTTCCGCAATGGATAATTGCTCCGCTAGCTCAATCATACCTTCCTAATTCTTATTTCGAAGAAGGAAGGGACGACGTCCTTGTCTGATTTTCGATCTATTGTGTGCTGTAACTTCCTCTACAAGATTATCACGTCTGTCACGTGTCGTCGTATGAAGAAGATTATTCAGGGGCTGATATCTCCTAATTAGGCCACGTTTGTTAAGGGGAAATCGATAGCTGCTAATAGCTTGCTGTCGCACAAGATGGTTAAAAATTTCAACAAGGTACGAGGTAATAAGGCATGCTTGAACTGAATCTCCGGAAAACGTACGACACTGTGATTCGGGACTGTGTCATATTATATTAGCGATGAGATTTGACTCAATGTGGGTAAGCATGATCCATAAATGTATTTCTACTCCAACATTTTCAATCCTGATTGAAGGTTACCCATATGGATTCTTTAGGAGTAATCGGGGTCTGTGTCAAGGCCTCTATCTTTTCACATTGGTTATGGAGTACATCACATGTTTGATAGATGTTGCGGTGCACCGGAAAATGATAACTCCACAGGATAACTCCACTATATAAAAATGTTCAACCTATAGTATCCCATCTCATATATGCTGACGACCTAGTGGTCTTTATGGTTCCGTCAAACAGAGGCCTCACAAATATCGTACAGCTTATGAATAAATTTTGAGCGTTGACGGACTAGACCTTAATAGAGATAAAAATAAGGTATATTTTAACACTCATTGCCTTAATCAGGATGAGCTCAAGGCGATACTTCAGATGAAATATTCGGGATTACCGTTGTCTGTAAATTATGCACGTGCGCAGGAATGCCACTCTATACTGGAATGTGTCCAGAAAAGAATAGAGGACTAGCAAGCCCAAACGTTGTCGCTCGGAGGAAGAATTGAACTGGTGAGATCGGTAGTTACTGCAATCTCTTTATTCTGGCTGCATGCCATTATGCTTCCATCTGCCACTATTCGGAGAATCCACAAACTCTGTGCAGATTTTATCTGGAGAGGGGACATACATACGATTGCTTGGGATGTTCTCTGCCGTCCCAAAATAGAGGGGGAAGTTGGTATTCAGTCGTTATTTACTCTTCGAGATGCTGCGGGTTGCGACTCACCTGGAAATTTCTTGAAGGAAGGTCGCTATGGTCTGACTGGATGCGGAACAAATATCTGAAAATGCATAATATTTTTGGTACAACCTTTGAACAATAACTTCTTGGTTACATATAAGACGATCTTGAAATATAGAGAGAAAATACAGTCGATGATCACTCGGGTAATTAGCGATGGAATCGATACTCACCTCTGGCTTGACCCATGGTTAGAGCATCAGTCTTGTGGAGCGATTGGGATGGTACTTGTTTGTAACATCAGGTAGAGATGAGTCGGTGAGCAGTTTGTTGCGCGGCGATGTCTGGCACCTTTCATCCCACTTGGTTGGGAGGATGCTTGTTGAAGCAATATCTGGAGTCCGCAGGGACCTGAATGATGTGAGGGATTGTTGGGCATGGGATGGTTCCTCCTATGGTCACTTCAATTTTTGGTCGGCATACAACCGGATCCGAATGACTCGTCTGCCCCTTCCACGTGCGGAGTTCATATGGGTCAAATGACTTGCAAACAAAATGCAATTAAATGTGCTCAAAACGATCAATGGACGATTACTTACGTTGGACCAACTTTCCAGGTTTGGAGTACATATTTTAGGACAAGGTTGCAAACTTTGTCTGCACAATGAGGAATTATCATCTCACATATTCTTCCTCTTTGGTTTTGCATGGGATATTTGGCGATATCAAATTGCTAAACTGAACTTAGTGTTGTGCACATCCAGAGAGTTGCAAGATCAGGTTGAGTAAGCCCAGTTGTATAGGCAAGCGCGTGTCAGGTTGTCGGTTAGTGTCTGGCACGTATGGAAAGAAAGAAATAGCCACAATTTTGAAAAGCTGATTACTATCCAAATAGGCATCATGCATAATATTGAGTATGATATTAATTGTATGTTATAAAGGACAAATGGAGTTGTAAAATTTTACTATAAATAAAATTATCTTTTTCAAAAAAAAAAATATATATATATATATATATATATATATATATATATATATATATATATATATATACACACACACACACACGAGTAATACATCGTCATGACTAAAAGTCTAATTTTATTCACCATAATCATCAAATGTACTTTGATCGAAAACTATGTATTTTCGTTTTAAAAAAGTTTAATTTATACCCATACTATGTTTTAAAGACAAGCTCATACTGCACTAGAAAAATAACCACTACCCATAAAGTACCCTAAATTAAAAATAAATTTTTTTTTTTTTGGTTAAGTATATGGTACATACCCCTGAGTACTAGTACTCAATTCGTACCCAGTGCGAGTGCGTCTTCCTAAAGTAACTGTGCTTCATAGACAAGTAGAATCGGAGAAAGACATGGTGCCTGTCATGGCAGAGATGGAGGAAGAGACTGGTGGCTTTTCATATTGAGAAGAGCATAGGGGAAAGTCAAGAACAGATGAGAAAAGAAAGCAGATAGAAACGGGAGGAGTTTCTCTCAATTTTGATGCATGTGTGACAAAGTTAACAGGCAAATGTATTTCCAAATGGAGAAAAAAAGATAAACATAACTCAGGCGGTGTTTCTATAATTATAATATATGACCTCAATTTTTTTTCTAAACTATTCAAATCTTGTCTTGTAGGGAACTGGAGGTAAAAGTATATATGGGCGCACTTTTAAAGATGAGAACTTCAAATGTGAGTAAGAAATCTATTGCTATTCTCTGTAGTTGGGAAATTATATTGTCTTCTAAACACTGTTGTAACACCTTGTAGTGACTCATGTTGGACCTGGAGTTCTTAGCATGGCGAATGCAGGACCCAATACCAATGGAAGCCAGTTCTTTATTTGCACAGTCAAGGTATCTATTTTTTTTTTTCATATATCATCAAATTCTCAAAATATCATTTTTCCTATTGGTGACAGTCACAGGTCACAGAGATCTTTGTTAGACAAGTAAGGTTTCGGCAAAATTAATTACAACCCCCACATGAATTTTATTATGGAATGTAGCATGCTACCTTCACCTACTTAACCTTTTCTGGTTCTTAGCATTTGCTTCCATGAGTTGCCTGCATGATCCATATCCAATTTGTATTGGATCACTAAAAGCTCTAATCGAGGTCTACCCCATTCTGGTACAAACTAACAGGAAAATTGGTGGCTATAATATTGTAAAACAATTTCTTTTAATACATTGGGATTTCTGGTAGACAAACTTATCTTGAAGGACCACAATACCAAACCCAACCTATATTTGCTACAACAGCACATGCTCGAAACTGTGTTTAAAGTTACATTAAAGTCGTATTAGTATCAGATGGAAGTGACTGGTACATATACAAGTAAAAGTTTTGACAAATCATACAAGTTCCGTATTTTTATGTTCAATTATCACTGGTGAATCATTCCAACCTAAATGGGGCTGATTTTTGGCGGGAAGCCTACTTCGGCAATCAGGATGAATTCGGAGTGGATGATCAAGTCAATGCAGTTCAAGGTGAATCTGCAGGCTTAAAAAATATTCGACCTATTCACTTTTAGCTCTAGCAGATAATTCTGACAGGCAACATATGTGCCCTCCTAATTCACATAAATTTATCTTTAGACATCGAATCAGCATTACAGTCCATTATATCTTGACGTGCTGCTGCTTCTCAGCTGCATGTTGTAATTTACTTGAAACTATAGCAAAAGATAAACTGTATTTTGTATATTCACAAGTTATCAGTAATGATAAGTTTTTACTCATTTTTCGGCACTAAAAAGAGTGGAAATCTGGTAATATTCAGTGGTCATGACGACACTAAGACCCCCCTTAAGTTCTTACCAGTATCTTGTTAGATTGTTAACTTGGCGGAACTCATTGCCATCATTCCTGAATATTCAACAAAAAAAAAAATCTGGAGAAATGACAAATAATGTACACATGAAATAACTTGATCTCAAATAGCCTCTTGGCTATTGAGTACAATTTGTTTCCCAGAACACAATCCATTTGAAGATCACATGAGATTGGCTAAACTATTGCATTGCAGACACCATGGTTGGACCAGAGGCATGTCGTGTTTGGGCAGGTCTTGGAGGGCATGGATATAGTCAAGTTGATCGAATCTCAGGAGACTGACCGAGGGGATCGTCCTAAGAAGAAGGTGGTCATCAGTGACTCCGGTGAGCTTCCCATGGTCTAAATGACGGCGAGATGATCGAGGGACCAAATAAGCTTTTTTGCAGTCTCTTTCAATTTTTACTGGTTTTAGTTGTCACCAGCTGATAAATGCAGAATACAATGTATAATGAAATCCTTGACGACCAAGCTTTCCATGAAAATGATCGATAGAGGCTATTTTTGTTGATTTTGAAGAATCTAACTGGGACTAGACAGTTGAGAAAGGCAAATTCTAGTAAGCCCTTGAGATCATTTTGTAATTGTTACTCCTCGGCGCTCTTGAATTACTGTTGGAATATTGTAATTTTTCCAGCTTGTTATTGGAATGTACTCATCATTTCCTACATGGCTTCCAAATTATATATTTCTAAACGAGTATGTAGTTCTCTGGCGTCTGACATATACAGCTGAGAGGTTTTAGTGAATTAGTGTAATTATGTAGATACTTTCAGGTATCATCCTATTTTCGTACATCTCAGCATAAGCATATTTGCGGTAGAAGCCAAATTCAGGGCAGAGTAAAACATTAATGGTCCGTTTGGTTTACTGCAATGTAATCGTAATAGAAACGAATGAAAACAATATATTTTTTTCATTTGATTTCATTACGATTACATTGTAATGAACCAAATGTACCCTAAATTGTTTCGATTAAAAGTTTAGATTGAGATGTGTTTTCTTCGAGTACCTGCCATGTTAGATATTTTATTGGTTGACGGATGGGGTTCATATAGTGGTAATATATATATATATATATATATATATATATATATATATAACATCTGGGAGAGACAGGCCACTACTATTTTGTTAGTTGCACCAAATATCTAGAGCTAGAGGTAGGTTGGCCCTAATAGCATCTCCAACCCGATTGTGATTTTGGAAAAAAGTTGTTACCACATAGACTGACAATTTTGTTTAAAAATTGTGAACCTAACGTGACAAAAGTTGTTATGGAAGATATTATAAAGTTGGTTGTCTAATTTTAATAATACACTTGACAATATCTTTACCTCCTTATGAATAAAAAAATATTTAAAAGAAGGGTAGAAAATGAGAAATTTGTCTTGGAAGTTTGAAAAAGTAAATATCACAATAATTTTACATTAGAGAAGGCTTTTCTACTTTATTATTTTTTGTGAATATACTCTTACCATCTAGGAAAGATATTGTCTTGTGTCTCATGTCATATAGGAATCACAATACTTTATAAGATAATAGGGTTGACCTACTTTTCAGTTTTGATGTGTCAAATCTAGGGTTTTAATTTGAGTGGAATTTGGTTTTGGTTCAGTTTTGGCAAAACCAAACTAAGATTTTTCTAGTTTTGGAAACAGGTGAAAAATTCACCAAAACGGAAGTACAAATCAATGAATTTGGACAAAACTATCCCTACTAGTTTCTTCTTTTTTTACTTGTATCCCATTGTATGTAATGTGTCTTTTCTGGTTTTTCATATTAACATATAATTATAGTAGACTAATAGATTAAATTAGGTTAAAATAAGATTATATTATACTATACTATACTATACCATATTATATTTGATAAATCAGATTAAAATAGAATATATATTATTATACAATCTAAATATCAGGGATATTTGAATTATATAATAGTATAGATAAAATTATGATTACAAATGGACAATAAAGTCATTATCATCCCACTAATTTAAATTTTAAACTAATTATAATATCCTTCTTTTCACCTTCTGTTTCTTTCTCTTTCTCTAATCTTCTCTTCATATATTTTCAAAATATTTCTCGCCTTCACATACTCCATCGCAAGCCTGCCAACTCCCGACCTCTTTTGCCTCGCACACCAGTCTCCTCCATCGTCCGCTAGCGCAACCGAAAAACTCTACCGCGTGAACAATACGACGTCCGTCGACCAACTCGCCATTGACAACAAAAGTATCAAACTATGTCATATATACAGTCTATGAAACCATAACGCCTTTCAATGACAATAGAAGTTTCAACCACAACTATTTCTAAACAAACTATACAATTTACATAAGGTCCAACTATTGATTGAACATTTCTAAAAATCAAGAATTGTCATCTTGACCGTGTGTGTGTGCAAAGTTGTGAATGGTAAAGAGATTAGATGAAAGTGATGCAAAACAAATTATTTTCTTAATGAATTGACTCTTGTCATAGAGATTTTATGAAAAAAAAAGAGAGGAATAGCATGTATAACATTTTGTTGATATCTTATGTGTTCTTGACTTCTTTCCTTTTCTCAAAGGATAAGCAATAAAGGTTTTTATATAAATAAGGTAAGTAAAATATAGATGTAGGCATAAGCAATTTGATCCATCAACATGATGGAAAATTAATGGGCATAAGGTACAATTGAGAAAGTAAAAGATGACCAAGGGATAACTCTGTAATTAAAGAAAAAGAAATCCATAGGAAAAATGACATCTATCGAATGAAAGAATATATTTTGAACATAATGTAAAAGGTTTGATTTATAATTAGAAAATTCGATACCGAGTCAAATTTTGAGTTTGTTTTAAATTCTAGGAGGATTTAATTAGTGATTCCATTTCATTTGTTATCTTACTAGAATGTCTGTTTACTTAAATAAAGTTATTTTTTATTTTTGTATCAGTGTGTTTTTATTTCTCCCATATTGTAAACTTATGAGTAAGAAAGTTGGTAAGTATTAGCATCATTCATTTGGATCTTAGTTTCATTTATTTTATAGATTCTTAGATAAAACCATTCATTTGCCCCTCTTTGCAGCCGTAAGGAGGAATGACGGATGTGCTAGCAAATGGTGGAGCTGTATTCTAGCGAATAAAAGAGCAGCATGCTAAACGACCCTCTCTCTCTAATTATTTTTGCTAAACTAGTATTCAGAAGGATGTACTAGCAATTGATTTTATTTTTGGCTAGATATGCTTTTTATGCTTGCTTGGAAAAAGAGGCAAACAAGAAGCTAACGAAGTTAGGAAACATCTGTCTTCTTTACCCAGCCAAATGCAAGAAATCACAAACCAAATTTGTCAGCAACTGTCATATGTTCCACATGGTAAAAATTTACATTCTTTCTTATTTTTGTCTTAATGTCGATAGACCCAGATTGCTTTACTCGAACAAGCACATATAGTTTGGAGGGAGTCTTTTTCATGCTTTGGCTCTCGGTTACGCATTTATTATTATAGCCTCTGCAGTCAAAGTATATTAATCAATATCCAACAAGTGTTCTAAATGTCTCCCTCCTCGACCGCCTAGGTGGAGCCTAGGCGGTCTCTCTCTGCACCGTTTTTCGGTAGACGATGGATTAGGCGGTCAACGAAGCTTTGGCAGCGTAGACGGCGTAGGTGGGCGCCTAGGCGGAGCAATACCTAACAAAATATTTTGACCAAATAGTTTTACAAACATTATGTGCCTATGGTTCACTTTTACAAGACTAAAACTTAATAAATCTTTGATTTACAACATAGTTATGCATGAAACATCCTTAAAATATGTATATAATACAAAAAACTGTGGTAAAATAGTAAAAAATATCCAAAATATATCAACCGCATAGACAGCGCTTAGGCTGTGCCTAGGCGGTAGGCCGCGCACCGGCCTACCGTCGTTTAGAACCTTGTATCCAACCATACACTAATTAGTACATATAAATACATTTATAACTTTGTCAACTTTGCAATTTAGAAGTAACCTTGCCCATTTCCATTCAGTTATATTTTCTTGTACTCTGCCGGGTATATACCATTTTCTTTGACAATGTGTCATT
This sequence comes from Iris macrosiphon, assembly GCA_036927795.1. NCBI lineage: Eukaryota > Viridiplantae > Streptophyta > Magnoliopsida > Asparagales > Iridaceae > Iris > Iris macrosiphon. Next base: position 221,840,670 of record JAYESA010000004.1, on the reverse strand, counting down.
ATTAAAAATTATATGATATTTTCATGAATAAAAAATACTACGTAAAAAATTATTCACCTCGTTTCCATGAAGTTGCTGCATAATATTACGTATATTCTATAAAATTATTTTAGTCTAAAAACATCACAGCCTATTTCTAAATTGAAGATAAAATTATTGCAAATGCCCATTGTTACATCCCAATAATTTTTATGGTATTTTCTTTGACAAGATTTTTCTTTCGCATTTATGTCAATAAGGTAAAACACATTCCTAAGGTTTAATCTCCGATAGTGAGATACATAATCCTAGATTCCTCTAAGTCATGTGCAGTGCTATAAATCATAAATATAAGAATCTTGATCATGTGTAATAGTCGCTTAGTAACATTTCTAAAATAATTTTTTTATCGTACAAGGCTTAGTTACTTAAATCATTACCGATACAAAAATTGGGTACGACTTAACGTATACATTTTATTTCACTTTCTTTATACCAGGTCTAGGCTTGCATGACAAACATAGGTAAACGTGCATATACAGACACATATACATACAACACAAACAATAATGAAATTTAAACACATACACCTACAAGAATTATTCTTGTGTTCTATGATCATTTTTAAATCATATATCAACGTGTCCTACGATTTTATTTATGAACATACTTGTGGGTTACCATCAAATCCTCAATGTAACACACATATAAACATGTATAGAACCCTCTTTATAAGTTATGACACACACATATATGAAACATAGTTTTGGAATTAAAATTAAACATATAATAAAACTTTTTTATGTTATTTAACTTCGTTGCGTTATATAAATTCGCTACGTTACGTACTTAATTTACTTTACATAATTATGTCACGTTACATAATTCCATTACATTACGTAATTACGTTACATTAAGTAATTTTGTTAGGTTATGCAATTTTGTTATGTTATGTAATATCGTATGCTAAATAACTTTGTTACATCATTCCAGATATTATTTTAGAATTTTATCAATTGGACATCTTTCATATATGTGTTAGAAGTAGTCATACAAACTTTTAGGTCAATCGTATTTATTGTTTGGCCTACAATACAATTTCATTAAGATGCGGCTATTCTGAATAAAAATAGAATTTAGCATATAACATATGGATTCTACAATACATAACTCTTAGCCCTGAAATTACAATACTATCATATTATATGTTTTCAAAAATGGCATCAAATTAACTACATGAATATGTTAATATATTACATAAACAATTATGTTTACTACATGAAACTTGATTCAAAATAAAACTACGTAGAATATATAAATTCAATCATGTATATAAATCGTGTCCTATGAACTATATAGGTGTGTCACCTTAACATAGGTGTGCCATCTTAACTTATACTTCTTAGAATCATGTTATAAACAACACACACACACACACACACACACACACACACACACACACACACATATATATATATATATATATATATATATATATATATATATATATATATATATATATATATATATATATATAGGAAAATGTGCACTAGTATACTCTAATTTTATTGGTCCACATGTGTATGACTCATTTAGAAAAATGAGCACTATGACTCATATCCCGTTTACCATATATATATATATATATATATATATATATATATATATATATATATATATATATATATATATATATATATATATTGCTTACCCTTTTATCATTAGGTCCCCACATAACCAGTTTCAGAATAACTCACCATCCCTACATCATTATGGTCAATGTAGAACATAATAGGATCAAAATTATCATATAATCTAAATATCCTAGGACATGATTGATCATGAATTACAAGATAACCACAATCTACGGGGACTCTTGGAACATTGTAAAAAATATTATAAGATATGACATATCCAAGAATATGCTCAATAAAGTATTTTATATCTAACAAGTACACACATTATGTCGTACTACTTCCTTCCATTTTTGGAGGAATTTAATTTAGTGTGTTAGGGAAAAAATAACTCCTCCACTTTTCCTATTTATACTAAACAAAAGAAAATGATCATTTCCACTAAATTTGCTTCATTTTTTTTCTCTCACTTCTCTTATATACCCAGCGGTTCTTAATATCAGTGGAGGAGAAACAATAAAGAGAAGGCCGCGCATGTGTATGTGTCCATTTCCAAGGTAGTGGAGTGCAGCCGCACATGTATCTGAGGGTAGTGGAGTGCAAAAGAGTGGCATTTTCATGATAGGATATGATATGGCTAGCTTGATAAATGAGAAAAAGGATGTATGTCAAATGATTAAGAAAAGTTGAATATCAATATGGAGGTTCGCCAATAACAACTACACGTACCAGAAGTTGGTCAATGATGGAAACTGAAGTTTTTATTCAGATTTCACATTCTATTGTCTACACAGACGTAAATAAATAAAAGACAATTCAAGCTAACATAAGATCCTTATTAAATGAATAACCATGTGTATCTATCCTTAATAAATCAAAATCTTTACATATAATATAGTTTAGCTTAGAAAATTTTCTAGCACATTTAAGGCATATATTAATCACAAAGCTCAACATAATTCTTTTCCACATAGACATTAGGCTAACCAAAAGAAGAAGAAAACAAGTTCTTTAGGATGATCAAAAGAATAAAAAACAAATAAGTTGTTGAGAATAAAAACGAAGAAAATATTCTTCAAAACTTGTGCGTCACTCGACACCAATGATGATCAACAGATAGACTTGGCAAAATAAGACAATGGCACACAAGAATTAAAGATAACTACTAAAAGGATTACAAGTCTCTAAAAATCCACTACAATTTCATAATCTTCAATACAAGTAAATATTGGGAATACAGTGTGATCCGAACCGGAGTTGGCCACAAACACGGACACGATGCCAATCCACTTGAAGGTAACGAACTAATGTCTAACAAAAACACCAAGACAGATCAAACACAATATTTTTGGTGAATATGTCACCTAAACAAATCATAATCAATATAACTTTCAACAAAATACAAGATCGAATAAAAATGTTGAACCCTTTGTCCCAAGTTCAACTTCTCACCAAACTCATGAAGAAAGAAAGCGATACAACTGAAATTACTCACCCAACCCTGTAGTGATCTCCCTGAACGAAGAAGACGATTCCCCGAACAGACTCCTCTTCCAACTGTCTCCAATGGTGAACCCTAAGAGGAAAGTACAAACTTTTCTTAGATTTTTTGTGAACTTACACCATCGAATGTCCCGTATTGAGCTTCTCATGTCAACCGCCCTCAAAACACACACACACACACACACACACACACACACACACACACACATATATATATATATATATATATATATATATATATATATATATATATATATATATATATATATATATATATATATATTGAGAAAACCTAATTTAGGGCATACAAATTTCCTAAAATAGTCTAGCACTAATCCTCGCCGTCCAAATTTGATTACATGAATATTGGATGCCAATTTTGGGGGCCGTACTTGTGTTGTTCCTATTATATTTTTTCTTTCTTCCTTAGTCTGGATCCCATCATTACTCCTCCTCTAGTCTAATGAGAGGTGTTGTCCCCATGGCTCCTCAATTGGACTCCATGCATATCCCGCAACTGAGTTCTTGTTGTAACAACCTGTTTCGCTCAAGCGGACTGCCGATTCAAATGGCAAAAGTGCAACACCTCGACCCAATTTGCTCAGCGAGGATACTCGTTTGAGGCAAATGATTTTTAGACTTGTGCCTTCAGGTTTCGGCATAGGCTTTCAGAGGCTCTCTCGGAGTATTACTCGACCGAGGCGAATCATCACTAAGGTGGGTGGCTACGATAAACTTGTCTTTGCTTACACGTTTCATGCTAGTCACTAGGTGAATCACCCCCTACATGCTAAAATAAATACAACGCACCTAGCTAAGGGAATAATCCCAACTTGTGTTGCTTGTGTTAGAACATAAAAATTGAAATATTGCTTATATGTGTGGACCCTCGCATGCTACTTTTGTCTTGTGCAACTAAACTCCGGTATGCCTCGAGTAGAACAATATGGACATCGTAGTGCACTTCTTTACTTGCTAAATTGCATAACCCTAGATGATGTCGCTCGGTATGTCCCTTTACGGTTTCACTCCTCGGCTTACCTTCAGGCCCGAGCCAACGTAAATGCTTAAGTTTCATATGAATGCAAATGCTTGCCTGCTTATATGTTAACTTGTAATGTTGCCTCGATTCAGTGTTTGTCACACAAATTGTGCCACAATCAAGTAACACTATCGTGTATCGTGCATGCATCTTGTTACCTAGAAGACTATCGATTAGTCCTTTTGTGCAAAATAAACCTGCAAGTATCCGGGACCCTTAGGTCACCAAGGCAATCTCCGAACCAGGGGAATGCATCATGTCAAGTTACATCTGAACATAAATCATTGATTTTCATGTCAAGTTGTATGAAATTCGTAACAAATGAACCTCTGAGTAAGGAACGGCCTGGGATGGCTTGTAGCGAGGATCATGACCTGTGCCTACAACCATTGCCGTTTACTCAGAATAATAAAAGAATAAATACAAGAAATTATTCAGTCGTGGACGCTTGTGCACAAGCTTGATTTCCTCGGACGGGACGCCGGGGCACCGGAACCGATCCGGCCTAGGGGAAGATCCGGTAGTCGCGCTAGTTTGTTCCTAGCATGGATAAGTTTGGTCAGTTGCTGGGGCATCGGAACCACCGTCTATTACGACTATGTCCATAATGGCTATGCTAGTGACTCTTGTTCATATAGATAAGTCATCCTCGCTTAGCGGCAATTCGAGTGCGAGTCATTGCATTGCATCCAATAAACTGAGACACTTTATCAGATATGATTATAACACACTCGAACATAATTGAACACTTGAACCTATTCTGTAAGACTTTTGGATAAATTGTATGCTCGTGCACTCGAAATAGAATCTCACCACAATGCTTATGTTTGCATATGCTATTGTCCTGGACTCATTAGATATATGCTGCTCGTATTTGAATTAATTTGGTTTCCTTGGACATGGAAGGATGATGGTAAGTTGGTAAGTCTCGTCGTGTTCCTTTACCTCGTACGGTGTACTACCACACGAGTTAGGCTATTCAATATTGCCATAAAACTGATCCTAAGGCAAGACTAGAAAGATAACATAATAGATGGTGCACGGAACCTATTAAACGTGTTTAAATTTGTCGAGCGGGCGAGTAGGCTCCCCACTAGTACATTTATGTACTGATAACCCACCATATTGCTTACAGGGTACGGGAGAACCTCGTTCGGTACGGATGCCTCCTTCGTGCGTGTTAAGGCGTGAAGTTCACTCTGGAGCCTTGGAGCGCTGCATCCGGAACTGAAGCACATATACAAGATATAATGTTGAAACATCGCCTATATATCATTCCATAAATGTAGCCACTTGGCATGCTTTTACTGTTTCAGAGAGAGAGACTTGAGCGACTTGTAATCTCGGCTATGCGCCGCTTATAACACTTGTTCAACATCAATAAAGAATTTGCTTTACTTCCATTCTTGTGTTATTTAATGCTTCCGCTATTGACGACTCAGTGAACTTGTTACTAATCGCCTATGCGTTTATTATTCTGCTATACTCGGACAATCTGTTCGACTCTGTGGCTTAGACCTCTTACCGCAGCCAGAACCACGGCCTTGCACGGGCACGGCTCATGTTCGTGCGATATCACGCCCAGATGGGTCAAGCGATCGTCTCGCGGGAGCGCTGGCATGGTGATTCTCGCCTAGCGAGGATGGTCGATTAGCCTGCGGGAGATCGGGGCGTGACAGATTGGTATCAGAGCTTGGCTATACGCCTTTGGACTTTGTTTCAATTTTCTCAGTTTTGAAAGCTCGTTCGTGGGTTATGTGCACACTCTCTCTCAATGTCCTAATGTAATATTCCAAACAATAAGTCTAAATACTTTCAAAAGGTGCATGTAAATAATGTGATTGCTTGTATAAAATTATGATGCTTAGGCCTTTGTGCCGACCTGTGCTAGACCCTTTGGGAATGAACTCGTGCTAGATATTGCAAGATATGTGTGAAACCAATGTCTATACATGTTTACCCAATTGATTAGTGTGCGAAATCGAATATTGCCCGAACGGTTAGATTTGCACGCAGCCTTTCCACTAAGTTGTGCTGAGTATCGTGCGCCAAGACCCTTTGGTGCAAGCTAGTTGCAAACAAGATTGGGATATCGTTCAGGTATAAAAAAAGTCAGACTTAGAATGCCAACCGATAGAATATTCTCGGATTATCGCTTAGGCAAATATAGAGAATCATGCTTGAATTTTTGGGAAATAGCTCAAACAGTATTTTGTGTCGGAAGATACAAATCGAATATGGTTTACTTGGATAACTATTAACAGAATATATATACGAGACAAGATTTTTCAGACGATGCTAGTATCGTACAAGAAATTTTAAGAAAAACTCGGTGAATATGCTAGTGATTGATGCAAACATCGATTGAGGATTTGATTGGATGACTCAATTTCGGGTGGTGTATGGATCATTTAGAAATATTTCAACGGATTCATAGGTCTCGTACGATAGTCAGATTGAACGACTTGGAGAAATATCATGAATAAATAATAAGGTTTATATCGAATTGGGATTCATGAAAATGGGAATTGATATATCGTTAAGAAAACTTATTGGAAACTTGGAGGATCGTACGAGCAATTTTAGGTTTGAAATAACTATAGAAGCATGAAATATGCTGGGGAGTTGTACGCGTATTATACAGTCAAAACCCCCAACATACATGAAGTCCACGTAAAATAGAGCTTCAAGGCTATATGGCAAAAAATATGACTTCAGAGCTATTGGCGTAAAACAGAGCTTCAGCGCTATTTGGCGTAAAATTGAGCTTCAGAGCTGCCCGCGTAAAGTAGCACTTTAAGGCTGTTTTGGCGTAAAAGGTTACTATACCCTCCGGCGTAAAATACGTTTATTTTTAATGCAACGTAAAGTTGTACGAGGAACTCTTCGTATTGTCACGACCCGCACCCGGTTTAGGGGCACGAGAGCGTGGGTACGTCCAGCCTACGCCGCAGCATCGGCGGTAGAACGCTGTCTAGGTCAAGTGCTATCTAAACAATCTCACGCTAGTATCCAACTCCATAAGGAGACTCGGATTATACAAAAATATTAACAACATACTCAATCACAACTGCAGCACGATAGGAATTTGAAGGAATAAAAGAATACAACACAAGCCCAACATAATCATACCTGCAATCAGTAACATCCAATCCCCCAAGTGTGTTGGAAACCAGTCTACTAAGGTCACGGTCTGGAAAAATATTTTCCAGTCAGGAAGGAGCAAAGTACATCTCTAAATAGCAGTTCTATATAAATGACATAAACTATGTAGCAGTTCTAGATGGAAACATACCAGATGCATGTATAGGTACGAGAAATGTACCAGAAAAGAAATATACTGGAAATACTGTAAGTAAATGCAGGAAGAAAAATAATATGTCAATGAGCAAGAAACCTATGACTAAGTGTGTGAGTACTAGCTTTAACATGTGATCGGCTTGGGAACTTGATCAGGCTGGTTACATGTGATTAGCTATGGTTCATATAAAGTCAGGCTAACCGTTGGTTAGCTATGATGCATGTAGAGGTCAGGCTAATCACACGTAACAGCTATGGAGCATATAAATGGTCAGGCCGCACCCGACGTGAGATGTGGGGTGAGCTATGGTGCATATAAAGTTGGGTATGATCACATATCTACACTAAAGTACTCCCCAAACCCCCGACTAGTATAGTAGATCCAATCATGGTACGCTATGGCACGGGATTCCCTAGGAAGGTAGCAAATCTCCCCGAGAATCAGTGTCTGTACATGCACAAGATATCAAGGAAACAAGTCTTGTACAAGCTACACCATGAATAAGGAATAACATCTCATGACGAGATCCGTGTATACCAATCCGTGTAACCAACGTGTCAAGAACATGGATATTTACACTAGATACAGTGAACATAGGAGATATCATAAATTAGAAACTAATCAGAGAATGTACTCGCCTTGGGTCCTTAGCTGGTAAAACCAATGTCCTGTCCCAGAGTACTGTCTGGAGGAACCAACAGTCCTAAAATATTTCAAATACAACATTGGCATCAGATGCTATACTACACACACAATCAAATACCTAACTCAGGGCTATGCCTGGCATGGGACTCAGTCAACTAGGTCATCTAGTTAGACAGACATCTATAACACATTATACCTATTTAACTAACATTAACACCTACAATATTACTTGCACCAAAATAAATACATATACAATATATATATATATATATCATTTAATTCATGCATAATATATATATATAGGTTGAACAATATAGTTACCATATATATAAATTTTATAACTATAAAAATATGCTAAGTAGGTTTACAAATACATAAATATACATGTACCAATTTACATATATTTTATACAGGTAAATATACCAAATTACATTTACATATATATAAACCAATACAACATATATATATATATATACATATACCAATACGAAAATATAAATCTACATATATATATATATGTACCAAAATACGTATTAAATTAATATGTATATTACCAATATATATTTATACCAAAAATAAGAATTATACTATATACAATTTTAGAATTTACGTAAAAGCCAATATATTTATATCTACAGTAGAATTGGTCACCAGCCCCAAATAAACAATTTTGAACTAAGTTTTTATTATTGAAATTATTTCTTAATAATAACATAACCCAAAATTATTATTTTTGTTCACACAACCAAAATCCTTATATTTTACTAACTAAATAAAAACTAAACTATTTAAATATAAATTAACTAATTATATGAAATACTAAACTAATTAATAATTACTAACTGATTAATAATTAATTACTGGTTAATAATTTAATCAACTACTGATTATAATTAACTACTAACTAAACCAATATATAACTACTAGCTAATTACATATAAGCTAATTGATTAATTAATCTACTGGTTAAGAATAATTAACTAATTTATAATTTAATTAACTGATAAGGAATTAATTACCAATTAAGAACTAACACAATTTACTACTGATTATATACTAAACTAAACTAATACATGAAATTACTAACTAATTACATTAATAAATTAATTAAATAAAATAACTAATTATATATACTAAACTGATTTTTATAATTTAATTAAACTAATTGATTACTAACTTACTACTGATTAATCAATTAACTAATCTAATTAATTAATTAACACTAAACTAATTAAATATTTAACTAACTAATTAAATACTAATAACTGTTTAATAACTTAACTTAACTCATTAATCCGTAATTTAACTCAGACAGAAGAAAGGGAAAGAAAGGAGAGGGCTCACGAAGGGGTTGGCGTCGGCGCGGGAAAATCCGCCGGGGTCGGCGCGGTGGGGTCTCGGCACGAGGCGGTGGCGGCGAAGCCCGACGTGGATGGGAGCCGCGGCAGGATCTTCGAGAGCGGCGCTTGGATCGAGGGGGCAGCGCTTGGATCGAGGGGGCAGCGCTTTGAGGCGGCGGCGGTTTCGAACTCGGCGGTGGCGGCGGCTTCGTCCCGAGGAGATCCGAGGCGGTCGGCTTCGAACACGGCGGTGATCGACGCGGGTGAGGCGGCGCTCGGGTCTGCAGCGGCGGTGGTCGACACCGAGGGGAGGTCCCGTAGTCACCGGGCTCGACGACGAGGAGGTGCTCCGCGGCCACTGGCTCGGCGAGGCGGCGGCTGGCTGACCTAGGTTAGGGCTTAGGGTTCCGTGTGTCAGGGTCGATCGTGTCCGAGGCTGGACACGATGGGGTGCACTGTAGACGTGTCCGGTGTTGGACACGGGTTGAATGTACTGTGGTGTGGGGGTTGTGTCCGGGTGTGTCGGACACAGAATCTGTTTGTAATATTGTAAATCTGGACACAGGAAATGAATGGATACGGTGGGACACCCGGGGTCGGACCCGAGGCCATCACGGCTGACACGGTGATGCCGGACACACGGACACGAGCACACAAAAATGGTGGTGGCTTCGGCTTGTGGGAAAATGTGGGGGCTAGCTAATAATTTGGAGATTAGGGTTTCTTGGGAATTGTGAGAATGAGAACTTAAATAGGGAGAGATGGTGTGGGATAAAGGGTTGCGGGTTGGCCCAATAATGAATGGCCCAGAATTAATTAAACGGTTTCTCACGTGGGGAAAAAATGAGGGTGTGAAGGCTAGTTGATGGGAAATGGCAACTTGTAAAAATAAAAATAAGATTATAATTTCAGAAAATATTTTTAGAAAAGCTAGCTAATTTCCAATTAGCTACTAATTAATACATTTTGCAAAATCTTAGAAGGTATGACATTTATTTATTTACTATCCCAATAAATAAAAAATTTATTTTATTTTATGAACTAGTCTTTTAAATAACTATTTAGTTAAAACAATAATTTTATGATTCAAGCCAATAAATATTTGAAACTAGAGGAATATTTATGTTATTATTTATTTATTTTAGTAATACATCGTCATTTAGGAAAAAGGATTTTTATAAAAGATTTTTAAATTACCTCCTACAATCAAACATCGTTCAAAATCAAATAAAAATTTCAAGGAGAAATATTTTATAAAACTTGATATTTTAAAATAAATTAAAATCTAATTATTTTGGAAATTGAAAATCGGAGGTTACAAGTCTATCCACCTTAGAAAATTTTGTCCTCAAAATTTTAGGGATGGCTAGGATAGAAAAATTTGTTGTCCATAATGATGAATATATCATTGAAGAAAATATTTCTATGAGGAAAATATTTACCAAACAGAAGGAAACATGAAGAAAAAGAAAATATGGTTTAAGACAGGAATAACTTGAAGGAATCATGGCTCGGCCTTGAATCCTCTAGAAGGTTTAGGTTTTTGGGAAGTAGACACGATCACTGAAAAAATAGATAATTGGAATAATGCACGTTACCTTTTCAAAGTAACTAAACCAAGGAAGACCCAGTATAATGAATGATATAGACATGAAAGTTATAGCTAATTCGAAAGATACGGTCGACAATTTGATTTAAGAAACTTAAATACATCCTTCAGAATGTAATCAAGAGGCATCTAATCGCCTTTCTTAATTTCTAGGAAAAAGAAAGAAAAGAGTAGTCTTTACTACCATCTGAAAATAATCCTTCCTTTTTATCCTTGTTCATTTTACTTTTCTCAATCTTGTGATTCATCATTAACTAATATCTATAAAAGTTTCAAATTCCACAAACTTTATTAGATTAGATCTTAGAATTTCTGAATCAAAATTTATTACATGTCCAAAATCCTTATCATCAAATTCGAGTTTGTTTATCTTAACATCAACTATACCTCGATTATTTTCTTCGATTTCAAATGTTACTGTCATGGTCAAGATTTTAATTTAAATCACAACCTCAATATACCATGATCTTACCTTACGACCTTCAATTATATGATCCCATAATCAATTATATTATAATCTTCTTTACCATGAGCTTCATTTCATTCCATATTTCTTTATCCGTATGTATAATGTTTCCGAAATTTGAACTAATATTTTTTTTTCATCCTCTGAATTTATTATCCCAATGTAAAAATTTTACTACTCAAATCCTCAATATTTTAATTGAATACCAGTCGTATCATAATCCCTCAAATTTTGAGTAAATAACTAAATACAAAATTTTACTATCCAATCGTTTTAATTGAAATCCAATCAATGCATATTTATAAAACTTAAAAATCTGCATCCCAAAATTTAACTTTAAACACTCATCAATCATCTAACTCAAATTCAATTGATGCTTATTCCAATCTAACTCCTCATCCCAAGAATTTAATTTGACACTATTCCATTTACGATTTTATTTCCTGCTTTTCTTTTTCCTCAAATACTCAACGGTGCGATGCTTCCAGTATCTTCAATGCAACATTCATACTATATAAAATTTCTATCTTGCAATCAAATAGATAAAATGATAATCTCTCAAATTTCTCAAATTTTTAATAATCAATTCAATCATATCAAGACCTCCTTAAAATTAATAAATCCTCAAATTTTTGGCTCTGTGAATTTCTTAATTCTTCCTTTAAGTAAATGTTTGTCCTCGAATTTCAATCATACCTCGATTTTCATAAAATCAATGATCCATCAACTCCGTTATAACAACCCCTAAATTCTTTATTTAATTTAATGCTCATCCACAAATTTAATCCTCTTGTCTCTTTTTGTCAGTCATAACCTCGTCATAGATCTTTGCTATGGTCAAAACCCAATGATCATGGTTTAAGAAAACTCTACCTACAGCCATGCAATTTAAGAAAATATAGGTCATATGTCTTTTGTCATGGTATTTCAGTCTCTGTTAGGGTGCACTACTAGCTAAGTTCTAACAAGAAAATCACGAATATAAACCACGTTACTAGGGAATCAATCAATCAAAAGACGAAAAAGAACATTAGGAAAGAAAAGAAAGAACCTGCTAACATATTACTTGCGGTATCTGCTATCAACCACTTAACTCTAGCACATTCACTAACTAATTCCTATTCATGTACACTGGCACCCATATCAACCAATCATATATTAATATTCATATCTCTCATCTACCAAAAATTAATCCTCAAAATAATCATCAAGGTTTAACTTCCCGATCAACTTAAAATAAAATGCATATACCTCCTCAAAATTAGATACTTCACATCAAAATAAAATTTAATCACTTCTAAAATCTTTGTAGCCTTAACTATGTTTAGTGAATCAAATTTAAATTCTTAATATTTTAACAACATAAAATCTCAACTCCTTAAAAATTCTGAAAATTTAAAATTCATTTCCACCTTTTTATTTATAACTCCTCAATGTACATATTAGTGCTCACGGTCTCTGATACTCAAGGTGCACTCAATGCATCTAGTGTCTATAATTGTGTACTAAATTGTACTGCCCGAATCACTTGCACTATTACCTCCAATGATCAAAGTTATCATCAACTGTGTTTTCTTTCATGATTTCAATTTATGTCAATTGGTATATCATCTAATTATCAACACACAGAGTGCTTACTGTTATTAACGTCATCCTTGACTAATCCTCGATATAGAATCATTAGCACTCTTGGTATTATATCACTAGCTGCATTAATGGATTATCTCATCAAGCTCATTAGACTCATGATCACCTGTATCCTCTATAACACTCATGTTACTCTCATGGGTATGTGTATGGTTCCTCATCTCGATGGTTGTATATGTATTTCCTTCAATCCTTTAAAGCCTATTAAACTAATCCGTGATACGCTTCACAACTTCCATTACTAATCCTGATATTTCTCTACTTATGACATCTCATTAAACCCTTTATACATATATATTTCTTTACCTTTAACATTTCTGATATCAATCATCAAATTGGACATCATGCTCCATAAATCCTTAACACAATTCCCGGATACTTAATCGTTTACATAGATCACTCAATTACATAATCATGATTATCCAGGACGGGTAATTGGCTCTGATACTAACTCTGAGAACTATCACTAATACTCTATACTCTCCTTAACTCTCAGTCTCTAATGACACTACTCCTAGAATCATTGGTACAAGGTACTATGCTAAGGGCTGACTCTAGATTAAAGTCTACTGCTCACATGCCCAACTAAGAAACACTTACAAATCACTAGCAACACAGTCAATACTAATACAAGACACAAACAAAATTACAAGCCACTAATTACCATGCTTAACAAGAAATCCTCAAGGAATAGGAGCTCAAAGACTGAATTGAGGATAGAGGGTATCCTTACTGCTAGTAAAGAAAGAAGCGGTGGAACAAAGTCCTGGAATAACAGAAATAGACAAGTCTTGAGATGATACTTTAAGAACCAATTTAAGATACAACCTGATAATCATACACGTCTATCCGAAATCATGACACACAGAATCCTCGCCACGCCAGTAAGCATAGATGCGATAAACGACAGGTTCCGTAACTAAGATATGCAACCCTATAATCATGTCATCTAGAATACTCGCCACGCCAACTGGTATGGCTGCGAGAACTCTAAATCTCATAACTAAAGTATGTACATCCAAGTTAGGTTCCTACGTTCTCGTCACGACAGCTAATATGGCTGCGATAAACTCTAGGTTCCATAACCAAAGTAGACGTTTTTACCTTTCTCACTGTCCTCATCAATATATGTCATCAGATGATACCGTAAATTTTAGTCCGTAAAATTTATCTCAATTTGAAATCAACTCAACAACGATACCAAGAATTAAAGTTAACAACTGGTCAACAAGAATCAAACTCAACAATGATACCAAGAATTTAATTTAATAATTGCTCAACAAGAATCAAGTTCAGTAACAACAAGCGAGAGCGGACGGAAACAAGGAAAGATTTAAATTGAAAATAAGATTCTCATGGGGTCATCCCAGGAAATCTTTCAAGAATTTGTGATTGAGTATCCTCTCTCATCCTAGCATCCTATGTCCTATATTCAATAGCAGGCACGTAGTAGTACAACTATGACGTCGCACTACCACGACATCGCACAACTTGCGAAGTCTGACCTGCATGGGCCACCACTAAAAACGTGTCACGACCCGCACCCGGTTTAGGGGCACGAGAGCGTGGGTACGTCCAGCCTACGCCGCAGCATCGGCGGTAGAACGCTGTCTAGGTCAAGTGCTATCTAAACAATCTCACGCTAGTATCCAACTCCATAAGGAGACTCGGATTATACAAAAATATTAACAACATACTCAATCACAACTGCAGCACGATAGGAATTTGAAGGAATAAAAGAATACAACACAAGCCCAACATAATCATACCTGCAATCAGTAACATCCAATCCCCCAAGTGTGTTGGAAACCAGTCTACTAAGGTCACGGTCTGGAAAAATATTTTTCAGTCAGGAAGGAGCAAAGTACATCTCTAAATAGCAGTTCTATATAAATGACATAAACTATGTAGCAGTTCTAGATGGAAACATACCAGATGCATGTATAGGTACGAGAAATGTACCAGAAAAGAAATATACTGGAAATACTGTAAGTAAATGCAGGAAGAAAAACAATATGTCAATGAGCAAGAAACTATGACTAAGTGTGTGAGTACTAGCTTTAATATGTGATCGGCTTGGGAACTTGATCAGGCTGGTTACATGTGATTAGCTATGGTTCATATAAAGTCAGGCTAACCGTTGGTTAGCTATGATGCATGTAGAGGTCAGGCTAATCACACGTAACAGCTATGGAGCATATAAATGGTCAGGCCGCACCCGACGTGAGATGTGGGGTGAGCTATGGTGCATATAAAGTTGGGTATGATCACATATCTACACTAAAGTACTCCCCAAACCCCCGACTAGTATAGTAGATCCAATCATGGTACGCTATGGCACGGGATTCCCTAGGAAGGTAGCAAATCTCCCCGAGAATCAGTGTCTGTACATGCACAAGATATCAAGGAAACAAGTCTTGTACAAGCTACACCATGAATAAGGAATAACATCTCATGACGAGATCCGTGTATACCAATCCGTGTAACCAACGTGTCAAGAACATGGATATTTACACTGGATACAGTGAACATAGGAGATATCATAAATTAGAAACTAATCAGAGAATGTACTCGCCTTGGGTCCTTAGCTGGTAAAACCAATGTCCTGTCCCAGAGTACCGTCTGGAGGAACCAACAGTCCTAAAATATTTCAAATACAACATTGGCATCAGATGCTATACTACACACACAATCAAATACCTAACTCAGGGCTATGCCTGGCATGGGACTCAGTCAACTAGGTCATCTAGTTAGACAGACATCTATAACACATTATACCTATTTAACTAACATTAACACCTACAATATTACTTGCACCAAAATAAATACATATACAATATATATATATATATCATTTAATTCATGCATAATATATATATATAGGTTGAACAATATAGTTACCATATATATAAATTTTTTAACTATAAAAATATGCTAAGTAGGTTTACAAATACATAAATATACATGTACCAATTTACATATATTTTATACAGGTAAATATACCAAATTACATTTACATATATATAAACCAATACAACATATATATATATATACATATACCAATACGAAAATATAAATCTACATATATATATATATATGTACCAAAATACGTATTAAATTAATATGTATATTACCAATATATATTTATACCAAAAATAAGAATTATACTATATACAATTTTAGAATTTACGTAAAAGCCAATATATTTATATCTACAGTAGAATTGGTCACCAGCCCCAAATAAACAATTTTGAACTAAGTTTTTATTATTGAAATTATTTCTTAATAATAACATAACCCAAAATTATTATTTTTGTTCACACAACCAAAATCCTTATATTTTACTAACTAAATAAAAACTAAACTATTTAAATATAAATTAACTAATTATATGAAATACTAAACTAATTAATAATTACTAACTGATTAATAATTAATTACTGGTTAATAATTTAATCAACTACTGATTATAATTAACTACTAACTAAACCAATATATAACTACTAGCTAATTACATATAAGCTAATTGATTAATTAATCTACTGGTTAAGAATAATTAACTAATTTATAATTTAATTAACTGATAAGGAATTAATTACCAATTAAGAACTAACACAATTTACTACTGATTATATACTAAACTAAACTAATACATGAAATTACTAACTAATTACATTAATAAATTAATTAAATAAAATAACTAATTATATATACTAAACTGATTTTTATAATTTAATTAAACTAATTGATTACTAACTTACTACTGATTAATCAATTAACTAATCTAATTAATTAATTAACACTAAACTAATTAAATATTTAACTAACTAATTAAATACTAATAACTGTTTAATAACTTAACTTAACTCATTAATCCGTAATTTAACTCAGACAGAAGAAAGGGAAAGAAAGGAGAGGGCTCACGAAGGGGTTGGCGTCGGCGCGGGAAAATCCGCCGGGGTCGGCGCGGTGGGGTCTCGGCACGAGGCGGTGGCGGCGAAGCCCGACGTGGATGGGAGCCGCGGCGGGATCTTCGAGAGCGGCGCTTGGATCGAGGGGGCAGTGCTTGGATCGAGGGGGCAGCGCTTTGAGGCGGCGGCGGTTTCGAACTCGGCGGTGGCGGCGGCTTCGTCCCGAGGAGATCCGAGGCGGTCGGCTTCGAACACGGCGGTGCTCGACACGGGTGAGGCGGCGCTCAGGTCTGCAGCGGCGGTGGTCGACACCGAGGGGAGGTCCCGTAGTCACCGGGCTCGACGACGAGGAGGTGCTCCGCGGCCACTGGCTCGGCGAGGCGGCGGCTGGCTGACCTAGGTTAGGGCTTAGGGTTCCGTGTGTCAGGGTCGATCGTGTCCGAGGCTGGACACGATGGGGTGCACTGTAGACGTGTCCGGTGTTGGACACGGGTTGAATGTACTGTGGTGTGGGGGTTGTGTCCGGGTGTGTCGGACACAGAATCTGTTTGTAATATTGTAAATCTGGACACAGGAAATGAATGGATACGGTGGGACACCCGGGGTCGGACCCGAGGCCATCACGGCTGACACGGTGATGCCGGACACACGAACACGAGCACACAAAAATGGTGGTGGCTTCGGCTTGTGGGAAAATGTGGGGGCTAGCTAATAATTTGGAGATTAGGGTTTCTTGGGAATTGTGAGAATGAGAACTTAAATAGGGAGAGATGGTGTGGGATAAAGGGTTGCGGGTTGGCCCAATAATGAATGGCCCAGAATTAATTAAACGGTTTCTCACGTGGGGAAAAAATGAGGGTGTGAAGGCTAGTTGATGGGAAATGGCAACTTGTAAAAATAAAAATAAGATTATAATTTCAGAAAATATTTTTAGAAAAGCTAGCTAATTTCCAATTAGCTACTAATTAATACATTTTGCAAAATCTTAGAAGGTATGACATTTATTTATTTACTATCCCAATAAATAAAAAATTTATTTTATTTTATGAACTAGTCTTTTAAATAACTATTTAGTTAAAACAATAATTTTATGATTCAAGCCAATAAATATTTGAAACTAGAGGAATATTTATGTTATTATTTATTTATTTTGGTAATACATCGTCATTTAGGAAAAAGGATTTTTATAAAAGATTTTTAAATTACCTCCTACAATCAAACATCGTTCAAAATCAAATAAAAATTTCAAGGAGAAATATTTTATAAAACTTGATATTTTAAAATAAATTAAAATCTAATTATTTTGGAAATTGGAAATCGGAGGTTACACGTATTCCTCGGATGAATCTGTCAGACAAAACAGTGAACCTGACTCCTGACAAAAAGTACTACACGATGACCGAGAGGACGCTGTGATGATAATTTTGCACAGAGACCCAGGTTGTCGTTTAGTGACATATTCTTGATACAAGTCATTTTTACGCATTCAAAGAATACGCTGCCTATTCTACATGGGCAGAAAGGAATTTTTACGCTCAAGACTGGAGTCTTCCGAATACGCTGCCTATTCTACATTGACGGAAATGAGTTTTTACGCTCAAGATGAAGACAAAATCAGACGCCACGTCAAAAGCTGTTTCTGCGCAGATCTCGAGGCATATCTCTGCATTTAATGCACGAGATGGAGGTATATCTTTGCATTTAATGCACGAGATTTGGTTCTATTCTTTAGATTTTATCATGACTGGGAGAGCTAAAACTATGGCTAATACTCTCACATCACCATCCTTGCATTTTACGCCAACCAGGCTATTTTTAACTATAGGAGTATGCCGTATGCTATCTCCTCGAAATACGCCAACTCAGGCTATATTTGCAAAGGTATGTGATAAGGCTATTTAGCCCGGAATACGCTCAAGACCTCAGTCGTGATGGATGATTGACTGAAAAAGCTAAAACTGTGACTAATACGCTCACATCACCATCCTCGTATTTTACGCCAACTAGGCTATTTTTAACTATAGGAGTATGTCGTATACTATCTCCTCGAAATACGCCACCTTGGCTATATTTGCAAAGGTACGTGATAAGGCTATTTAGCTCAGAATACGCTCAAGACCTAAGTCAGGAAGGATAATTGGCTATTTTACGCTGGTTATCTACTATTCATGCATCATCGAGTTTTACGCAGAGTTCGGTTTTTATGCCAATAAGACAATTATTTGGCTTTTACGCCAACCATCTTTACGCAGGGGCAGTTACCTACGTGGCTAGCATGCCATGATCTTCGAGAAGCAGTTATACGCGTTACCTTATAATGGGACACGTGTCATACGCAGATTCAGAGGATTATTTGAACGTGGGTAGCAGTTATCATAATCGCAGCGTAAAGGAAGTCTTCTTCTTCACTATTTGGCTTTTACGCCAACAAGACAGCTATTTGGCTTTTACGCCAACAAGACAGTTATTTGGCTTTTACGCCAACCATCTTTACGCAGGAGCAGTTACCTACGTGGCTTGCATTGGCGTGATCTTCGAGAAGCAGTTATACGCGTTACCTTATAATGGGACACGTGTCATACGTAGATCCAGAAGATTATTTAGATGTGGATAGCAGTTATTATAACCGCCACGTAAAAGATGTAACTTCCTTCACAGTTTGGCTTATACGCCAACTGAACAGTTATTTGGACTGATCTCTATAAATAGAGACCCCTGGTCACAGGGGATCAGGGACGATCTGATCGAGGGGAGAATCAGATCAGATTGGAGAAAACACACAGACAGGGACTAGAGGGGGCTTAATCAGAGATCAGAGAGAGAGAGAGAGAGCACAAATAGAGAGTGTTGGTTGACAACCTTGGCAACGAGAATTCAATCCCGCTTGCAACCTTTGAAGCTTCTTCTTCTTCTACAACACTTCTTCATCATCGTGTGGTCCAAGGGACAAAGTGATCGACCGCAGATCAGACTCCTATAGCAATACTTTCCCAGAATTATTTTATTGTACTTAAACATCCTCGTATAGGATTAATTGTACTCTTTTTTTTAAGTTTGCAAGCAAGGGTTTTGTATAAACCTCTTTGTTTAAATCTCGCAAACAATAACGAATTAAATTTGAATACAATATTGCTCGAATAAAAGTTAGCCCGAGAAAGAATATTGTGTAATGGAAATTATGAGAGGCTCTGTTGGCGGAAATTATGAGAGTAGAAGCCTTTCGTTTAATGGAAATTATGAGAGTAGAATATTGTGAATACAATCTTACGGGGGGAAGGCTCTTTCAGAGTAGAAGCCTTTCGTTTAATGGAAATTATGAGAGGCTCTGCTGGCGGAGCTATTATGCCTCTCGGTAAAATCAACAAATAATTATCTGCACCAGTAGTTTTATCACCTTTATCAGAGGAGACAGATGGTATCTTCTCTCTTCCAGTGGACTTATGGGAGAGCATTCTGAAACTTCCATGTACATCAAAATCACGATGAAAGGTATTGATGGATGCATAAAACTGTGTGTACGAATGAAGAATACGCAACTCCATGGAGAGAGAAGTTGCAGGCACATCAAAGGTTGCTCCAGTACAACCCATTATGAAGTGCCGCCATCCTCTAACTCCATCAATAAGTCCACCTTTGAATTTGAAGCTGGTGATGGAATTCCCCACGTGCAACTGATCATACCCAAATTGTCTGGCGAAACGGCTAGGCAGATAAGGCTCCAAGAAGCAGTGGTCCTCACTTTTGTACAACAAATGGGAAGGTCTAATGCAGACCAACCAGTAAAAGGCTTTAGGAGAAAGAATAGTCTTCTTCTGACTTGTATCCTAAAGTTTAGCACCCTGTTGATTGATATGTACGGGGGGGGGGGGGGTGCAGAAGAATTTTCAACTATGGGCAAAATTTAGTGCTAGTCGACAATCTATGATGCTAGTCACATTTCAAAAAGAATTCCTGTAATTCAACAGAAAGTTATTACCCGAACCACTGGCAGATCTGGGAGACATCACTCTGGTGTTGTGAAGGATTAACCATCCCATCAGATATAAGAATGGCAATTCCACACTGGGATATCCTTCACGCTGCGTAGTATCGGCCAGCAGCCTATCAGTAATAGCCCCCAGGCCAGCTTGTATCCTGCATACCATGGCAGGGAGCAGGCCCAATCTTGCTCCAAACACCAAATGCACTGTAGGCCATAAGGTATTGCGATGAATGCGATCCGCAGACGCGATGCCAGGCACCACCCATTGGCGTAGCCAAATAGAAAGGAAGCCAGCCAGTTGAGCTTCTCTTGACAGAGACTTTCAGCAATACCTCATATAACTTTAGGCTTTGGTTTCTACATGATAACCCCCTATCTCTTCATTAAGAACACAATCTGAAGCCCCTGCATCTTCGATGAGATCATCGATTGTGTTGGCATTAAGCATGCTCAGAAGGTTCAAAGGTCTGTCGTTGCTATCTATAACCTTGTACTGCTTGGCATTTCTAGCATGATGAAAGAAGAGGTAGGATACCCATTTGTTAATATGGGCTAAATCAGAGGGCTCTCTATAGAAGGTGGTACATGCAAGATAGTGGCTCATCAGCTCTTGGTACACTGCCACTACCCGAGGGTTGGTATCCTTCAACTCTCTGTTGGTGGGGACGTATTCTTCATAAGGAATGTCTCCCATTGACAGCTTTGAGATATCTGCCATCTCATGAAGGGATAGGCCCAACTCACCTATCGGAGTGGCGAAAGTCCCAGTAAGCGAGTTATATCGCTCCATCAAAGCCAAGAACAAATTGGGGTTGATGGGCAGCCCAACACTAGTAGCACTCACAGCCTCAAATAAGTTAATACTTTCCAGCTCCATCTGAAAGTACTTCAGGGCCCATGCAGTTAAACTGGCCCATCGAAAATTATGGGGGCTAAGCCATCCACTGGTGCGAGGGTTAACCCTGGGATATGCTCTTCCCTGTGCCATAAATTCATTGCAAAAAGTTGCCATTTGAAATGGCTGGATCAAGGAAGAGTCCTCACTAGGGACGCTGCCTGATAGTAATCCTTTGAAGGGCATATCAGGGCCGGAGGGACTACTTACAAAGGATCCTTAGTTTAATCCTTTCTTATAAAAGATCTTCCCTGGCTGGCCATGAAGATCTTGAGTCAGAGTCCATGCCATCCTTCTGGGATGTATGGCATGGAAGAATGCAGAGATGGGATAATCTCTGGGCATCTTTGGCAGATACATAACCGTGCCCTCAGCAGAAAATACCCAATCTTCCTTCTTGGGCTTTGTCTGGGATTGTTTATTAATAACATCCCCAAATAAGAAAGCTGATTTCTTATACTCAGTACCGTCTATGTACGTCTGGGGTTCCCCACTGATCATACTCAGCAACATCCTTTCTACTTGGGCCGAGATCAGAGTTCCCCTTTCTTGAGGATACTCGTTTCCAGAGATGGGGAAAGTCATATGGGACAAGTCCTCCAAGTAGTTGAAATTCAACATTCTAGTAGCAGAGCCCATCACTTCAGCCAGAGGGGGGATCTGTAGGTCCACTGCAAAAAGTAAGAGAATAAGTCAGTTTTACGCTGAAATTTTTTAGCGCATAAAACGTAAGGTGCTACACTCTTGCCGTATACGCCAAAACCTAACAGTCTAAAATTTTTATGCCAGACTGCAAAAATATAGAGTTTTACGCTGGAATTTACTCCCAGTGCGTAAAACACAATATTTGCAGTATACGCCAAAATTTGACAGTCTGAGTTTTACGCCAGACTGCAAAAATATGGAGTTTTACGCTGACACATTAAGAATATGGGCGTATTTGTGCATACACGTACAACGTGTGCGAAGGATTTTATTCCTCTCAAAGTCTTTACCTGTGATGCCCGGTGCACAGCTAGACGGCGGAGCACTTCGTTCAGAACGAGGCTCGCTTGGACTAGTAGGAGTCGCTCGTGCTTGAGCAGTGGAGCGAGATGATGAAGCATCTTTCTTTTCCTTAGCGACGAAGGCCTGTTTTGGTGCCATGGCGAATCTGAGAGTTTTCGGGAAGAGACGAAGAGTCTTCAGAAAGAGACGAAGAGTTTTTCACAAAGAGGCGAAGGGTTTTTCTCTCTTATAACCTAGGCCTATTTATAGAGTTCAAATGACTCTCCGAATCCTTAACCAAATCTGATTTTATTATAATCGGTTAGGATTCGGGACCACGTCAGCCGATCATTTGAAAAGGAAGACAGATAGTCATGCTGCGTAATGGATCTATGATTTTATGTGCAGAGCAACGGATCCATAATTTTATGCGTAGAGCTACAGATCTATGATTGTACACTCAGAGGCTACAGATCTATGATTTTATGCTCAAAAGCTACAGATATATAATTTTACGCTCAGAAGCTTTTATGCTCAGAAGCTACAGATCTATGATTTTACACTCAGAAGCTACAGATCTATGATTTTAAGCTCAGATGCTACGGATCTATAATTTTTACGCACATCTTAAATTATGTGGGACAGATCAGCTAGCAGAATATGCATATATCTTGATAATTTGGCTTTTTACGCTTGAAAAAGCCGGTCACAAGAGTTTACGCAGGAAATGCTCTTCTTATCAACGTTTTCTCTTCCTTTTCATTCGAGAGGACTTCATCAGACGAAGGGCCAAGGAGTTCCCTGAAAATGTCCATTAAACGGGCCAAATTTGACCATTTCATGCTTCATTCAAAGTATTTCAAATTACGAGAAATTTAAAAACTTTGAAGGGGGTATTGTAAAAGCATGAAATATGCTGGGGAGTTGTACGCGTATTATATCGTCAAAACTCCCAACATACATAAAGTTCGCATAAAATAGAGCTTCAAGACTGTGTGGCAAAAAATATAACTTTAGAGCTATTGGCGTAAAACAGAGCTTCAGCGCTATTTGGCATAAAATTGAGCTTCAGAGCTGCCCGCGTAAAGCAGCACTTCAAGGCTGTTTTGGCGTAAAAGGTTACTATACCCTTCGGCGTAAAATACGTTTATTTTTAATGTAACGTAAAGTTGTACGAGGAACTCTTTGTATTCCTCGGATGAATCTGTCAGACAAAACAGTGAACCCGACTCCTGACAAAAAGTACTACACGACGATCGAGAGGACAACTGTGATGATGATTTTGCACAGAGACCCAGGTTGTCTTTTAGTGACTATACAAGTCATTTTTATGCATTCAAAGAATACGCTGCCTATTCTACATAGGCAGAAAGGAGTTTTTATGCTCAAGACTGGAGTCTTCCGAATATGCTGCCTATTCTACATTGACGGAAATGAGTTTTTACGCTCAAGATAAAGACAAAATCAGACGCCACGTCAAAAGCTATTTCTGCACAGAGCTCGAGGCATATCTCTGCATTTAATGCACGAGATGGAGGCATATCTCTGCATTTAATGCACGAGATTTGGTTCTATTCTTTAGATTTTATTATGACTGAGAGAGCTAAAACTATGGCTAATACGCTCACATCACCATCCTTGCATTTTATGCCAACCAGGCTATTTTCAACTATAGGAGTATGCCGTATGCTATCTCCTTAAAATACGCCAGCTCAGGCTATATTTGCGAAGGTACGTGATAAGGCTATTTAGCCCGGAATATGCTCAAGATCTTAGTCGTGATGGATGATTGACTAGAAAAGCTAAAACTGTGACTAATATACTCACATCACCATCATCGCATTTTATACCAACCAGGCTATTTTCAACTATATGAGTACGCCGTATGCTATCTCCTCGAAATATGCCACCTCCACTATATTTACAAAGGTACGTGATAAGGCTATTTAGCCCAGAATATGCATAAGACCTAAGTCAGGAAGGATAATTGGCTATTTTATGCTGGTTATCTACTATTCATGCATCATCGAGTTTTACGCAGAGTTCGGCTTTTACGCCAACAAGATAATTATTTGGCTTTTATGCCAACCATCTTTACGCGGAGGCAGTTACCTACGTGGCTTGCATGCCATGATCTTCGAGAAGCAGTTATACGCGTTACCTTATAATGAGACACATGTCACACGCAGATTCAGAGGATTATTTGAATGTGGGTAGCAGTTATCATAACCGCAGTGTAAAGGAAGTCTTCTTCTTCACTATTTGGCTTTTATGCCAACAAGACAGCTATTTGGCTTTTACGCCAACAAGACAGTTATTTGGCTTTTACGCCAACCATCTTTACGCAGGAGCAGTTACCTACATGGCTTGTATTGCCGTGATCTTCGAGAAGCAGTTATACGCGTTACCTTATAATGTGACATGTGTCATACGCAGATCCAGAAGATTATTTAGACGTGGGTAGCAGTTATTATAACCGCCGCGTAAAAGATGCAACTTTTTTCACAGTTTGGCTTCTACGCCAACTGAACAGTTATTTGGACTGATCTCTATAAATAGAGACCCCTGGTCATAGGGGATCAGGGACGATCGGATCGAGGGGAGAATCAGATCAGAGTGGAGAAAACACACAGACAGGGACCGGAGGGGGCTTAATCAGAGATCAGAGAGAGAGAGCACATACATAGAGTGTTGGTTGACAACCTTGGCAACGAGAATTTAATCCCACTTGCAACCTTTGAAGCTTCTTCTTCTTCTACAACACTTTTTCATCATCGTGTGGTCCAAGGGACAAAGTGATCGACCGTAGATCAGACTCCTATAGCAATACTTCCCCAGAATTATTTTATTGTACTTAAACATCCTCGTATAGGATTAATTGTACTTTTTTTTAAGTTTGCAAGCAAGGGTTTTGTATAAACCTCTTTGTTTAAATCTCGCAAACAATAACGAATTAAATTTGAATACAATATTGCTCGAATAAAAGTTAGCCCGAGAAAGAATATTGTGTTTCGATGAAAGAGATAAGCGATAATGGATTTGCCTTAGAGTTTGGAAGAACGATCTTGAAATCAAGTTGGGAAAGATAACCTACGAAATCAATCCCAATGGAAACGATTATCCTACGGGAGCGCCGGTGTGGTAATTTTACGTACGGCGGGGCTGATCGAATTCACGACAACATGTTTGGTGATTATTCCAAACAAACTCGATGAATGGAAAGTATCAAAAGATGGAATAGACTTGGGCTTGAATATTTGAAACATAGTTCTTGAGGAATGCTAGAAGTAGACTATGGGATTACCGAATGGTAACATTGAAGTTGGATGATTTTGCTGGACGGATTATAATCACTGCATGAACGGACATGACTTGGTGGGTTTTATATAACTTGATGGAACAAAGTGAAATTATAAGGTATCTCGATCGTGTTAAAGATAAGCATAATGTTCAAACATTATTGTCTTGTACGAGCATAACTCTATGCCATACAAGCGTTACATTTGGATTAGGATAATTATCCAGCGGGAGCGTTGGCATGGTGATCTCATGTCCAACGAGGGTGATCGAACTTGCGGAAGACCGAGGCGTGACAACTAATAGATCGTCTTGACTTTTGGTTCGACATGATAAGATGAGTTTGGAAATGCAAGTGATCAAAATATTTCGGGGATAAGTTAGCCTTGAACCTGAAATAAATCACGCTTGATGGTTTCGTGAACGAATATATAAATCAGGTTGAACGACTTGAAGTTATAAATAAAGGTTTAGAATTGAATCTTGGTTTGGTGGACTAGACTTGGTATAGATAGAGATTCAATCAAAATATATTTGGAAAGATAGACTATACAAATTATTAGGCTTGTCCCGCGTCTTGAATATTGTGGATTTTACTGAACGTACTCGGACCCCGTACAAACGAACGTGTTATTGAGAGTAGGATAATCTGTGCTCGATGTTTAGAAATCTGAGTGAAACAAGCTTGGGTAGAATATTCTGTGCAAATGAACAATGGTTTGACCCTAGGAATTGGGGCGAACATCGTGCAACAAATTTGCACGATAAGTCGCATGCTTGAACTTGTACCTATGACCTTGTGAGTTGACCTAAAAATTAGGGAGATAACCCTATGCCGAGTGAATGAACCTGTATTACCGACTATAACATATTGCTTTAACAAGATATATAACTGGGCAGCAAGACTTAGGGTCAGACTTGGAACGGTAAACGTGTGCTATGTTGACCCGAACGGATAAACGCTAGTCCGTTTAATCGGATAAATCATGCTTAACGGTAGTGCAAATGTTTGGTTAAAATTGAAAATGACTTGGATTTGATTGACCCTATCGGAAGTATCCTTGTGATTCATAAAAATGAGAACCCTTGAGATTTTTGTAAGTAGCTTGTCCGATTTTACTATCTCTAAGTTTGGTTGAATGCATATGCTTGATGTACGCCTTGAACGTGTGCACGATCCAAGACTCAATAAGATGTGAAACTTGAGTGCTAAGATTTTGCTATGGCTAAGTTAGTTGACATGCATGTATTTGAAGGACGCTTCGAATATGTGCACGATCCAGACTCGCGATATGCTGATCTCGATGCTAGTGCAAGTGAATATCCACATGGACAAGTATAACGACTTGTATAAGTTTGCCTCAGCCATAGATCACTAAATCAAGATGGATTGAATGGACCATGCGTTAAGCAACATGTCCCGTGCTAAGGCACAAATAAGACTGACTCAGCATACACGCGATACTACTTAAGGATCGAATATAAGATTGTGTTCAAATGAATTTAGTGGTACCTATTGCAACAATTGGGATAGATTCAATAGTGCGATAGAATGACCTGCGCTTAGTAAGTCTCGAGGATGAGACTTTTTCTAAGTGGTGTATAATGTAATGACCCATTTTGCTCAAGCGGATTGCCGATTCAAACGACAAAAGTGCAACCCCGACCCGCTTTGCTCAGCGAGGATACTCGTTTGAGACAATGGATTTCCAGACTTGTGATTTCAGGAGTTTCGACATAGGCTTTCAGAGGCTCGCTCGGAGTATCGCTCGATCGAGACGAATCATCGCTAAGGTGGGTGGCTACGATGAACTTATCTTCGCTTAGCCAGCACACTTAAAATATGGATGTTTCATGCTAGTCGCTAGGTGAATCACCCTCTGCATGCTAAAATAAATACAACACACCTAGCTAAGGGAATAATACCAACATGTGTTGCTTGTGTTAGAACATAAAAATCAAAATATTGCTTATATATGTGGACCCTCATATGCTACCTTTGCCTTGTGCAACTAAACTCCGCTATACCTCGAGTAGAACGATATGGACATTACACTCTTCGTAGTGCACTTCTTTACTTGCTACATTGTACGACCCTAGATGATGTCGCTCGGTATGTCCCTTTACGGTTTCACTCCTCGGCTTACCTTCGGGCCCGAGCCAACGTAAATGCTTAAGTTTCGTATGAATACAAATGCTTGCCTGCTTATATGTTAACTTGTAATGTTGCCTCGATTCAGTGCTTGTCACACAAATTGTGCCACAATCAAGTAATACTATCGTGTATCGTGCATGCATCTTGTTAGCCAGAAGACTATCGATTAGTCCTTTTGTGTAAAATAAACCTGCAAGTATCCGGGACCGTTAGGTCGCCAAGGCAATCCCCGAACCAGGGGAATGCATCATGTCAAGTTACATCTGAACATAAATCATGGATTTTCATGTCAAGTTGTGTGAAATTCGTAACAAATAAACCATTGAGTTAGGAACGACCTGGGATGACTTGTAGCGAGGATCATGATCTGCGCTTACAACCATTGCCGTTTACTCAGAATAATGAAAGAACAAATAAAAGAACTCATTCAGTCGTGGACGCTTGTACACAAGCTTGATTTCCTCGGACGGGGCGTCGGGGCACCGTGACCGATCCGGCCTAGGGGGAGATCCGGTAGTCGCGCTAGTTTGTTCCTAGTTTGCCGGGGCATCGGAACCACCATTTTATTACGACTATGTCCATAATGGCTATGCCAGCGACTCCTATTCATATAAATAAGTCATCCTCGCTTAGCGGCAATCCGCGTGCAAGTTATTATATCGCATCCAATAAATTGAGACACTTTATCGGATATGATTATAACACACTCGAACATAATTGAACACTTGAACCTATTTTGCAAGACTTTTGGATAAACCGTATGCTCGTGCACCCAAAATAGAATCTTACCACAACGCTTATGTTTGCATATGCTATTGCCCTGGACTCATTAGATATATGCAGCTCGTGTTTGAATTAATTTAGTTTCCTTGGACAGGGAAGGATGACGGTAAGTTGGTAAGTCTCGCCGTGTTTCTTTACCTCGCATGGCGTACTGCCACACGAGTTAGGCTATTCAATATTGCTATGAAACTGATCCTAAGGCTAGACTAGAAAGATAACATAATAGATGGTGCACGAAACCTATTGAACATATTTGGATTTATCGAGCGGACGAGTAGCCTCCCCACCAGTGCATTCATTTAGTGATAACCCACCAGATTGCTTGCAGGTTACGGGAGAACCTTGTTAGGTGCAGATGCCTCCTTCGTGCGTGCTAAGGCGTGGAGTTCACTCTGGTGCCTTGGAGCGCTGCTTCCGGAACTGAAGCACATATACAAGACATAATATTGGAACATCGCCTATACATTATTCTATAAATATAGCCACTTGGTACGCTTTTATTGTTTTAGAGAGAGAGACTTGAGTGACTTGTAATCTCGGCTATGCGCCGCTTGTAATACTTGTTCAACATCAATAAAGAATTTGCTTTACTTCCATACTTGTGTTATTTAATGATTTCGCTATTGACGACTCAGTGAACTTGTTACTAATTGCCTATGCGTTTATTATTCCGGTGCACTCGGATAATCTGTGCGACTCTGTGGCTTAGACCTCTTACCGCCAGTCAGAACCACGGCCTTGCACGGGCGTGGCTCACGTTCGTGCGAAATCACGCCCAGATGGGTCAAGCGATCATCCCGTGGGAGCGCTGGCGCGGTGATTCTCGCCTAGCGGGGACGGCCAATTAGCCTGTGGGAGATCGGAGCGTGTCACTTGTCCCCCTTCTCATTGATCTCCGACACTGAGCTGTTATGCATCTTCCTTCGTCTCCAGCTTCTCGACCACCATATCGATGCTAGCTTCCATACGTAGTACCTCCTGTACAGTTGGGATCTTGTTGACATCAATTACTTTGTCAAGACCAAAATTTCTAATGATTAGCCTTACTATAAATCTGGGTGTCTTATTTTCTATTTCCATCTTCCACCGAAAAGTTCTCCTGTTCCATCCAGTTTTTTCACCCTTGGTTGGCCCAACCAAGCGGACGGTACGGTTCCCTCGAGATTCAATCTCATAAACTTGTCTACCATCGTGTCCAGCACTGAAGCTCCTCCGTACACATAAATCATCGAGCAGAGCATCATGCACGGTGCACGTTGTGGATGATCCATAGCTCCTCCGAAACTGTACAAATAGATGTGCACCCGTATCAGATTGAGTTTGTTGCATACATTTGCCTCCTCCCTGGTTTTGATCTACTGAAACAAATATCTCTACATTAGATTTTGGCAAACCACCTGTTATCAAAATCAGATTCGTGGAATAGCCCTCATCTTGAGACCGACCAACTATAATGGAACCGACAGACTGACCCTCAATCTTTGACTCATTTCTATTCATCGTTTAGTCTCGATCAACTAAATCCTTCGTAATCCTAAAATTATCTCGAAGACCTCCCAAAGTAAGTTTTTTATGATCCCCAAACTCCTATCGGACATCCCTCGAGCCTTCATCCAATGTTTATGGCCTACATGTACATCTCAGCGGCTTGAGCCTGTACATACCATAACATATATTTCCTTGAGCAAGCTGTTGGAAACCCTTCGTAGGCTTCCAATCTTTGTCCTCAAATATACTATAGTAACCATCATATATTAGCTTCCCTACCAAAACCAAGTTGTAGCATAAACTTTTTACATGATGACCCCCTTGAGAACATGCTTCTCACCAAGCTCTGTTGTCAAGTGCACATCACCGATACTCACAAATATAGTCGTCCCCTTATCGCCCATCTTCACACGTTCAAACCTACCATCTCGTTATGACATAAAGATCCTCATCTGTGGTATGGAATGATATGACGCTTCCGTGTCCAAGAACTAATTTTTATCAAGACACATGCCACATGGTTCCTCTGCGTTGGTTGGTACGATGATGAGATCTCCCACACTCGTAAAATCTACAAGATCATCCTTGTATTTAAGCTTATCATTTTTTAGCTTTATACAATTTCTTTTAAAATAACCTTGTTTGTCAAAGTAATAGCAGCTCGCTCGCCTTGCTATCTACACTCGCAAGATCTTGAGAACTCTCTATTGTCCTCGTTTGTGACATAAGTCTTTCCTCCCCGTAAAAAGTAACCAGAACAGATTCCTGTAACGATTCAATCTGCTTACATTAGACCTCGTCGTTTAATAAACTTTTTTGACTGCCTCTATCGTGATAATTTTATCAGGCGCGAAGTTGCTCACACACACAACCAAGGTCTCCCAGCTTATCGGCAGAGAACTCAACAACAATAGATCCTGAAGCTCATCTTCATCACAAAAACTGATTAATGTTACCCTGAACCTTGTTAAGATATTGTGCCACCGAGGCACCCTCTATGTACTCTGAGTTGACGAGTTAGCGAATAAGAAATGCTTTGTTGTTAGCCGTCTTCAGTTCATACTAATGCAGCTTCTTCTATAATACTTTGGCTGAACTCTCCATGGACAAGTGATGAGATACCGAATCGTCCATGTCACGACCCACACTCGAAATGTTCAGAAGCGAGTGCGTGGGTACGTCTAGCCTACGTCACAAAGTTAGTAGTAGAATGCCGTCTAGACCTCAATAAGCAATACAAGTCCAACTAATATCCAAATATACTCAAGCATAATATGCTAAAGGAAGATACATATTAGGAAAGAAAAACACTAAATATAATATCACAAAAATCACCAAGTCACATATGTATAATCCAATATTGCTTATACAAGCCATGTAATATTCCAGAGACAAATTCGGTCAATAACTAAGAAAATGTAACTAGTGAAAGACACTTAAACTAGAAAATACTAAATCTAGACCTCTCCGGAGATGTCCAAGGTGCAAGAGAGATCTCAACTATATCATCGTCCAAAAGTTCGAGAGTGTGGGGCATAGCATCCTAATATTTTAACATATCCAGTCAAGAGTGGAGCAAGTACTATTACAACTATAAAATTACATAATGCATGTATAAATCTATTATGATAGAAATTGTACAAGTAATAAAATCATATAATGGAAACATATAGAGGCAAGTAGAAGCATGGAACTAACAATATAAAAAATTGGCAACATATAAATAAGTAACAAGATAAACTGACAACATGTAAACAAGTAATTATGAATATCAAGATATGACAAAATCGGTTATATCGTATGACCTAGAATACATGGTTCGACGTGTAGGGGTTTGGCTAAATCTGGCACGTCGTACATGAGGTATACAACGGCTATCTATCGAATAGGAAAATTAAGTTTTACCACATGTCTAATAAAGTATTCGCTCGCCCGACTCTCTCTCTCATAACAATCATGAAAGACCAGTAATCACAAATTATAGGACACGAGTCAAGAACCAAAAAAATAGATAGTCACCACTCACGAAGAACGGATAATCACGAATCATGATATGGATAAACATATGTCACAAATATGGATAGTCACGAATCATGACACAGAGGCTCACTGTCATAACCCGTACCCGATACAAAGGCACGAGTATGTAGATACGTCCAGCCTACGCCACAACATCGACGGTAGAATATTATCTAGGTCATCAATACTATCTAACAATAATATACCACAATAATATATCACCTGTCAATATTATCTCATCTAGATATGAATACTCAATCACAAAATCTATAAGGGGAATCAACGCACAAATATGATATAAAGAGAA
Source organism: Iris macrosiphon (assembly GCA_036927795.1). Classification (NCBI taxonomy): domain Eukaryota; kingdom Viridiplantae; phylum Streptophyta; class Magnoliopsida; order Asparagales; family Iridaceae; genus Iris; species Iris macrosiphon. Next base: position 221,807,680 of record JAYESA010000004.1, on the reverse strand, counting down.
TCAGAAATAAGAGTCAAGATATATCTCACAATAATAGTCTAAGAGCTATCAACATCAATAGAAGTCTCAAATATATTATAATATCTTATCTCAAGAGCTGGAGACAAATTCAGTACAATAAAAGCTATCCAGCTACTGAGCTACAACTAGTGTATCATCTCTCTCAACTGGTACTAGCTCCCTCCTGAGCCAAAATCTCCAACTCTACTCCTGCCACATCATGTGGTCCATAATGGGTAGGATAACAATCCTCTATATCATCTAAAAAATACTATCCAGTCAGGATTGGAGTGAAGCACACCTCTAACAGTAGTTCCAATAAATAATAAAGACTATGTAACAGTAAATAGCCAGAAATACAGAATAATATAACAACTGGAAATATGGCAAGAATTGAATGTTGTAAAGTAAATGCAAGAGCAAGAAATATCATGTACAAGAATCAAGAACAGAACTAACTAAATGAGTGAGTACTAGCTTCGACATGTGATCGGCTTGGAAACTTACACAAGGATAGGGCCTGGTTAATCATATGTGCGGTATATGATCAACACTCATAAGGAGGAATATGATCACATATCTAATTAACACTCACCGCCCCCGACTAGTATAGTGGATCCAACTATGACAAGTTACGACACAAAATTATATGAGAAGGGGGCCATTATTCTCATGAATCAGTGTCTATACATGTACAAGAATCATAATACATGTACAAGATACACAAGGAATAATATCTCTTGACGGAATTCGAATATACCAATTCATGTAACCATGTGTCAAGAATTAAATATAACTACACTAGATACAAGAAACATAGAAGATATCATATACGAGAAACTATCAGAGAATATACTCGCCTAGAATCCGGGGTAAAGTATCAAACTGTATTTGTATCGTTACCTCAAAGACCTAAATATGGAATATTATGTCAACACAGTATTTTGGAGTGATAATGAAGTAAAAGTTAATTTCTAGGTCTCAAGCCTTTTCTATGTCAAACTAGGTCAAAATAGTCAAACTAGATCAACTCTAAGTCAAACGGTCAAATTAGTCAATTCTAGGTAACACTAGTCTATACCTAGGTTTCTAGGTCCATACCTTGTTATACTAGGCTATACTAGCTAATATCAGACACTAAGATACCATATATATATATATATATATATATATATATATATATATATATATATATATATATATATATATATATATATACTAGTTATCTACACTACCATCTAGTATTACCTTAGTTAATATCTATAACTTGATATCTAAAAAATACCTAATCTATTAACTATACCAATACCTAACTATTAACTAGTAATTCCTTATAATACCTTAACACCCTCAATAACTGGATATCATACACTAATACCTTAATATCATAACTTGTTGATATATATATACTAAACACCTAGCTAATCTTAACTTAACTGATACTAACTCTAAGGTGTTCACCTACTCAAGTGACTAACACCTACTCACGGGTTTAATATAAGTGCAAGCCTCACCTTACTATAGCTTATGACACTACCAACCTTACCTTGCAGTGCTTCGATCATAATCAGATGTACACAGTGCACTGGTACACTTGTTGAACATAACTGCTATCTCCCTATCGTCTGGAATCAAGGTTTTCACCCTATTGATACTCTAGATGACTGATACACCAAGTATCAGACTTGAACCCCTCCTTAATTACCCCCATCCTGACTGTACCACAAAACTCCCCCTACTGCACAGTCCTATAATTGCTAATGATACCTCACTATTGTCAAATTGCAGCAACTAAGGTTGTTGCCACTGCTACCTAGTATTGTTGTAGCATGTTGCACTGAATTATGCACAACACTGTGCATTCAGTCCTAATTCTCTCCTCACAGCTGCTGCTGTATGCTTTTACCCGAGTGCCTACAACCCCAAGTGTACCAAGTGCAGTGCTCTGACCCGAGCCCTCATCTCCTCCAATGCGAATAATGCTCATAAGAGTATCAGATACACCCACAGTTATGCTCAGGACACCCCATATACTAGCCTAAATAATACACCAAAGTGCACTAACATACACACTATACACACACTCACATATACCTACATAGACACATATATAACAAATACCTACAACACACCTATGAGTATATGCTGATACTCCATTAGTCCACAAACACCTCCACACAGACACTCTATAGAGAACCTATATATGTATACACCCACATCACCCTAATAATTTATATATACTTCAAGCTATACACATATATCAATATAATATTTAATATAATATACAATACACACACACCATGGCAATTTATCAAACACTAGTGGTGCACCACACTAGTATCACACTATATCTATGATACTCTTATGATACACTTAAGATACCTCTACCAAACCTCACCAAACTCTATCTAAAGCATATAAACACATTAATTATGTTAATTAGAGTATATATAGTACAATAATTAGCTATACTAAGTGTTGTGGTGAAATATGACATGTGTATCACAAGTGTCAAAGAAAAAATCTCCAAAATTATTTTGTATTATAGAGTATCATAATACGGCCTACTCGTATCCAATTATGGACACATATCTAGCTACACACAACCAATCTAGTGTCAATTTAGTCCAATTGACCAATTGACAAATACTTGGTGCACCAATCTCAGATTTCCTCCAAATTGGGTATAAAACTCAATATAACAATCACCATATGGGTCATTAGAATCTAATTCTTCTTCCTATAGGTAGTCCTAGTCCATATGTGGCTTCATAATGGTTAAATTGAACAATTAGAATAGAATAGAGGAAAAATTGAGGATTATACCTATAGGAGATGGATTTTCAATGAAATGCTCAATGCGACACAATTTGGACACAAGCTTCTAGCCAAATTCTTTCTCTCAAAGTGCTCCTTGCAATCCAAGCTCCAAAGCTCCTTTGATATTGAGAATGAAAGAGATTGGAAATGATTTGAGAGGAATTATTGGAGGAATGGGTTGATTTGGGGAAGAACTCAAATTGGGGCTAAAATTTGGAATAAAGAATGAAAAGAAGAGAGACACTCCCCCTTATGTGGTCGGCCATGCTACCCCTCTTCCAAGAATTATAAAATGACTAGGATACCCCCATTAGGTTGTCATGAATGATATTTGATTAGGGGAAAGCTTCTATTCCTAATGAAGAAATTATACTAATCTCTAATTAATAAGGGGATGACTTAAATTAGGCCTAATTGGGACTAGTCTAAATGTTGGGTCCATGGGTCATGTCAAGTTCAAATGGGTCCACTAACACCAAGTCTAATAAATATCATAGTCTACTAACAATAAATAATAAATATAATATACTAAAATTATACACAATATATAATTAATATGAAATGACAAAAATATACCTATTTAGAAAAATGGTAGTGATACTCACGAATCACGACATGATAAACACGGATCACAACTTGGACTCATGTATCAAAACTAGGATGATCACGATGTCACGACACGTATATAACTCAATCATGGATCAAGATAAATCATCCCTGTGCAAAAATCATAGTGTCAAGATAACTAGCAAGAATGAATAATAACATTCATAATATAAAGGTAAATCCACAATTATAATGTACTTGCCTTAGTTTATTTGGAGTCGATGTGCGCAACACGAACATGTCGACAAAAAATAGGTACATATGCTATACTACTCAAGATGATCCCAAGAGATATTTCTGGTCGACTAAGGAGGCGCCATCATGATACCGGAGCTGCCGGGGGCTCTGTGCTCCATTGGAAGTCGGGTGGTTACAGCCGACTGAAGTCGAAGGTGTCACCGTAGACCAGCACAATGCTAGCGAAGCTCCTTATGGGCATCTACCGGAGGCGTACGCACATGCGTGGTGCCATGTGGCACGGTCTCGGCACAATCGTGACACATGCGCACATAGACGCGATACCTTCACTGCATAGTCGCAGCTCAAGAGTGCACAGGCATGACATAGGCGTGACACGATACCGGAGGGCCTTTTGGACGGCGGGTTGGGCTCATGCGAGATCTTAGTTAGGAAATTTGGCGAGTGTATGAATGGATAAAAGGAAAGAGAAAGATTTATGGAGGGAGGAGGTGATAGAGATTAATTATAGAAAAAATGAGGGACCAAATTTAAGCAGGATGTCACAACCCGCACCCGAAAATCGGGCATGAGCCGTGGGTACGTCCAGCCTACGCCGCAGAATCGGCGGTAAAACGCTGTAAAGGTCCGTTCTAGGTCAACCAACTATCTAGATAACTCACAGAAAAACCCGGCATGACCTCTCCAAAGGAGGGCAAAACCATGCAATATATATATGTGAATAAAATCCTCTCCAAAAGGAGGGCAACCACGCAATATATATATGTCAATAATCTCAATCACAAAACTAGAGGAAGAATATAAGCACGATATGATATAAACAAAGAAACAGAACCAAGAGAGCAAGACAAACCAAAATGATACAGTCCAGGTCTAAAAGCTACAACATCTCACAGAAGCACAAAAGAATAAGTACAGTCATCCAAAATACAAACCACTGGAAAATAACCCAGGAAACCCACCTAGCTAACTAGGGTGCTATCGGCGTCTCCTCGGCGCACTCCTCCTCGGGGTCACAACAGTCGTCAATACCAGGCCCGTAGAACGTAGGGCAATAGTCCTCAGGATCCTCTGGAAAAAATATGCCCAGTCAGGACTGGAGCGAAGTACATAACTCTGAAAGCAACTCCAAATGCATGGTAAGGTGTATATGACGAGCAATAGAAAAGTAATCAAGATGCACAAAAAATAAATATATGCTGGAGCACAATAAGTAGCTGCAATGTAAACTGGAGAACAATACAAGTAGTGGAAAAGTAACTACAGATGAGAAACATGAATACTAGCTAAGTGCCTTAAGCACAAGTTCGTTATATGATCGGCTTAGGTTGCACATGAAGAACACTACGATAACTCCGTTATGCGTGAGTTGCATAACCGACATACACATAAATACTGTTGGCTTTGATCATATAACCAACTCACTACTCCCCTCCCCCACTAATACCATTGGATCCAACCACAAAACGCTACGTACATGATAATAGCTCGCGCACACGAAGGCGAGAGCACAAGAAGCACATGATAGCACATGATAATCAATACCCGAAGCACATGATGAAATACACGTGATAGAGTACCCACTGAACACGGTAAGGGGGATAGCACCTCATGACGGGATCCACTAGTACCAGCTTGTGTAATAAAGTGTCAGAATCAAGTATTACAGTTCTAGAACAGGTGATATAAACGCTATCATGAAATGGAAACTATCAGAGGTAGGTACTCGCCTGATGTCCTGAGCAACTGATGAGGATCGAGATCCGGACCCGTATCGCAGGGACCTAATGCAAAAAGCAAGGATTAAACAGGGTTCTAAGCATTTAAAATGATATAAAATAATTAAAAAACAGGCTTCTAGGGCTATTCTAGGTCGAACGGGTCAAACCGGTGAAATTCGGGTCAAAAAGTCAACCCGGGGTCCAAAAAGTCAACTCTAGGTCAAAACTAGGTCAAACGTTGACTTTTACGGTCAACGGGGACAATTATGGTCAAATCTAGGTCAAACTAGGGTGCCCCTGAAATTCTAGGTCAAACCGAGCTCATTAAGCTACTAAACTCACAAACTCGCCTAATCGAGATACCGGGATACCCTCGGTATCCGATACCTCGCCCTAGGCATATAGATATCTATCTCCTAGATAGATATATCTAAGTATCTAGCTATCTACCTATCTAGTATCTATCTATCTAAATACCTAGCTATCTATCTATCAATATCTATCTATCTATCTATCTATCTATCTATCTATCTATCTATCTATCTATCTAACTATCTCATAACTTATCTTACCTATTTATCCAACTACCTATCTATTAATTAGATATCCCTCTAACTATCTAATATATCTATAAACTAGTCTAACTATCAATCTCTCTAATCTATCTATAAACTATCTATTTATACCCAAACCTCGCTGCATGCTGGAGCTCAAAACGCTGCTGCTGCTCGCTGTTATTGCTGCGCTGCTGCTGCTGCATAATGGCTACTGCTGCTGCTGATGGTTCTGCTGCTCTTGCTGCTGCTACTGCTGCAGTTGGCTGCTGCTGTAGGCAGCAGCAGCTGCTGCACCTCACTGCAGTGGCTGAACCCCCCCTTCCTCTCACATACACACACACACACACCCATATATATACATATATATCATCCTATATATATATATATATACATACATATATAACTATATATATAACTACTAGATAGACATATATATACACACTCTAAACACTCTCTAACACACACACCTACACTCTCACAAATACACTAACACACACACACTCACACACTAATACACACACACACACATAAATATATATACATAGCTACATATATATATACACTTAATATATATATATATATATCTACACACACTCTCAACTATATATATATACATACACCTATATATATATATACACATAGACATATACATATACAAGTACATAAATATAAATACACACATATATATAAATATATATATACATATACATACATACATACATACATATATATAAATATATATATATATATAGACACATATTAATACAAACACAACCACGCACACAACACTCAAACCACACGCCCCACTCACGCCCAACGATCCCGACACTCACCAATACCCTAAAATATATAAAATATAGCCCGAAAACTCTAGCACACACTCTCCGATACTAACCCAACGCGCGTACAAGCCCGAAACGAGAAAACCAAGTCGAAATGGCCGTTCGGTCATTTCGACGAACACGTGGTGCGCGGCTCGGAAAACCTCCTGAAACGCACACCAAACGAACTCGGAATCGGCCCAAAATTTACCCACGCGCTCTACACGATGTCTAGATCCTAGAAAATGTGCTCCCACGTCAATTCTAGGCCCGTGGCGGAAACGCACACGCACTTAGAATCGGCGACGACGAAAAGCCCCAATTTTGCCTGAAACGCCCGTTTCTCCGCGACACGGCTTCCCGTGTCCGAACGGAGACACGCACTCACCCTCTAGACACCCGACAACGTCTACCTAGATCCATCTAACCTAGGATATCACCCAAAATTGGGCCAAATTCGGATTCCACCCGAATTCGACACAAAACCTAATGTCAAAGTCTCTAAACTCACCCAAACTAGTTCCAACTTTCTCCTACGGGTAGGGTTAGGGTCTAGGAGGGTTCTACAACACTAATTACACTACACAAAAATAATTAGGAAGGGAAAAGTTAGGTTTTACCTCTTGGGAGTTGGAATCCCAAGGCCAAAGTCTCACAATCCCTAGAATTCACCTCCCTCAAGCTCCAAGCCACCAATTCTAGCTCCCACACTAGATCTAAGCTCCTCACACCTAGGTTAGAGAAAATGTAAGGTTAGGGTTAGCTTAAAGAAGAAGAAATGGAAGAAAGAAGAAGAAAAATGGAAGAAGAGACTTACTTTGGAGGAAGAAGGAGAAGAAGAAGAAGTGGAGAAGAAGAAATGAAGAAGAAGAAGTGGAAGAAGTGGAATGAAGAGGAGGGGGGCTGCTCCTTGCTGCTGGAATTCGGAAATGGGGGGGGGGTAGGTAGGCCGGCCATGGAATTAAATGGGTACATAAGTCACCTAATTCCCAAAATGCCCCTACTCACTTAGTTTTGGGTTCCGGGTTCCAAAAGCACTCAAACTAGTTCCAAATCTCTCCAACTAACCTCCTAAAAATAAAATAATTATTCTAAGCCCCAAAATAATTCTCACAAGGGTGTGGGCTGGGTCGGACATGGGTCCACTAGGGTCTGACATGGGTCCAGGCTAGCCAAAACCCTAAAACAATCATAATAAAAATAAGACAAGCACTAATTAATTATAAATATAAATAATTAAATACAATACAATATTTATCAAATAAAAAAAAATATAACCCTATTTTCTAGAATTGGGTAGTGACAAGCCTACCCTCCTTAAAATAATTTTGTCCTCGAAATTAAAAGACGAAATTAGGACAGGAATGCAAAGAAAGAACCATACCTCAGGGCTCGAAGAGATAGGGGTATCGCTCGCGCATTTCATCCTCCCTCTCCCAGGTCGACTCCCCTGGAGAGTGATGCCTCCACGCGACGCGAACCAAGGGAATAGTCTGGTTCCTCAACACCTTCTCCCGCCGATCCAGAATCTCCACCGGCTGCTCTGGATAGCTAAGAGTAGGGCCCACTGCGATCTCCGAGTGATCCAATACGTGACTGGGATCCGCCACGTACCGTCTCAACTGCGACACGTGGAACACATCATGAACTCCCTCCAGCGTAGGCGGCAACTCAAGCCTATACGCCACGGCGCCGACCCTCTCGAGGACACGGAAGGGTCCGACGAAACGTGGGCTAAGCTTCCCGCCTCCACCGAAGCGAATAGTGCCCCGCGTCGGAGAAATCCTCAGGAACACCAGATCTCCAACCTAGCACAAACAAGGTCTCTGCACTTAGTCTAAAACAAGCAATCACAAAAAAACACAAGAACAAAATCTAGATTCTAAGCTATACCTCGAACTCCAAAGGTCTCCGGTGGCTATCGGCCCAATGCCGCTGCCTGTCCTGCGCCACCCGAAGTCTATCTCTAATGAGCTTGACCTTCTCCGCTGCATCGATCACCATTTCTGGGCCAAGCAAAGCTCTCTCACCTACATCATCCCATGACAACGGAGTACGACACCTCCGTCCATACAACGCCTCAAAAGGTGACATCTCGATACTGGCTTGGTAGCTGTTGTTGTAAGCAAACTCTACCAAGTGCAAGTGATCCTCCCAAGAGCCTCTGAAATCCAAAACACAGGTGCGAAGCATGTCCTCAAGTGTCTGAATGGTCCTCTCTGACTGACCATCTGTCTGCGGGTGATACGCACTACTAAACTTGAGCTGGGTGCCCAAGCTAGCCTGCAGACTCCTCCAGAAATGCGAGGTAAAGCGACTATCTCGATCTGATACTATGCTCACTGGAACTCCATGCAGTCTGACTATCTGGCGCACATACATCTCTGCTAGTCTCTCTGTAGACGTACCCACTTTGAATGGTAGAAAGTGGGCCGATTTGGTCAACCTGTCCACGATGACCCAAATCGTATCTTTCCCGCCTGGAGAACGGGGAAGTCCAGAAACAAAATCCATTGTCACATGCTCCCATTTCTACTCCGGAATGGGTAGCGGCTGGAGTAATCCTCCTGGCCTCTGCCTCTCCGCCTTCACCTGCTGGCACACTAAGCATCGGGATACGAAGTGTGCTACCCCTCGCTTCATCCCGTACCACCATACATGCTGTCTCAGATCTCTATACATCTTGTTGGCACCGGGATGCATAGAGTACTGGGATCGATGCGCCTTCTGGAGAACCTCCTCGCGCAACGACCCACTCGGCACACACAACCTGGTACCGTGCCGCAATGAACCATCATCAGCAATGGTGAAGTCGTCTGCTAAACCCATCTGAACCTGGGCCCTGATGCTCCTCAGGGACTCATCCTCAAACTGTGTAGCCCTGATCCGGTCTACCAACTCTGACTGAATCTGCAGTCCCCACATCTGCATCTCAACTCCAGGCACTATCACCTCAATGCCCAAGCTCTCTAGATCTGCCAGAAGATAACGATCTGTAGTCAGGCACATAGCTACCGGATACCTGCTCAACGCATCCGCAACTACGTTTGCCTTCCCTGGATGGTACTGCAATGATATGTCGAAGTCTTTCATCAACTCCAACCATCTCCTCTGCCTCATGTTCAGCTCTTTTTGGGTAAACACATACTTCAAGCTCTTGTGGTCTGTGAAGATCTCCACACGCTCTCCGTATAAATAGTGTTTCCACAACTTCAGAGCAAAAATGACCGCTGCCAACTCCAAATCGTGGGTAGGGTAATTCTTCTCATGAGGACGTAATTGCCTGGAAGTATAGGCAATCACCCTCCCATTCTGCTGCAACACACAACCCAGTCCCTTCCCCGATGCATCACTATAGATAGTGAATCCTCCAGAACCTGATGGCAACGTCAACACTGGAGCTGTCGTCAACCTCCTCTTCAGCTCATCAAGGGCGATCTGGCACTCCTCTGACCAAACAAACTCCACGTCCTTCCGGGTCAGCTTGGACAACGGCTCTGCAATCCGGGAAAAATCCTGAACAAATCTTCGGTAGTAGCCTGCCAGTCCCAAGAAACTTCTGACCTCGGCTACTGAACTCGGAGCACTTCATGCCTCAACTGCCACGATCTTTCTCGGATCCACCGAGATACCCTCTCCAGTCACCACATGACCAAGGAATTCAACCTTGTCAAGGAAGAACTCACACTTCGAGAGCTTTCCATAAAGCTTCTCCTTCCTGAGAGTCTCCAGCACTATCCTCAGATGCTCCTCGTGCTCCTCTGGGGTCTTCGAATACACCAAGATGTTATCTATAAACACCACTACAAACCTGTCCAGATGCTGATGGAACACCTTGTTCATCAGATTCATGAACACTGCCGGGGCATTAGTCAACCCAAACGGCATCACCAAGAACTCATACTGTCCATATCTGGTCCGAAAAGCTGTCTTCGGAATATCCTCCTTCCTGACCTTCACCTGGTGGTAGCCTGTCCTCAGATCAATCCTGGAAAACACCCTCGCTCCGCTCAACTGGTCAAAAAGATCATCAATACGCGGCAGCGGATACTTGTTCTTGATTGTGAGGTTGTTCAGAGCCCTGTAGTCGATACACATCCGTATCGACCCATCCTTCTTCGGCACAAAAAGTACCGGAGCACCCCACAGAGAAGAACTAGATCTGATAAATCCCTTGTCCTGTAGCTCATCCACCTGCTTCTTCAACTCTATCAGCTCACTGTTGCTGACTCTATAGACGTGCTGGGATATCGGCTCCGCGCCTGGCACCAAGTCTATAGAGAACTCCACGTCTCTGTCCGGAGGTAACCCTGGCAACTCCTCCGGAAAGACATCCATGTACTCCTCTATCAGTGGATGTAGCGACCTCGGCTCTACCACCAGGGCTCCGCAGAAGACTTCCTCTGTCTGCTCCGCTGCTCCTCTGGCAAACTGAAACTCTGGCTCACCTGGCGGACTAAACAAAACTCTGCCTCCACGACAATCTATACTAGCATAATGCGTACTTAACCAATCTATCCCGAGTACAACATCGTAACTCGGAAGTGGCATTACGAGTAGGCACACACTCAACTCCCGGCCTCCCAAGGTAACTCTCGGTCTCTGCAGACATCACGGACTAGGATGATACCACCCCCGGTCGTGATCTTGCAGAGTCTAGCTAAAGGTTCAGCAACAAGATGGTGTCTTAACAGCAAAAAATACAGACACAAAGCTATGGGAAGCATCGGAATCAAATAAAGCAAGTGCTGGAATGGAATCAAGAAGAACACAGATCAAAAGAAGTCAATATAGTGCAAGAACGATATCATCAAAGAAGGACAGTAATATTGCAAAAGAAAACAATTTCAGGAAAAATTAAGATAGCAAGAAAAATCAGGAGGGGTCCTAGTTGTGATTGAGCACACTCTCTCTCAGCCTATCTCCTATATCCTATTGCAGGTAAACCTAAAAAGCAGACCTGCATGGGCCACCACCAAAAACGTGTCACGACCCGCACCCAAAAATCGGGCATGAGCCGTGGGTACGTCCAGCCTACGCCGCAGAATCGGCGGTAAAACGCTGTAAAGGTCCGTTCTAGGTCAACCAACTATCTAGATAACTCACAGAAAAAACTGACATGACCTCTCCAAAGGAGGGCAAAACCACGCAATATATATATGTGAATAAAATTCTCTCCAAAAGGAGGGCAACCACGCAATATATATATGTCAATAATCTCAATCACAAAACTAGAGGAAGAATATAAGCACGATATGATATAAACAAAGAAACAGAACCAAGAGAGCAAGACAAACCAAAATGATACAGTCCAGGTCTAAAAGCTACAACATCTCACAGAAGCACAAAAGAATAAGTACAGTCATCCAAAATACAAACCACTGGAAAATAACCCAGGAAACCCACCTAACTAACTAGGGTGCTATCGGCGTCTCCTCGGCGTACTCCTCCTCGGGGTCACAACAGTCGTCAATACCAGGCCCGTAGAACGTAGGGCAATAGTCCTCAGGATCCTCTAGAAAAAATATGCCCAGTCAGGACTGGAGCAAAGTACATAACTCTGAAAGCAACTCCAAATGCATGGTAAGGTGTATATGACGAGCAATAGAAAAGTAATCAAGATGCACAGGAAATAAATATATGCTGGAGCACAATAAGTAGCTGCAATGTAAACTGGAGAACAATACAAGTAGTGGAAAAGTAACTACAGATGAGAAACATGAATACTAGCTAAGTGCCTTGAGCACAAGTTCGTTATATGATCGGCTTAGGTTGCACATGAAGAACACTACGATAACTCCGTTATGCGTGAGTTGCATAACCGACATACACATGAATACTGTTGGCTTTGATCATATAACCAACTCACTACTCCCCTCCCCCACTAATACCATTGGATCCAACCACAACACGCTACGTACATGATAATAGCTCGCGCACACGAAGGCGAGAGCACAAGAAGCACATGATAGCACATGATAATCAATACCCGAAGCACATGATGAAATACACGTGATAGAGTACCCGCTGAACACGGTAAGGGGGATAGTACCTCATGACGGGATCCACTAGTACCAGCTCGTGTAATAAAGTGTCAGAATCAAGTATTACAGTTCTAGAACAGGTGATATAAACGCTATCATGAAATGGAAACTATCAGAGGTAGGTACTCGCCTGATGTCCTGAGCAACTGATGAGGATCGAGATCCGGACCGGTATCGCAGGGACCTAATGCGAAAAGCAAGGATTAAACAGGGTTCTAAGCATTTAAACTGATATAAAATAATTAAAAAACAGGCTTCTAGGGCTATTCTAGGTCGAACGGGTCAAACCGGTGAAATTCGGGTCAAAAAGTCAACCCGGGGTCCAAAAAGTCAACTCTAGGTCAAAACTAGGTCAAACATTGACTTTTACGGTCAACGGAGACAATTATGGTCAAAGCTAGGTCAAACTAGGGTGCCCCTGAAATTCTAGGTCAAACCGAGCTCATTAAGCTACTAAACTCACAAACTCGCCTAATCGAGATACCGGGATACCCTCGGTATCCGATACCTCGCCCTAGGCCACGTGCCCCGCCTAAACCCGCTAAAACCTATGCTAGCACGCATAATTATATATATATAAACATATAAAAATCACTCCAAAGCATTTCCTAGGCTAATGCTCAAATACCCCGCTCGAAACTCAATACCTTGAATATCTCAAGGTATCGAGATACCTCGGTATCTCAAGGTATTGATGTTTCGCCCTAAGGCCCTCTAACTAGCTATCTAGCTATTAATTATGCACCTAGTTATTAATCTAGGCTAGGTAATATAGATATCTACTATCTATTAATACATCTAAGTAGGTATCTACCTATATACATATATATATCCACACACATATACCCCATACCCATTATCTTACCTAATCATAACATATATATATATATTACCTATCAAGATATCTATATATATATATATATATAACTATAGGCATATAGATATCTATCTCCTAGATAGATATATCTAAGTATCTAGCTATCTACCTATCTAGTATCTATCTATCTAAATACCTAGCTATCTATCTATCAATATCTATCTATCTATCTATCTATCTATCTAACTATCTCATAACTTATCTTACCTATTTATCCAACTACCTATCTATTAATTAGATATCCCTCTAACTATCTAATATATCTATAAACTAGTCTAACTATCAATCTCTCTAATCTATCTATAAACTATCTATTTATACCCAAACCTCGCTGCATGCTGGAGCTCAAAACGCTGCTGCTGCTCGCTGTTATTGCTGCGCTGCTGCTGCTGCATAATGGCTGCTGCTGCTGCTGATGGTTCTGCTGCTCTTGCTGCTGCTACTGCTGCAGTTGGCTGCTGCACCTCACTGCAGTGGCTGAACCCCCCTTCCTCTCACATACACACACACACACACCCATATATATATATATATATCATCCTATATATATATATATATACATACATATATAACTATATATATAACTACTAGATAGACATATATATACACACTCTAAACACTCTCTAACACACACACCTACACTCTCACAAACACACTAACATACACACTCACACACTAATACACACACACACACATAAATATATATACATAGCTACATATATATATACACTTAATATATATATATATATCTACACACACTCTCAACTATATATATATACATACACCTATATATATATATACACATAGACATATACATATACAAGTACATAAATATAAATACACACATATATATAAATATATATATACATATACACACATACATATATATAAATATATATATATATATAGACACATATCAATACAAACACAACCACGCACACAACACTCAAACCACACGCCCCACTCACGCCCAACGATCCCGACACTCACCAATACCCTAAAATATATAAAATATAGCCCAAAACTCTAGCACACACTCTTCGATACTAACCCAACGCGCGTACAAGCCCAAAACGAGGAAACCAAGTCGAAATGGCCGTTCGGTCATTTCGACGAACACGTGGTGCGCGGCTCGGAAAACCTCCTGAAACGCACACCAAACGAACTCAGAATTGGCCCAAAATTTACCCACGCGCTCTACACGATGTCTAGATCCTAGAAAATGTGCTCCCACGTCGATTCTAGGCCCGTGGCGGAAACGCACATCACTTAGAATCGACGACGACGAAAAGCCCCAATTTCGCCCGAAACGCCCGTTTCTCCGCGACACGGCTTCCCGTGTCCGAACGGAGACACGCACTCACCCTTTAGACACCCGACAACGTCTACCTAGGTCCATCTAACCTAGGGCATCACCCAAAATTGGGCCAAATTCGGATTCCACCCGAATTCGACACAAAACCTAATGTCAAAGTCTCTAAACTCACCCAAACTAGTTCCAACTTCCTCCTACGGGTAGGGTTAGGGTCTAGGAGGGTTCTACAACACTAATTACACTACACAAAAATAATTAGGAAGGGAAAAGTTAGGTTTTACCTCTTGGGAGTTGGAATCCCAAGGCCAAAGTCTCACAATCCCTAGAATTCACCTCCCTCAAGCTCCAAGCCACCAATTCTAGCTCCCACACTAGATCTAAGCTCCTCACACCTAGGTTAGAGAAAATGTAAGGTTAGGGTTAGCTTAAATAAGAAGAAATGGAAGAAAGAAGAAGAAAAATGGAAGAAGAGACTTACTTTGGAGGAAGAAGGAGAAGAAGAAGAAGTGGAGAAGAAGAAGTGGAATGAAGAGTAGGGGGGCTGCTCCTTGCTGCTGGAATTCGGAAATGGGTGGGGTAGGTAGGCCGGCCATGGAATTAAATGGGTACATAAGTCACCTAATTCCCAAAATGCCCCTACTCACTTAGTTTTGGGTTCCGGGTTCCAAAAGCACTCAAACTAGTTCCAAATCTCTCTAACTAACCTCCTAAAAATAAAATAATTATTCTAAGCCCCAAAATAATTCTCACAAGGGTGTGGGCTGGGTCGGACATGGGTCCACTAGGGTCTGACATGGGTCCAGGCTAGCCAAAACCCTAAAACAATCATAATAAAAATAAGACAAGCACTAATTAATTATAAATATAAATAATTAAATACAATACAATATTTATCAAATAAAAAAAAAATATAACCCTATTTTCTAGAATTGGGTAGTGACACAGGATAGATTCCTGGAAGCTTTTTAGGGTTTAGTATTCCATAATGAAAAGTCCAAAATGTTATATAAAGTTTGTTTAATTACAGAATTTGTCATGACCTGCACCCGGATGATCGTGCACGAGTACGTGGGTCCGTCCAGCCTACGTCGCTGTATCGACGGTAGAACGCTGTCTAGGTCATCAGTATCTATCTATCATCTACTACAATAATATCCAACTCCATAAAGAGACAATGATATAATAATATAATATAAAATACTTAATCACAGAACTAAAGTACGATAAGATATCAAAGGAAAAATCACAAACACAAAGTCTAAACAATAATACAATCTAAACTTCGTATAATAACATCAAAATCTCAAATATAAGCCAAAAATAAATTCGGTACAAAAATGCTCAAAGGAACAACTAAGATAGACTAGTAATTCTGGCTAGACCTCCCGACAATCATACCTGAGCTACAAGGTCCATGTCTGCTACTCCCTCATGCGGTCTGTATAAAGTCGGACAACAATCCTCTAAATAATAATCTAGAAAAATATATCCAGTCAGGATGGAGCGAGCACACCTCTCACAGCAGTTCTTATTAAATGACAAAGACTATAAAATAGTAATAGTAAGTGCAATACAAGATAAGAATAATTAACTGAATCATAACTGATAGTATCATTATGGGAAATGGATAAACACAACTGTATGGCATGGAAGGTAAAGAGCAGTATGAGAAATAGTAATACAAAACTATATGGTAGAGAAATAAATAGACAGAGCAATAGAGAACATCTCAGTAAAAATAAATTAGACAAGAAGAAACTATACTAACTACGTGCTTTGAAGTATTAGTGTTGACATGTGATTGGCTAGAGAACTTGCACAGTAAGATAGAGCCTGGCTAATCGTACGTGAGGTGTATGCTTAACACTCATAGTACTTTCTCTTACACAATAAGGGTATAAACACATATCTGACTAGTACTTTTCCACCCCGACTAGTACAGTGGATCCAAACCATGACACGTCATACAAGAATAACTTGCAAGGTAAGGGTAACTTACACAGTAAGCAAAAAAGCAACAATTCATGACGAAGATCCATACTATACCAATCCGTGTACCATTGTGTCAGAAATTAAGTAGAACATCACTAAGTACATGAATCATAGTAAATATCATATAAAAAAACTATTAGAGAATATACTCGCTTGAGGTCCAGAGCAATGAATGAGACTCGATATTTAAACTGGTGTCACACAGACCTATATATAAAATTATATGTCATTTGGATATAACAAAGTAATAACAATCTTAAATAAGTTAAATATGATTTTCTAGCTCATTTCTAGGTCGTATTAGTCAAGCTAGGTTGATACATTGATTCTAGGTTCAAAACTAGCTTCTAAGTTGGTAAAACTAGCTAATACTAGGTGATACTAGGCTATAGCTAGGTATCTAGGACATACCTTATACATATATATATATAGGATACTAGGCCTCACATGGGTATATAAACTAATTATATATATGATATCTCGTAATTCTAGTTACCATCTAATACCCTAGATATGAACTAATATCTTACCTATTACCTTATCTAATATCTTAAACAAATACTCTATAACTTACCAATGCCTCACTTATACCCATAGCTTGGTATTAACTATTACCTGACTCATAGCCAGTATCTCAACATCTCATAACCTATTACCTTACCTAGATGCATCTTCATTATCTTGATACTAGGATAACTAAAAGATAGAATACTCCTAGTACCTAATATATATATATATATATATATATATATATATACCTTAACCCATAACTTATGGTCCAAAGTATATAATATAGTATTTGATATCACATTGATATCATCTACCAATGATACTATAATACACCATACATGGTCCTCACACTATTACCTACATATGATACCCACAAGACACACTTTAAGATACTCATATATACAATACCTTACTCACTCCTATACTTGTACCTATCATACACTAACCCAACTCCCTCACTTCACTTTATTTGCACTACCCACTGCCTTCACAACCCACACTTGCTGTTACAGTCCAAACATATCTCCTACCTACTGTTCTGCTACCTACAAAACAGAACACACCCACCCATATTTGTCAGATGCCAAGACTTGAACTTTAGCACATTCACTAATACTCTATAATACAACCTCTAACACTCACCTCCAAATGACACTCTCAAAGTTAGATGCACATCCCTTATAGAGAAGATGAAGTAGAGTAATGGAGATGAATGAAATAAAATAAAATGAAGGCTTGGGAAAGGGATTGGTCATGTAGGATGGGTTTGAGTTATTCACATGTTTGACATTCTCCACTAATTGAATTAAATGGGATGAACCAAATTTGTTAGGGTGACATCTAACTAATCTAGAAGGAATATTCTATTCATGACAAATATGTGCTAATAAATTCTAGTTAGCTAACACTAATACTAACACTAAAAAATTCTAGACTAACCACTATCATAGTATAATATAATATTAGATATATACAAAATTATCAAAATATTCCTACGGTGGAAAGTGATGGTTACAATCCTACCCCCCTAGAAAATTTTTGTCCTTGAAATTTAAGGATGGTTGTACCCCTCTCTAGGTCAAAATCTCCAATCTATCTAAAATTATACAAGCATACAAATTAAGTAAGTCACTAATTATTGTCAATATGCATTGTGTTGGTCCCTGTCCGTCATGATATTGCAATATCTATCAAGGGTATACTACTAACTATACTAGTTATATAACACAAAGCAACTATAAGGCACCAAAGAATCAATCAAATCAATAGATGAAAAAAGTACAGAAAGAAAAAACAGAACGAAACCTGCTAACCCAACACCTGTAGCATTTGTCTCCTTAACTGCCATTGCAAATGCTCTGCCCTACTGGGGTGGCTCCCTACACGGGTGCTGAGCAATCTGCGGTGCCACAGGTGGCCTAACTGGACCCCTCTATTCTTACTGTGTGGAATACTTGCACTCCTACTCTCCATGATACTCCCTTATATTTCCTACCTCAATATCACATTGATACACTCATATAATACTATCACACACAATACTTACTGATATTAAACTAACACATTGCTCCTATCCCACATCACTCATCCTACTCTGGATATACCTTGGACACTTGCACCCTCTAGGCATCCTTGGTATACAGTCACTAACTCCATAATAATACATTCTTTAACTATACTTTGACACCTGTCTTAGAACTATTGCTACAATGGTACTATATTATGAGTTAGTTCGAGGCCTACACACTGATATATAATACTCATATACCCAACCAGGAATCACTCTGAGACTCACAAACTATACTCCCAATAATCAGCACTGATACTCAACTAGACACCAACCTATCTGCAAGTTACCAAACTACTACACTATCCAAAAAAGCTATCTCAGAAACTAATTAAGGTAAAACTCTATAATGAATTGAACTATAGAAACTGAAGATATATTTTTCCTAAGCTAGTAGAGTGATGGAACAAAACTCAATGATTACAGGGTTGAGTGTTAGAAACAATATGTTAAGAACCAATTTAAGATATAATCGGATAATCATACACGTCTATCTGAAATTATGTTACCCAGAATCCTTGCCACGCAAGTAAGCATAGCTGCGATAAAATATAAAGTCTGTAACTAAGGTACATACCTCTAGAATCATGTTATCTAAATTTTTTGTCCTGTCGCTAGCTTGGCTGCGAAAATGCTAAATTCTATAATCA
Organism: Iris macrosiphon; assembly: GCA_036927795.1. Lineage (NCBI taxonomy): Eukaryota > Viridiplantae > Streptophyta > Magnoliopsida > Asparagales > Iridaceae > Iris > Iris macrosiphon. The sequence goes on along the minus strand of JAYESA010000004.1, from coordinate 221,788,002 downwards.
AGAAAAATATATCCAAAATCAAGCTCTATGTCTTCGCCATGCCAGCTAGTATAGTGATAAACTCTAGACTCCATAACTAAAGTAGACGGTTAGCTTTCTTACTGTTCTTGTCCATTTACGTTATCAGAATATACCTTAACTTAGTCTATAAGATTAATCTGGATACAAGAATCAAATTCAATAATGGACAAGTACAAAGGCGAAGGTAAAACAAAGCAAGTGAAAATAGATTCAAAATAAGATTCTTAAGGGTCATCCCAGAAATCTCTCAAAAAATCATAATTTGTGATTGAGTATTCTCGCATCCTAATATCCTATATCCTATCTCAGGCTCATAGTAGTACAACTAAGATGTTGCACTAGCATGACATCGTACTAATTGCGAAGTCTGACCTGCATGAGCCACTATAAAAATGTGTCACGACCCGCACCCGGATGATCGGGCATGATTACGTGGGTACGTCCAGTCTAAACCGCAGCATCGATGGTAGAATATTTTCTAGGTCATCAATATCTATCAATCATCTCATACAATAATATCCAACTCCATAAGGAGACAATGGTATAACAATATAATATAAAATATTTAATCACAGAACTAAAGCACGATAAGATATCAAATAAAAAATTAAAATCACAAACACAAAGTCTAAACAATAATACAACCTACACTTCGTACAATAACATCCAAATCTCAAATATAAGCAAAAAATAAATTCGATACAAAAATGTTAAAAGGAACAACTAAGATAGACTAGTGATTACGGCTAGACCTCCCGACAATCACACCTGAGCTACATAGTCTATGTCTGCTACTCCCTCTTGCGGTCCCTAAAAATTAGGACAATAATACTCTAAATAGTCATCTAGAAAAATATATCCATTCAGGATGGAACGAGCATACCTCTCACAACAGTTCATATTAAATGACAAAGACTATAAAACAGTAATAATGAGTGCAATACAAGTTAAGAATAATAAACTGAATCATAAATGACAGTATCATTATGGAAAATGGATAAACACAACTATATGGCATGTCAGGTAAAGAGCAGTATGAGAAATAAGAATACAAAACTATATGGTAGAGAAATAAATAGACAGAGCAATAGAGAACATCTCAGTGAAAATAAAATAAACAGGAAGATACTATACTAACTACGTGCTTTGAAGTATTAGTATTGACATGTGATCAGCTTGAGAACTTGCACAATACGATAGAGCCTGGCTAATCATACGTGAGGTGTATGCTTAACCCTCGCAGTACTTTCTCTTGCACAGTAAGGGTATAATCACACATCTGGATAGTACTTTTCCATCCCCGACTAGTACAGTGGATCAAAACCATGACACGTCTTACAAGAATAACTTGCAAGGTAATGGTAACTTGCACAGTAAGAATAAAAAATAATAATTCATGACGGAGATCTATACTATACAAATTCGTGTACCATCGTGTCAGAAATCAAGTAGAACATCACTAAGTACATGAATCATAGTAAATGTCATATAATCAGAGAATATACTTGCCTGAGGTCCAGAGCAAATAGTGAGCCTCGCTATTCAAATTGGTGTCACACAGACCTATATATATATATATGAAATTCTATGTCAATTGGATGTACTGAAGTAATAACAAGTTTAAATAAGTTAAATATAATTTTTAGGTCATTTCTAGGTCGTATTAGTCAAGCTAGGTTGATACATTGATTCTAGGTTCAAAACTAGCTTCTAAGTTGGTTACAAGGCAAAACTAGCTAATACTAGGTGATACTAGGCTATACCTAGGTTTCTAGGACGTACCTTATACATATATATAGGATACTAGGCCTCACATGGGTATGTAAACTAATTATATATATGGTATCTCATAATTCTAGTTACCATCTAATACCCTATCTATGAACTTATATCTTACCTATTACCTTATCTAATATCTTAAACCAATACTCTATAACTTACCAATGCCTCACTTATACCTATACCTAACTATTACCTGACTCATAACCAGTATCTCAATATCTCACAACCTATTACCTTACCTAGATGCATCTTCATTATCTTGATACTAGGCTCCCTAGAAGATAGGATACTCCTAGTACCTAATATATATATATATATATATATATATATATATATATATATATATATATACCTTAATCCATAACTTATGGTCCTAAGTATCTAATATAGTATTTTTTGATATTATCTACCAATGATACTAGAATACACCCTACATGGTCCTCACACTATTACCTACACATGATACCTACAAGACACACTCTAAGATACTCATATACACAATACCTTACTCACTCCTATACTTGTACCTATCATACACTAACCTAACTCCTTCACTTCACTTCATTTGCACTACCCACTGCCCTCATAACCCATACTTGCTGTTACAGTCCAAACACATCTCCTACCTACTGTTCTGCTACCTATAAAACAGAACAGACACACCCACATTTGTCATATGTCAAGACTTGAACTTTATCACATTCACTGATACTCTATAATACAACCTCTAACACTCTCCTTCAAATGACACTATCAAAGTTATATACACATCCCTTATAGATACTAACCCTCTCCAATCTTCACTTGCACTCACTCACTTGAGCTCACTCTTGCTGAAGACCACACCTTCTCATTGTGCAGGTGGACCCCTCTTCTACTAGCACCTGGTACTCCACACATCTGAACACCTATACAGAGATCCACTATTTTATACCCCACACTTGTCACTACCACATTTCTAGAATAGGAGTATTTTTGTTATTTGTATTATTTATTATTGATATATCTTTGTTTCATAATAATTGGTATATATATATATATATATATATATATATATATATATATATATATAAGATGGTTGTATGATAGCTCCTTAGTTAGACTAATTATTATTGAACCTAAGTGAACCCAACTAGACTTGTCATGACCATTAGTGCAACACATTTGGTTTAGTTATGGTTGACTAGTCATATAAGAGGAAATGGGTCAATAACCCCTTATAATTAAATTAAAAATCCTCTTAGTTAAACCCCTTAATTAAAATAACTCTTCATGAAAACCCATAGGGGCAACTTGGACATATCAAATGGAACTAACCGTAACCCTAGAGGTGGTCGGCCCTATATTAGAGGGGAGGAGCCTCATTAATGTCCACTACTTCATTTATTTGCTCTTCATTAGTTCATCGTCAAAATCCATTCATTTCTCCACCAAATTCCTCCAAACTAATCCCAATTCCTCTTATTTTCATCCCCAAGAAGAGCTAGAGGCTTGAAGATTGTAAGAGGCTAGTGGTAGAAGAGTTTTGCTAGGAGTTGGTATTTATTTCTTATCATTGTGCTCATTTGAAGGAGCCACATTAGGAATCCATCTCCCAATAGGTAACACCCTCAAATATCTCTCTAAATTCTGTTTTTATTATGTGTTTGACCATTAGGAGCCACCTATGGATTAGGAATACCCATAGGAAGGAGAATGAGCTTCTATTGGTTCCCATTATGATTTCTACATGAATTGTGCTCAAATTTGGGATTTTGTGCTTATGGGTGTGTTTTCCTCTAATCTTTATGGTAACAAATCATATATATATATATATATATATATAGATATATATATATATATATATATATATATATATATATATATATATATACATATATATATATATATATATACATATATATACATATATATGTATATATATATATATATATATATATACATATATATGTATATATATATATATATATCTATATACATATATATATATATATCTATATATATATACATATATATATATATACATATATATATATACATATATATACATATATATATATATATACATATATATATATATATATATACATATATATATATATATATACATATATACATATATATACATATATATACATATATATATATATATATATACATATATATATATATATATAATAGTATAGTATAGCATAGTATAGTATAGTATAGTATAGTATAGTATAGTATATGTATATATATATATATATATATCTATATATATATATATCTATATATATATATATATACATATATATATATATATATATATATATATATATATATATATATATATATATATATATATATATATATATATATATATACATATATATATATATATATATACATATATACATATATATATATATATATACATATATACATATATATATATATATATATATATATATATATATATATAATAGTATAGTATAGCATAGTATAGTATAGTATAGTATAGTATAGTATAGTATAGTATAGTATTAGTGCATATTGGGGGTTTTGGCATGTAGGTTGGTTGGGTATCATGAGTCTCTTGATTTGTGCATACAAAGTATTTGATAAATTTTCTATTACTAGAAGTGTATCTAGTTAGATATTATACTCACTGTTATATATATGTGTATTAGAGTGTTATAGTGTTTGAGTGTGTATACCAATGTGTGTGTTTGTGTGTGTGTGTGTGTGTGTTTGTGGTCTGCAGTTGGGCACAATGTGCCGTGACAGTTTGGAGAAGGGTATTGGGCCTGCACTCGGGTAAGCAAGAGGGTGTGCAATGATGCAGTTTTACTACAGTGTTGTGGTCTGCAGTAGTTTTAAGGGAGAGGGTTCAGGGTGTAGAGTAGAGCTCGGGTTGTTAGAGGTGATGCATTTGTCTTTACAAGCAACAGCAACAACTACTGCCAATGCAGGCCGAGGAGAGCTTGTCATGCAGCATTAGCTGTTTGCCAACAAGCATCAGCAGGATGTAGGTTCCATTGCAGGCAATGCAACGGGTTGAAGGAGTATCATATATTGTGAGGTATGTGAGTGTGTGAGTATGTGTGGACGATATGTGGGTATCAGTGTAGAGGGTGTAGTTAAATAGCTGTGTCAGTAAGCTAGAATGCGTGGGTAAGTTGCTAGATAGGTAGGTATCAAAAAATGGGTGAAAGGATTGTGTAGTATCGATTATCAATAAGTGTCAGTGATACTTAAGGTGGAGGGATATCTTCTAGGGGATCATGGCAGTATCAATAAGGGGAGAGCACTGCAATGTAATAAGTGCAGTTGGCATTGAGTTATACTCAATGCAGATCATCAGGTTGACAGTGTACTTTTAATGCATCTGAGTAGGGAGGATTCTGATACTTGGCTGCAGTCCCAATTGGGCACAGACATATGTTTAGAAAGAGAAAAAGATCTGTTGATGTTGCAGTTCAAGTATGGATCAAGGTTAGGAGGTCTGTAGGTCTGCAGGCCCTTTGGCTAAATTCTTTAAGGCTCGGGTTAGATTGTTGGAGGGAAATGGATGAACACTAATACAGTTGTGTCAGTGAGGTGTGGCTCGAGTATGTTAGTATCATTATGAGGAGTGTCAACATGAGTCAAGGGGTTAGGACAGTGAGGATGTGCCAGATAGAGTGTCAATCAAGCTTATAACTAGTGCCAGTTGAGTTAGAGTATTGTGATACCAAAGTGTATCAAATATACTCTATAGTGTCAGTGAGGTGGGGTTTTGGATTAGGATACCAGACTTTGGGTATAGACCTTAGTGGCTTCCACATATTTTAGGTATTAGGGACTAACAAGAGTTAAGGTAATTTCAGTAGGGAGTATTCTCTAGTGAGGTATCAAGCTATGGTTTGAAGGTTAATATCTAGTAACACTAAGGTGGTGTGTTATAGTTTATGTTGAGGTCTGTTAGTATATTAGAAAGCTAAGGTAATAGAAGTTAGTGATGTTAGTTAGTGGGGTATGAAGTTATTGGTATCCTAAGATATCATAGATATTAGGTAAGGATTTGGTGTTAAGATATTAACTTAATACCTATGTATAGGAGTTGTATATTCTAGAAGTAACTTGTATAAGCTAGGGTAATTTAGTATGACCAATAATTAATTACTATTGGCTAGTATTGACTAGATTGACCTTAATATGACCTAACAAACCTAGTATCAACTAGTTAAATTAATATAGATCTAGAAGTGGCCTAGAAACATAACAAGTTAGTTAACCATGTATATCATCTCACACCACTCTTTGACATTTATATTTCATATTTAGGTCATTGTGACTCTATTTTGGACATTGATCCTCACACTTTTCTCAGGACCACAGGCAAGTACATTCTCTGACAGTTTCTATTATTTTTTATGATTATTATGATTCTAGTTGTAGTGTATACTTGATTCTGACACAGTGGATACATGGTCTAGTATCATAGATACCTGTTATGAGGAGTCGTGATTGGATCCATCATACTAGCTGGGGATGGGAAAATATTAACAAGTTATGAGATCATACCCTACCTTACATTCATCATAGCTCACCCCACATATCATGTAGGGTGTAGACTGACCATATTACATGCCTAATAGCCTATTATAGAAGCATGAAATATGCTGGGGAATTGTACACGTATTATACAGTCAAAACCCCCCAACATACATAAAGTCTGCATAAAATAAAGCTTCAAGGCTGTGTGACATAAAATATGGCTTCAGAACTATCCGCGTAAAACAGAGATTCAGAGCTGTTTGGAGTAAAGTAGAGCTTCAGAGCTATCCGCGTAAAACAGGGCTTCAAGGATGTGTGGCATAAAATATGGCTTCAGAATTATCCGCGTAAAATAGGGCTTCAGAACTGTCCGCGTAAAATAGAGCTTCAGAGTTGTTTGGCGTAAAGTAGAGCTACAGAGCTATCCGCATAAAACAGGGCTTTAAGGTTGTGTGGCATAAAATATGGCTTCAGAACTATCCGCCTAAAATAGGGCTTCAGAACTGTCCGCGTAAAACAGAGCTTCAGAGCTGTTTGGCATAAAGTAGAGCTTCAGAGCTATCCGCGTAAAATAGGACTTCAAGGCTGTGTAGCATAAAATATGGCTTCAGAACTATCCACGTAAAACAGGGCTTCAAGGCTGTGTGGCGTAAAATAGAGCTTCAGAACTGTCCGCGTAAAATAGTGCTTCAAGGTTGTTTTGGCGTAAAAGGTTGCTATACCTTCCTGCGTAAAGTTTAAAATACATTTGTTTTTAATGCAGCATAAAGTTGTACGAGGAACTCTTCGTATTCCTCAGATGAATTTGTCAGACAAATCAGTGAACCTGGCACCTGACAAAAGTACTGCACGATGATCGAGAGGACGGCTGTGATGATGATTTTGTACAGAGACCCAGGTTGTCGTTTAGTGACATATTCTTAATACAAGTCATTTTTATGCATTCAAAGAATACGCTGCCTATTCTACATGGACAGAAATAAGTTTTTACGCTCAAGATAATGGCAAAATCAGACGCCACATCAAAAGTTATTTTTCCTACAGAGCTTGAGGCATATCTCTGCATTTAATGCACGAGATGGAGGCATATCTCTGTATTTAATGCACAAGATTTTGTTCTATTTTTAAATTTTGTCATGACTGGGAAAGCTAAAACTGTGGCTAATACGCTCACATCACCATCCTTGTATTTTATGCCAACCAGGCTATTTTTAACTATAGGAGTACGCCGTATGCTATCTCCTCGAAATATACCAACTCGTTTATATTTGCAAAGGTACGTGATAAGGTTATTTAGCCCAGAATACGCTCAAGACCTCAGTCGTGACGGATAATTGGCTATTTTATGCTGGTTATCTATTATTCATGAATCATCAAGTTTTACGCAGAGTTTGGTCTTTTACGCCAATAAGACAGTTATTTGGCTTTTTACGCCAACAAGACAGTTATTCGGCTTTTATGCCAACCATCTTTATGCAGGGGCAGTTACCTACGTGGCTTGTATGCCGTGATCTTCGAGAAGCAGTTATACGTGTTACCTCATGAAGGGACACGTGTCATACGCATATTCAGAAGACAATTGGAACGTGGGGAGCATTTATCATAACCGCAGCGTAAAAGATGCATTCTTCTTGACAGTTACTTGGCTTTTACGCCAACCTTGCAGTTATTCGATTGATCTCTATAAATAGAGACCCCTGGTCATAGTGTAGGAGGCAACCGGACAGGCACAAGGCAAAATCAGAGATCAGAGAGAAAAGAGAGCTCAGACAGAGAGTTTTTAGTTGACAACTTTGGCAACAGAAATTTGATCCTACTTGCAACTCTTGAAGCTTCTTCTACAGCACTTCTTCAGCATCGTGTGGTCCAAGAAACAGTAATCGACCGCAAATCAGACTTCTATAGCAATACTTTCCCAGAATTATTTTATTGTACTTAACATCCTTGTATAGGATTAATTATACTCTACTCTTTTCTTGTTTGTAAGCAAAAAGGTTTCGTACAAACCTCCTCTTTGTTTATCCAAACAAAATGGCGACTATGCTGGGGATGAAGAACCAAGAGTTGATTTGTATATCTGGGTTGTGGACTTATTACCCGTGGCGTACCTTAAGTACAGATAATAAGCTGAAATGACTAGCACGACCAGGGGTTATGCCAACGTGATAGTATGAAGTCGAAGAGAAGAACTTCACTCAGAGGTAATGTGGACATGGAAAAGTTCTGAAAATATCTTACTCAGAGGTAATATGGACGTGACCATTTTTGTGGTAGTAGATTTACTCTACTGGAGAAAGTGGAGAGACATAGTTCAGAGGTAATATGGACATGAACTGATCGATAGCAACAACCTGGGAGGTTTGCTCAGAGGTCACTTTGACATGGCAAACTCAGCTGGGGGAAAGAAAAAAAAATGTTTGGACAACAGTTTAGAGGTAATATGGACGTGAACCCATGTCCGAAAAATTTACTGGAGAGTGATTTGCTGAGTGGGGATAGACCTGAAGGTTGCTCCGCTGGGGAGACTTTAAGGACTCATCATCCGGTACTTCTTGAAGGGGCAAATTGCCACGTTGGAGTGAGAGCAATTTACAGTGACCGTCTTCTCGTTTATAAGTGCAAAGTGATGACTTTGGCGTCGATAAAATCCTGGATTTTCCTTTTCAGTATATAGCATGCCTTTGTGGGGTGATGAATGTACCGATGAAAGAGACTATTTTGGGTCATCGACCTTGCCAGCCCTTTCAGGGTATCTGATGTTGGGTAGCCGAAGTTTGTTTTCCTTCATCAATATATCGAAGATTTCAATGATGTCATCATCGTTGAAGGATAAAATTCCCTTTGGATTTTGGGCTTCCGATACCTGAGCCGTACGGTCCTCAGGGAAGATGGCCATAGTTGCATCATCTTCGGACTCAGAGGAAATTCTACCCCCAGCTTTGGAAGCTGCTCTATTTTGTCGAGGGAGACTACCCCCAGACATGTCGTTGTCTGGTTCTTCTTCCTGTAATGACAAAGTATAGTTCAATCAGTCAAAAATTGACTGTTTTGCTTTAGAACAGCAACGGTTAATTACAACCTTATGACTATTACAATAATGTTCTCTAGGGGGTGTAATAGACATATTAGGAGATCCCCTATCTTTGCGTTTCTGGATCAAGAAATCATGCAAATCAGGGGGATTACTAGAAGAAGAAGAAGGCTTATTCTGCCTTTTTACATCAGTAGGAATGTGGAAATTAGGAACCATAACCCTTTCTCTGCCATAGGAATACAGCAGTTCACCCATGTGAGTAGCATATGATCCATCATCTGTCTGAGAAGCGTATATTCTCATGAAATGAGTCTTCTTTACGCGGACAGACCTATCTTGGCGTAATTTGGATATTTGCATAGGTTCACGTAAAACAGGGAAAGTTCGCATAATCTGTAAAGTGGAAACTTTCTTCTCTTGTGGGCATAAAAGCTTAGAGGTTGAAAGATTCGTCGCTTGTTTTCCTTTGATGTGATCAAAGGGTACATCTGCCTCATCATAGACGGAAGATATAATCTTACGCACAGAGCGTGTTTGAAATTTCTAGATTGGCACTAAGGCATTGCTAGAAATTTTGTCTACAACGTCACAGACGGGAGACAAAGTTTTATGCACAGGGCGTGTTTGAAACTTCTGGATTGGCACTGAGGCATTGCCAGAAGTTTTGTCTGCCACGTTACAAATGAGAGACAAATTTTTACGCACAGGGCGCATTGGCTGTGTTGTCACAACTTTGTTGATCAGAGAGAAAAGAGAGTGAGAGCTTGCAGGAAAGGTAGAGGACATCTTAGGCATCCACACTTTACGCATCTTCCTGTTGTTCTGGACAGAGGAGGAATGAGAGCTACCCCCTACATGAAGCATGTCTTCATAGACAGATTGGTCAAACTGGACGATCTAAGTCTTCTTCATCGATTCGATGGATACAACATCGTGTTGAGCAATTACTTTCTTGTCAGAGAAGAAAGTCCTCCCCAACAGAGTTGCCATTTTGTTTGGATAAACAAAGAGGAGTTTCTGCTTGGGAGGACTTTCTCCTCTGACGAGAAAGCAATTGTTCAACACGATGATGTATCCATCGGATTGATGAAGAAGACTTTGGTCGTCCAGTTCGACCAATCTGCCTATAAAGACATGCTTCATGCAGGGGATAACTCTCATTCCTCCTCTGTCCAGAACAACATGAAGCTGCATAAAGTGTGGATGCCTAAGACGTCCTCTACCCTTCCTGCAAGCTCTAACTCTCTTTTCTCTCTGATCAACAAAGTTGGGACAACACAGCCAACGTGCCCTGTGCGTAAAAATTTGTCTCCCATTTGTAACGTGGCAGACAAGACTTCTGGCAATGCCTCAGTGCCAATCCAGAAGTTTCAAATACGCCATGTGCATAAAACTTTGTCTCCCGTCTGTGACATTGTAGACAAAATTTCTGGCAATGCCTTAGTGCCAATCCAGAAATTTCAAACATGCCCTGTGCGTAAAATTATATCTCCCGTCTATGATGAGGCAGATGTACCATTTGATCACATCAAAGGAAAACAAGCGGCGAATCTTTCAACCTCTAAGCTTTTACGCCCACAAGAGAAGAAAGTTCCCACTTTACAGATTATACGGACTTTTCCTGTTTTACGTGAACCTATGCAAATATCCAAATTACGCTAGGATAGGTCTGTCCGCGTAAAGAAGACTCGTTTCACGGGAAGATACGCTCCTCAGATAGATGATGGATTATATGCTACTCACATGGGTGAAATGTTGTATTCCTATGGTAGAGAAAGGGTTATGGTTCCTAATTTTCATATTCCTACTGATGTAAAAAGGTAGAATAAGCCTTCTTCTTCTTCTGGTAATCCCCCTGATTTGCGTGATTTCTTGATCCAGAAACGCAAAGACAGGTGATCTCCTAATATGTCTATTACACCCCCTAGAGAATATTATTGTAATAGTCATAAGGTTGTAATTAACCGTTGCTGTTCTAAAGCAAAACGGTCAGTTTTCGACCGGTTGAACTATTCTTTGTCACTACAGGAAGAAGAACCAATGCGTCAGTAAACATGGCTTCGTATATTCCTAGAGGAAGGTCGAGTTTAAGACGTCATCCCTCTAGAACTCTAAGCCAAAGGAGATTTGACAGACTGATTGAGACTTTTGAAGAGGGTATTTTTTGAAACACTCGCTCGAGGTCACGGCAATCAGCTTCATATTCTTCTGATTCCGATCTGGGGGTCACCAGTTTTCTGAATTTGATGCTGAAAGCATATATTCAATCTCTACAAAGATCTATACTAATCCCTCAGTAGCATCTAGAGAAATGAGAGTTTATGCTGTTGGAGACGAACATGAAGAAGCTTCCCCATCAGGAAGTACTGAATGTCGCATCACTGCATTGGAAACATCACTTAAAGAAATGCATACCATGATGGAGAGTATGCACCAAATGTTGGTGACTCAACATACAGCTGCAATAGCTCAAACACCTGTTCCTCCGACTCAACTACGTGTGGGGGTAGACATACCACCAGCCAATGCAAGCCAAGAGCCTGTTCAAAACCAAGAATCAGCTGTTCCTCAACCTCTTAACACGGAGAATATATTACCTCATGTTGGAGTTACAATACACCCAATCTCTCACCTTTCTGCTGCCTCTTTCCAAACTGAAGATCCAATACAAGCAGTTCGGGAATTGAAAGCCCAATTTGATGCTTTGAAACATAAAGATCAGCTCAAGAAGTTGAAAATTAACCAACCATATCCAGCTGTCTGGGATGAGATCCCTTTCCCACCAAAATATAAACCACAGGATATGGTTTTGTTTGAGGGAAAGACATCGCCAAGCCAGTATATGAACTACTTCAGCATGATGACGGTATTGTTGCAAGGAAATGATGCCCTTCTCACTCGAGTTTTTAAAGGCTGTCTGTCTAGAGTAGCTTACCAATGGTATCGTAGTCTATCTGACAACTGTATTACTTCTTTTGAAGATTTCAAGACTCTATTCTTCTCTCGATTCTACGAGGGAGGAATGGACATGTCTATGTCATCACTCATTGAAGTAAAGCAGAAGGAAAAAGAAAACGTTCGTACTTTTATTGAACGCTTTCATCAGGCTACTTTACAGATGCCTCCTGGAGTTCCAGATTTAGCCTTGGTGGACATTTGTAGAAAGAACCTACTCCCACTGATCTCAGTATTCACGGGACCATATCAGTTCCATGATTGGCCCTCATTTATCATATCGGCAGTAGCCGTTGAAGATAATAGTCGAAAGGCTCATGACAACGGAATAATGATCTCTACCTCTGATAGAGGGAAGCGGTCATCCTCCAATAATGACCATACCCTGGCAATCAACACATCCAGACAAAATACTCCGGTAACTATGCAGACGAATTCTGGAACTTCCAGACCTAAAAAAGAATATTCTTTTGACGACAATAATATTCCAAGCATATTTGATTGTCTAGTCAAAAGTGGCAAGCTTACTCTACCTGAGATAAAGCGTCCAAATGAAGTCGACAGTACAGATAATCCTAAGTACTGTATTTTTCACAGATACATACATCACCCCATAAAGGCATGCTATGTACTGAAAAGAAAAATCCAGGAGTTGATCGACGCCAAAGCCATCATTTTGCGTAATAACGAGAAGACGGTCACTGCAAATATGATCTCACTCTAATTTGGCAATTTTCCCCTCAAGAAGTACCGGATGGTGTGGTACCTATTCCACGGGTAATGATGGATAATGTTAATCTCCCTCCTACCAGGGGTCAAAATCAAGATTTAGTGCCCCTAACTACCAAGCGTGGGGAGATCATGTGGGTTCACCCTGATCTAGTATCAAAAATTAAGAAAGAGACTAAAGCTGCTAAAGCTAAATCTAAGAAGAATTTAAGATGTAAACCATGTCATATGGTTGGAATATCCCCGGCATCGAAAAAAGAGGCTTTAGCAACCGGAATACGGTCAGGGAAAGCCTACCTCAAAGAATATGGAAGGGATCAGGAAGAAGCAACGGTAGACACTTCAGCTACCAAACCTCCAGAGTCTGAACCTGTAATACCAGAGGCAGGTCCTTCTAAATCAACTTCGGTGGACAAAGGCAAACAAAAAGAAGTTCGTTTCGATAAACCTCTGAAGAATATTCAAAACAAAGATTTAGAGAAACCATATAACTTCGATATCTTGGCTCAGTTGGCTAATACTCCAGCCAGATTGTCCATTTTTGAGCTACTTTGGCTATCTAAAGACACTCGTCAAGCCTTGAGTGAAGCATTAATACAAGCAGATGTATGCTTGACTCAGCTCAAGTCCCCTGATAAAGAGCCTGTGGCATGTCCTCAATGCCATAGTGTGATGGAAGTGGTCCCTAACATCACTTTTACTCAAGAGGACATATTGTTGAAGCATAACAAACATGACAGGCCTCTTTATTACACAGGATACGTTGGCTCCATTGAGGTAGACCAGATTCATATAGATCCGGGATCGTCAATCAGCATTATCCCTCATAGTCTACTAAGACCATTGAGAATTCCTACCAGTTAACTGGCTTACACTACCACTACAATTGTGGGCTTCAATGCCAGGAAAAGCAGACCATTGGGGAAGATTCGTCTGAGAATCCAGATTGGTGATCTTAGATCATTGGCTACATGCTATGTCATTTATTCGGAGGTGTCTTACAATATTCTATTGGGTAGACCATGGATCCATGATCATAATATTGTTCCTTCAACTCTACATCAATGTTTTAAATATATAGATATCTCAAGGAACAGTGAAGATAGAATTTGCTGATCTCAATCCATTCAAAGGAGTTGAATCCTACTATTCTGATGCCATGCTGTACACTCAAGACTACATGAAATAGGTGTCAGGCAAGATGGAGGAAGAATCCCACCAGGAGCCAAGAGAACCATCTGCTGAGCAACCTTTGTCAATCCAAGTAAAAGGGCGGACTACCCGTCCAAAAGTCATGGAACCCATGACTATTCACTTGGGCAAAACAAAATCGGGAGGGGGAAATGATCCTCTAGTGATCAATATGAACAAGAAACCTCCACCTTTGGTCATTGACCTTAGGCACAACAAGCAGTCAGCTGATGTAAATATAATCGGGGACGTGTGTTCTGATGATAATAAAGATTCTCTTTTCTAGTATACTGACGCCCAATTTCCTAATCAAGAATCTTCTCCTCATAAAGATATAGAACCCATAGCACAAAAATTCTTGGAAGCTATATACATCTATCATCCATACGTGTGGGAAGTAGCATCAACATCTAATATCGTCACGATATATGGGCCACATGAAGATTCCATCTTTATTATTTCACCTAATCGCAATGATCAGCATCCAATAGTCTTCGGTCGCATGCGGAATAGACCGACTATACAAGAAGATTATCACGAGTCTGATGTTGGAAAAGTACAAATCCACAGATATAGCCCACAGGATTTAAAGATTATGCAAAGCATGGGTTATGATTTATAGTTGAAGCAAGGCCTCAATTATAGAAAAGGTAGACGAATACCGTTGCATGGTGATCCTTACTGTCAACAAACTTATTTCGGGTTAGGGTATACCACATCTCTTGCAACTTCAAATAACTCTGAGTCAAGCGATGAGAACATTTTCACTTCTCAAGATGATTTGTCATCCTCCAATTTAGATGATGAATTCGAACTAACATTATCAGTAAATATGGTGTTGACAGATTCCCTAAAAATAGAGGAACAAAAATCTGAACCATTTGAAAATGAATCCTGGGTACAACAAATGGATACACAATGGAAACTCTGGTTCGAACAAAAAGAACCACCCACTGAAGATAAGGTTATCCAAGTCAATATTGGGGATAAATTTTCACCAAAGTCGATATTTATCAGTAATAATCTTTCCGAAGAAGAAAGAGAAAAAATGATCCAGCTGATAAAAGAATATATCGATGTCTTTGCTTGGAATTATAAGGATATGCCAGGTCTTGATCTAAAAGTGGCTACCCATAAACTCAACATATTGTCTAATTCAAAACCTGTAAAGCAACACCAACGCCGATTCTGCCCATATATAATGTATGCTATTGAAGCTGAAATTAAGAAATTAATAGCCTGTAGGTTCATCCGGGAAGAGCAACATCCTGATTGGGTCGCTAATGTTGTCCCAGTTATGAAGAAAAATGGAAAAGTGCGTGTCTGTATCGACTTCCGAGATCTAAATGCGGCATGCCCTAAAGATGAGTTCCCTCTTCCCATTACAGACGTCATGATCGATAATACATGCGATTTTGAGCGTATATCTTTCATGGACAGATTTTTAGGATATAATCAAATTAAAATGAATCCTGAAGATGAGAAGCATATTGCTTTTCATACACCATTAGGAGTATACTGCTATACAGCCATGCCGTTTGGATTGAAGAATGCTGGGGCTATATATCAATGAGCTATGAGTAACATATTCCATGAGCATTTACGCAAAATGGTGGAATGTTACGTAGATGATATTGTTGTCAAAAGCCGCCTCAAGGATAATCACATCCAAGACTTGAAGGCAATATATGATTTGATGCGCCAACATCAACTTAAAATGAATCCTACAAAGTCCTTTCTTGGTGTATCCAGTGGCAAATTTCTGGAATTTGTCATTACTGCTAAAGGCATTCAGGTTGACCCTGATAAAGTAAATGATATCTTAGAAATGCGACCACCCTGTAATCTCAGAGAACTTAGGGGATTTCAGGGTCGCCTAGCTTATATCAGGAGATTCATATCCAACCTCTCTGGAAGATGTCAACCTTTTTCTCGTCTAATGAAGAAAGGTGTGTCATTTGTGTGGGACGAAGCCTGTCAACAAGCGTTTAATGACATCAAACGCTATCTTACTAATCCTCCAGTTCTGGTGCCGCCTGTTATAGGAAGACCATTTTTGCTGTATGTTCGAGCAATGGATCATTCTTTAGGGACTCTCCTCGCACAGAAGAACAATGAGGGTCATGAACAGGCTATCTACTATCTAAGCAGGATGATGGTCGGAGCAGAACACAGGTATAACCCAGTAAAAAAAGAATGCTTGGCCCTAATATTTGCTATTCAGAAGACGCGATATTATGTGACAGGCCAAACTATTCATATCATCTCCAGAGTCAATCCACTTCGGGTATTGATGAATAAGCCAAGCATTCTTAATTCCCGACTCTCGACTTAGGCAATGTTATTGACACCGTATGATATGGTGTATGTCCCTCAGAAGTCCATAAAAGGTTAAGCCTTGGCTGATTTCTTAGCTGCACATCCAATTCCAGAAACCTCCAAATTATATGAGGACATTCCCGACGAAGTTGTACAATATAATTCGGCAATGGAAGGTGATACATGGAAGCTATTCTTTGATGGTGCTTCTAGAACTGGTCCCAAAGGAAACGTGGTTTCAGGAGTAGGAATTGTTCTGGTGACTCCTGATAAACTCGTCATTTATCGAGCATATTCTCTTAGTGAACCATGCTCTAATAATGTGGCAGAGTATAATGCTCTATTAATTGGGCTTTAAGTTGCTAAAAAATTGGATGTTGAATACTTGGAAGCTTTTAGTAATTTTCAGCTGATCGTCAATCAGGTCAGAGGAATATATGAAGTCCACAATCATGATCTCATTCCTTATCACCGAACAACGATCGAGATAGCAATGTCTTTCAAAGGATTCTTCTTAGAACATGTTCCTCTTTCTCAAAATTTGGAAGCTGATGCTCTGGCCAGTCTAGCGACAGATCTAGCTATTCCTATAAGAAGGCAGAATTCGGTGATCCTTCTTAACAGAGATTTATTTTATGTGAAAAATAATTTTCACATAGAACACAGTTATGCTATAAACTCGGTTTCTCCTAAGAGAGATTGGAGAGGTCCCTTTATAGACTTCGTGTCATATAGAATCTTACCAGAGGATCCTAAAGAAGCAGCATCTATCAAAAGACGATCGCTACGTTTCTATTTTGACGCTTCTTCACAAAGTTTGTATCGCCGAACATATGATGGACTATTGTTACGATGTCTCTCTGGTGATGATGCAAAGCGGGTTATCTGAGAAGCTCATGATGGAGTATGTGGAGCACATCAACCCGGTCCTAAGTTACAATATCGTATCAGGAGGATGGGTTACTACTGGCCTACTATGATTGCAGATGTCGTAGAATATGCAAGAAAATGCAAAGCCTGTCAGGTTCATGCAGATTTCATACATCAACCTTCTGAATATTTACATCCTACTATTTTATCATAGCCCTTTGAAGCATGGGGTATGGATATCATTGGTCCTATTCATCCTTCATCTTCTAGAGGACATCGGTTTATATTAGCTATCACCGATTATTTCTCCAAATGGGCGGAGGCAATTCCTCTTGCTGAGGTAAAGACATCCAATGTGATCAACTTTATAAAGCATCATGTAATTTATCACTTTGGGATACCCCGAAGGAAAATTCATGACAATGGGCCTCAATTCATCAGTCAAGCATTTCACCAATTTTGTGATAAGAATCGGATACAAAATATGGCCTCAACGGCATATAATCTTGCTGCTAATGGTTTGACGGAAGCCTTTAACAAAACCATCATCAAACTTTTAAAGAAGTTTGTCTCTTCGAACAAAAAAGATTAGAACGAGAAATTAGGGGAATGTCTGTGGGCATACTTCACAACGGTACGAACACCAACGGGTTGTACTCCATTTTTATTAGTTTACGGGTGTGAAGCAGTTCTCCCTATTGAAATTCAAATTCCATCACTCAGAATACCAGTAGCTAACGAGCTGACTGAGGAAAATAATGATCACTTAAGACTTCAAGAGCTAGAAGGGTTAGACGAAAAATGCCTTCAAGCTCAACAACGCATTGAGTTCTACCAGGCATGTATCTCCATAGCTTTTAATCAAAAAGTGAAGAAAAGAGTGTTCAAAGTTGGTGAGTTAGTTTTAGCTGTGAAGAGGCCAATGATCATTACACACAAAAGTAAGGAAAAATTCTAGCCCAAATGGGAATGCCCTTTTGTGATTGAAACAATATTTTCAAATGGCGCTTACCGATTAGCCAGGCCTAATGGAGATTTGATAATAGCTCCTATCAATGACAAATTCCTAAAGAAGTACTATGCTTGATCTCCCTTGCTTAACGAAATATGATGAAGATTTTATTTTGATGATACTACATACAAAGATTAGCTAAATCATATTATATCATGTTCTTATAACCTCTGAATATATATGTTTAACTAATTTGAAACTTCAAAACCTATCATATCTATATTATCTCTGATAGTATTTTATATACAAACTTAGTTGGATCATATTCTATCATGTTCATATTACCTCTGAATAGATATATTCAGCTAAACCTTACCAAAAGTATATCATGTCCATATTACCTCTGATATCACTTTCATTTTAGTTTATCATTTATATTCTAAAGTGATGGGTCCACAAAGTCAGAAAATATATATTTATTATCTCGGGAAAAACAAATTACAAAAAACAAGTACATCATTGGGGAGAAGTAGTTAAATCGCGGATCTGTTGCTCCAAAGCAGCCATCTTCTCATTCATGGAGTTTAAAATATTGGTGCAAGCCAGTTCCAGCCTTGCTTCGTCATTGCTTAAGAGAGATAGTTCGGACAGAGAATCAACAAAACTTGCGTGGATGACACCCACATGTGTCAAGTTCTGTTGAGCTGTATTCACTTGGCCCTCCAATACATCATGAACTAGCGATGCTTTGAGAAGCCTCTCCCTTGTTTGAGCAAGTTCAGCTTCCAATTCTTGAACTCTTACTTCATATCCCTCACATTCGGCATAGCACCGAGCTAGCTGAGGAATACTCTCCACCAATACTGCTTGCTCTTTCTTCATCTCTTGTTGATGTTCCTGGATGGATTTGTTTAAAGTTTCTGTCTTCTGAGCAAATTCTGCAGTTAGGGAGTCATACTAAGCCTAAACCAAGTCATTGATGCTACCTCGGGATAGTTGCAAATATTCGTTAATGGATTATTCTAAACCATTAACCATTTGCTCTAGCGCATTAGCTCTTTCAGTATCATTGAAATTTTTAATCTACGCTATAGTAAGTTTGGAGGACGTCTTCAGAGCATCAAAGCCTAGATTCTTCTCTAGCACCATGGATATTAATTCTTTCAAAGTGAGGTAGAATATGCTAGTGTATTGTTCAACTAGCATAGCAAAGCTCGAATGGACGCTGGGAGTGGCCGCAATATCGATAAATTTTCTTTCTGGAATGACTGCAGAGGATGTTGCCACAGTCGTTGCTTCAGCATATGGTGTGACAAAAGAAGAGACACCAACAACAGTTGAAGTTGTTGGCATGCTCGACGAAGTAGGCACAGTCGAGATGGTGGGTTCATCCACCTCTGATTCTATTTGAACCACGGCTGGCGGGATCATATCTGAGAATGTTGTGGTTTCAAGGCATACTTCTTCGACAGTGGTCACCGCCATTTCTTTAGCTGGATCCACAACAAAATTAAAGGTTGTTTCAGCTCCGCCCTCCCCAGAAATATCTTCGCCTGAAAATAAGATAAGAGAAAGTTAATATCAATTTGATGTTAAATTTTCCTGATAAAAGCTTAAAGACAACATTTACCCATGGCCGATGGTATGTATATTGCGTCTGCATCCTGTATAGCTAAATTATTTCTTAATGATGCTAAACAAGCTGTCATACTTGGAGAGGAGGGTACACCAACTGACGCTTGAGGTTCTTTATCCCAGTCATCACCCATATATACTCGAGGTTCATCGGGTGGAATCTCGCTTAAAATACTTACAGATGAAGGAGGGGCTAGTCCCATTATTTGTCTTATAAAAGGTATATTGATTATTAGCAAGCTCGACCTCGAAGGCGATATAGAAGCATCACCAGTAGCGGTGGTAGCTGTGATTGCGGCAGCAGTCGCTGGCAAAGAATCTCCAGCACTTTCAGCTGGAACTATGGAGGCTCCTTCTTTAAAAGCCGAAGGATCCCTAATCAAAGAATCATCCCTAACAGGGGAAACAATAGGTTCACTCCTGGAAGAGGCCCCCTTGGTGGAAGTCCTTTTAGGACCTTTTGTAGTCTGCTACTTCTTACAAGGGGAAGGCTCTTTCTGAGTAGAAGCCTTTCGTTTATTGGAAATAATGAGAGGCTCTGCTGGCGGAGCTACTACGCCTCTCGATAATATCAACAAATAATCATCTGCACCAGTAGTTTCATCACCTTCATCAGAGGAGACAAATGGTATCTCCTCTCTTCCAGTGGACTTATAGGAGGGCATTCTGAAACTTCCATATACATCAAAATCACGATGGAAAGTATTGATGGACACATAAAACTGTGTGTATGAATAAAGAATAAGCAATTCTATGGAGAGAGAGGTCGCGGAAACAGCAAAGGTTGCTCCAGTACAACACATGATAAAATAATGCCATCCTCTAGCTCCATCAATAAGCCTACCTTTGAATTTAAAGCTGGTGATGAGATTTTCCACATGCAACTGATCATATCCAAATTGCCTGGCGAAACGGCTAGGCAGATAAGGTTCCAAATAGTAGTGTTCCTCACTTCTATACATCATGTGGGGAGGTCTAATACAGACCAACCAGTAAAAGGCTTCAGGAGAAAGAATAGTCTTTCCCTGACCTATATCATGGAGTTTAGCCCCCTGCTGATTGATATGTACTGGGGGAACGGTGTAGAAAAATTTCTAACTATGGGCAAAATTCAGTGCTAGTCGACAATCTATGACGCTAGTCACATTCCAAGAAGAATTCTTGTAATTCAACAGAAAGTTATTGCCCGAACCACTGGCAGATCTGGGAGACATCACTCTGGCGTTATGAAGGATTAACTACCCCATCAGATATAAGAATGGTAATTCCACTCTGGGATATCCTTCGCGCTGAGTGGTATCGGCCAGCAGCCCATCAGTAATAGTCCTCAGGCCAGCTTGTATCCTGCATACCATGGCAGAGAGCAGGCCCAATCTTGCTCCAAATACCAAATGTACTACGGGCCATAGGGTGTTTCGATGAATACGATCTGCAGACGCAATACCAGGCACCACCCATCGGCGCAGCCAAATAGAAAGGAAGCCAGCCAGTTGAGCTTCTTTTGACATAGGCTTTCAGCAATGCCTCATATAACTATAGTCTTTGGTTCCTGCAGGATAACCCCCTATCTCTTCATTAAGAACACAATCTGGAGCCTCTGCATCTTCAATAAAATCATCGATTGTGTTAGCATTAAGAATGCTCAGAGGGTTCAAAGGTTTATCTTTGCTATCTATAACCTTGCCCTGCTTAGCATTTCTAGCTTGATGGAAGAAAAGGTAAGATACCCATCTGTTAATATGGGCTAAATCAGAAGGCTCTCTGTAGAAGGTGGTACATACAAGATAGTGGCTCATCAGTTCTTGGTATACTGCCACTACCCGAGGGTTGGTATCCTTCAACTCTCTGTTGGTGGGGAAATATTCTTCGTAAGGAATGTCTTCCATTGGCAGCTTTAAGATGTCTGTCATCTCATGAAGTGCTAGGCCCAACTTACCTATTGGAGTGGCTAAAGTCCCAGTTAGTGAGTTATATTGCTCCATCAAAGCTAAGAACAAATTGGTGTTGATAGGCAGCCCAACGCTAGTAGCACTCACAACCTCAAATAAGTTAATACTTTCTAGCTCCACTTGAAAGTGCTTCAGGGCCCATACAGTTAATCCGGCTCATCGAAGATTGTGGGGGTTAAGCCATCCACTGGTGCGAGGGTTAACTTTGGGGTATACTCCTCCCTGCTCCATGAATTCATTGCAGAAAGTTGCCATTTGAAATGGCTGGATCAAGAAAGAGTCTTCACTAGGGACGCTGCCTGGTAATAAGCCTTTGAAGGGCATAATAGGGCCTGAGAGACTACTTACAAAGGATCCTTGGTTTAATCCTTTCTTATAAAAGATCTTCCCTGGCTGGCTATGAAGATCAGGAATCAGAGTCCATGCCATCCTTTTGGGATGTGTGGCATGGAAGAATACAGAAATGGGGTAATCTCTGGACATCTTCGACAGATATATAATAGTGCCCTCAACAGAAATTACCCAATCTTCCTTCTTGGGCTTCGTTTGGGATTGCTTATCAATAACATCCCTAAATAAGAAAGCTGGTTTCTTATACTCGGTTCCATATATGTATGTCAAAGGTTCCCTGCTGATCATACTTAGCAACATTCTTTCTCCTTGGGCCGAGATCAGAGTTCCCCTTTCTTGAGGATACTCGTTTCCAGAGATGGTGAAAGTCACATGGGACAAGTCTTTCAAGTAGTTAGAATTTAACATTCCAGCAACAGAGCCCATTACTTCAGCCAGAGGGGGGATCTGTAGATCCACTGCAAAAAAGTAAGAGAATAAGTCAGTATTTATGCTGGAATTTACTTTCAATGCGTAAAACGTAAAGTGCCACAAGTTTTGCAGTATACGCCAAAAACTAACAGTCTGAGTTTTACGCCAGCAAGACTGCAAAATATGGAGTTTTATGCTGGAATTTACTTTCAGTGCGTAAAACGCAAGGTTTGCAGTATACGCCAAAACCTAACAGTCTGAGTTTTTATGCCAGACTGCAAAATATAGAGTTTTACGCTAGAATTTACTTTCAGTGCATAAAACGCAAGGTTTGCAGTATACGCCAAAATTTTAACAGTTTAAATTTTTACGCCAAATTGTAAATTATGGAGTTTTACGTCGAGACATTAAAATGTGGGCATATTTACGCATACATGTATAACGTGTGCGAAGGGTTTTTGTTCCTCTCGAAGTTTTTACCTATGATGCCCGGTGCACAGCTAGACGGCAGAGCACTTCGTTTAGAACGAGGCTCGCTTGGCCTAGTAGGAATCGCTCGTGCTTGAGCAGAGGAGCGAGATGATGAAGCGACTTTCTTTCCTTTAGCAGCATTTGGTGCCATGGCAAATCTGAGATTTTTTAGAAAGAGACGAAGAGTTTGTTTTTTCTTTTCAGAAAGAGATGAAGGGTTTTTCTCTCTCATGACCTAGGCCTATTTATAGAGTTCAAATTACTCTCCGAATCCTTAACCAAATCCGATTTTTATCATAGTTGGTTATGATTTGGGACTACGTCAGCCGATCATTTGAAAAGGAAGACATATAGTCATGCTGCGTAATGGATTTATGATTTTTTACGAGCAGAGCAAAGATCTATAATTTTACGCTCAAATTTTTTACGCGCAGAGCAAAGATCTATGGGTTTACGCTCAGAAGCTACGAATCTACGATTTTACGCTCAGAAGCTACGAATCTATGATTTTACTCTCAGAAGCTACGGATCTATGATTTTACGCTCAAAAGCTACAGATCTATGATTTTACGCTCAGAAGCTACGGATCTATGATTTTACGCTCAGAAACTACAGATCTATGAATTTATGCTCAGATGCTACGGATCTATGATTTTACGCACGCGGGACAGATTAGTTAGCAGAATACGCGTATATCTTGATAATTTGAGTTTTACGCTTGAAAAAGCCGGTTACAAGAGTTTAAGTAGGAAATGCTCTTCTTATCAGCATTTTCTCTTCTTTTTCAGTCAAAAGGACTTCGTCAGACGAAGGGCCAAGGAGTTCCCTAAAAATGTCTGTCTTTACTGGAGATGACTTTTCTTCCTTGGCCATTGATAGTTCATTCGAAGTTTAGCCAGAATCTTTTACATCTAGTTCAGGGATGGCCTGTTCGACGGACATTTCTTGCCCTGTCTCGAGAATCTTTCGAGAAGCCATTTTAGAAGTTGATTTTTTGAACAGATGTTCTTTACATTTATAAAGTAGAAATGACGGTTCAGAATTCTATGTGACTCCTCGTCAAAAAAGCATGCCAATTAGATTTTTAAGACAATTTAATGCTAAAGAGTTTTTACGCATCTTTCTTTATGCGTAAAAGTTGGGATGTGACTGGATGCGTATTTATCAGAGTCTGCGTAAAAGGTTGCTCAAGCATGTTGAAGCTGCATATTATCGGACTTCCTCACAGCAACATGGCAAATCAATAGTGCGTAAAAGAAGACAAGTTTATTAATCATGATTACATATGATGGAAATCTATTTTTTTACAAAGGATTTTTCATTAATATTCAAGATCATGATTACATATGATGGGAATCTATTACGCTAGGTTCTCGTCTGATGAAAATCTTTATTTCTTCTTCTTTTACAGTACCTCTTCAGCTCCTATACGCCGGGTGCCAAGAAAATGATTAATGGCGGGAGGATACAGAAATGGGCCTATTTTATTCAAGTCCACCCCCCATATGTCATCGACGACCATGCTTAGAATTATGATTGGGGATTCAGACCCAACGCAATACTGGAAGACACGGCCAAGCTGTACCCCAGGATCCAACTTCATAATAGGGGAAAATACAGCTAGCAAGCTGTGTGGTCTAATGCGATCCTTCCTCTCTCTTTGACGAATTGTCACATAAAATCGCTGATTATCTCGAGCAATGGAAGCTATGATATCTTTCCATGGTCCATCATTGCAGAAAATATTTGCTCGAAGACATCTCTTTGTACGGCTCCTTACATGCTGGAAGAGCATAATCTTCTTCTTTCTCGGTTCAGCCCAATGAATCTCAGCAGCCATCTTTGTAGTGAAGGAAGTATGGAAAAACAAGTTCATTTGCTTGCCCTTATATAGGCAGAAGAGAACGTACGAATCCCAACAAACTTCTTAAATATCGCCGAAAAATTAGCCTAGATGAATGAGTCAAAATTGACAATTTTATGCTTCATTCAAAGTATTTCAAATTACGAGAAATTTGAAAACTTTGAAGGAGGTCTTGTAGAAGCATGAAATACGCTGGAGAATTATACGCGTATTATACAGTCAAAACCCCTAATATACATGAAGTATGCGTAAAATAAAGCTTCAAGGCCACATGGCGTAAAATATGGCTTCAGAACTGTCCACATAAAACAGAGCTTCAGAGCTATCCGCATAAAACAGGGCTTCAAGGCTGTGTGGCATAAAATATAGCTTCAGAATTATCCGCGTAAAATAGGGCTTCAGAACTGTCCGCGTAAAACAGAGCTTCAGAGCTATTTGGCATAAAGTAGAGCTTCAGAGCTATCCGCATAAAATAGGGCTTCAAGGCTGTGTGGCATAAAATATGGCTTCAGAACTATCCGCATAAAACAGGGCTTCAAAACTGTCCGCATAAAACAGAGCTTCAGAGCTGTTTGGCGTAAAGTAGAGTTCCAGAGCTATCCGCGTAAAACAGGGCTTCAAGGCTGTGTGGCATAAAATATGGCTTCAGATCTATCCACGTAAAACAGGGCTTCAAGGCTGTGTGGCGTAAAATAGAGCTTCAGAACTATCCGCGTAAAGCAGTGCTTCAAGGCTGTTTTGGCGTAAAAGGTTGCTATACCTTCCTACATAAAGTTTAAAATACGTTTGTTTTTAATGTAGCGTAAAGTTGTACGAGGAACTTTTCGTATTCCTTGGATGAATTTGTCAGACAAATCAGTGAACCTGGCACCTGACAAAAATACTGCACGATGATCGAGAGGACGGCTGTGATGATGATTTTGCACAGAGATCCATGTTATCGTTTATTGACATATTCTTAATATAAGTCATTTTTACGCATTCAAAGAATACGCTGCCTATTCTACATGGGCAGAAATAAGTTTTTACACTCAAGATAAAGACGAAATCAGATGCCACATTAAAAGCTGTTTGTCGTACAGATCTCGAGGTATATCTCTGTATTTAATGCACGAGATGGAGGCATATCTTTGTATTTAATGTACCAGATTTTGTTCTATTTTTAAATTTTGTCATGACTGGGAAAGCTAAAACTATGGCTAATACGCTCACATCACCATCCTTGTATTTTACGCCAACCAGGCTATTTTCAACTATAGGAGTACGCCGTATGCTATCTCCTCGAAATACGCTAACTCGGCTATATTTGCAAAGATACGTGATAAGGTTATTTAGCCCAGAATACGCTCAAGACCTCAGCCGTGACGGATAATTGGCTATTTTACGCTGGTTATCTATTATTCATGAATCATCAAGTTTTACGCAGAGTTTGGTCTTTTACGCCAATACGACAATTATTTGGCTTTTTACGCCAACAAGACAGTTATTCGGCTTTTACGCCAACCATCTTTACGCAGGGGCAGTTACCTATGTGGCTTGTATGCCGTGATCTTCGAAAAGCAGGTATACGCGTTACCTCATGAAGGGATACGTGTCATACGCATATTCAGAAGATAATTAGAACGTGGGGAGCAGTTATCATAACCGCAGCGTAAAAGATGCAATCTTCTTGACAGTTACTTGGCTTTTACGCCAACCTGGCAGTTATTCGATTGATCTCTATAAATAGAGACCCCTGGTCACAGGGTAGGATACAACCGGACAGGCACAAGGCAAAATTAGAGATCAGAGAGAAAAGAGAGCTCAGACAAAGAGTTTTTAGTTGACAACTTTGGCAACAGGAATTCGATCTTACTTGTAACTCTTGAAGCTTCTTATACAGCACTTCTTTAGCATCGTGTGGTCCAAGGAACAAAGTGATCGACCGCAGATCAGACTTCTATAGCAATACTTCCCCAGAATCATTTTATTGTACTTAACATCCTCGTATAGGATTAATTATAGTTTACTCTTTTCTTGTTTATAAGCAAAAAGGTTTCGTACAAACCTCCTCTTTGTTTATCCAAATACCTATTTTATATGATTAGCTTGACTCTTTCTCGCATCATAGCTAACCAAATGGTTAGCTTGACCTCACTCACACACACACACACACACACACACACACACACACACACACACACACACACACACACATATATATATATATATATATATATATATATATATATATATATATATATATATAACAAGCCTAATCTAGTCCCAAGCTGATCACATAGTAACTAATATTTTAAGGCACTTAGCCAGTATTTCTATTCCTCTATTTCTAGTTCATACCTTGCTAGTATTCACATTTATCTGCTTTCACTGCTCACTTTTATCAGTGTACTCATTGCTAGTTATTTCTCTATGATATGATGATTGACTCTCTAGTTTTCCTTACATTTTAGTATTTTATTCCATCATATATATTCCTTACTCACTGCTTTATAGTTTTTATCATTATAATTGGAATTGTTGTTAGTGTTTGTACTTTGCCCCAATCCTGGATGGATAATATTTTTTAGAGGATCTCGATGACTTTTTTCCCATATACTATGGACTGGGAGTAGATGAGGGTTATATCTAGGAGCTTTAGGAGGACCCCATTCCAGTAGAGAATCCATTAGTAGTGACTTAGAGCCTAGCATTTATATTGTATTTGAGATTGTTCCACTTGAGATATTCTAAATTGTATTATTTTGAGACTTATGTTGTTATTGAGTTAGATAGACTCTTAAACTTATTGCTATCATTTGAGATATTCATTTCTAGACTTAAGTGTTGGAACTTCTTTTATATCATTTCATATCTTTATCGTGCCATTCGTATTTCTCTAGATTATATTGTTATTGAGTATATGTGTTCAACATTATATTTATATTCATCTTGTCCTCCGTATAGAGTTGAGATCATTGACAATTTATATATATTATTATGAGTTGTGTTAGTTTATTTTGTGACCTAGACAGTGTTCTACTGCGGATGCTGCGACATAGGCTGGACGTACCCACAACTCATGCCCAATTTTCGGGTACGGGTCATGACAATAATGCACCTATTCCTTCAACCCGTACACTAGGGTACCCATATTACCTTGTTGTTAGTGCATTATTGCACATAAACACCCCTTACCACTATACTGTTGATACGCCCTGCCTAAGTTTCCTTTTTCACTAATACACCACTGTCTATAGATAGCCCGAGCCTCATCACAGATACCAAGATACTACGACTTCTCAACTGTTGTTGTTACTTCTTCTCTTACTGCTTCCCTGAAACAAGCATTGCGCGACCTTCCCCCCCCTAAAGTCTTATATGCAATAAAAACCCATATTGGTGCACTATATATCTCCACATACCCCCGTACTGCAGGGAAATGAATCCAACTCTCCCACACTCAAGAACACCCTTCCCTTATTAATAACTTCTGTACTAGACCCCTCAAACCTCATCCTGGCTGAATCCATCTCACTGATGCTGCTACTTAACTAATGCCTTGCTACCTGATACCCTTACCCCCTCACTCTAGGACACAACATAATGACACTACACTTATTAGACTAACCTGGACACTAGTCTTCAAATCCTGAAACATTGATATCTTCCATGTGATACACATCCACTAAAAATTTGATACACCAAGTATCAGTTCAGACGTTCATATGGATACCACCCTCAACCCAAATGGTATCAGTCACCATTCTGTTCACTCGAGCCCCTCATCACTCCTAGCATGTACTACTAACATTAGAAGTACGAAATACATATATAATTCCTATTCCATATCAATACTACTACTAATCCCTCACTACCCATCAACCAGTCCAGGACATGAAATTTTACCCTGATACCACCAATAACGCACTAACCAGTTGATACACTAACCCATATTCTATACACTCTCACACCAATACACCAAGGCACTCCCCTGTACTAGTGTTACCTCTCCTCTAAGTCATTCACACACACATGCACACAAGTGCGCATGCACCAATAACTCTAACACACTCGCACTTGACTCCACTAAATTGCAACTCCCCTAACTTCCTGTATTTCAGTACAGGACCCGTGCACTTGCCCCCTTCCTAGACACATACCTGGAACCGAGCAAATTGCTCACTTCCTATAATAATACTGTACTTCCATGCATAAACCTGATACTCTATTGCTTAGATTGCTACTACTGTTTCTTGCCTTTTCTGTTATCTTCCTCCCCTGCCATTGACACTTTGGTATCATAGAATTTATAGTCCATTCCCTTCTAACACAGAGCATATATAATACCCCCTCACACAAATATATATATGTAACTGATGTACAGACCCTATATTGGCACATACAACCACATCTCATGATACCAAGACCCAAACTATGATGCTCAACTAATATGACAACTAAATTATAATAAAATTATAAAAACTACTCATATATTCTAATGACAACACAAAATAGGGAATATGTCTAATTCTAACTAGTAGTATATATAATAGGCACATATATACACAAATAACTATGGATTGACAAATTCTACCATCCGTATCTTGAAGTATCATGACATAACACTAGTTATCCAATTTTGGACACTAGGACACAAGCACGACTCAAATAGACACCAAAAATCCTATTGAGGATACAATACAAATATTTGGTGGACAAATCGTAGTTCCACCAAATAAAGCCTAGAAAATATTACCCCAACCTATAAAACTTAGATCTAATTGATTTGAGTCCTATAACACATTGATATACTATTATAAGGTCATTACCACCTATGTGAGGGTTTCTATTGGTTTTATTTGGGTTTCTACCATAGAAATTGGGAGAAAGAGGAATTTACCTATTGATAGTTGGATCCCAATGAATCTTCATGAATTTGGGAAATAATGGAAGATGAAGTAATACTAATCCTCTTGAGGGTGCTCCTCCTCAGCTTCTTTCTTGAGTTCCGAGCACTAGCTCTCCATGGAAGAAATTTGGAAAATTTTCTATGGTGGAAATGGCTTATTAATTAGAAGGAAATTAGGATTTGGGAAATGGTGGAAGGCTTGTAGAACATGAAGTGGAGTAATGGAGAAGAATGAAATAAAAGGAAATGAAATGAAAGCTTGGGAAAGGGGTTGGTCATGTAGGGATAGGTTTAAGTTATTCACAAGTTTTTCATCTCCACTAATTGAATTAAATGGGATGAACTAAATTTGTTAGGGTGGCATCTAACTAATCTAGAGAGAATATTCTATTTACGACAAATAGGTGCTAATAAATTTTAATTAGCTAACACTAATACTAAAACTAGAAAATTCTAGACTAACCTTTAACATAGTATAATATAATAATATTATTAGCAATATACAAAATTACCAAAATACTCCTACAGTGAAAAGTGGTGGTTACAGACTTGCCATTTTGCTTCTTTCCTTTTTAACTAATCTTCATACTTGAAAATAATTAAACATTATTGATATTATTATTGTCACTATTTTTTTTAACATATAATCATTAAAACTAATTATGACTTTAAAATATTAATGATTAACCCTTATTATAAAGTCATCATGATTATAATTATTACTCTATTGATTATTCTAATGATCACAATAATGATTATAACATGTTTCTAATGTTTATCAATAATTAGTAATAAAATTATTATTTCTAGTAATTATTCTCTGTTATTATTAATCATTTAACCACTCATATTTATTAATTAATATCATCCTTATGTATCTATTACTATTTACTGTTACCATCATATGTTTCATTAATAATAACTAATGATTAACTCAATAATAAAAAATATTAGTTATAATAATAAACTAATGTTTTAAATAACATAAAAATTACAATTAATTAAACTAATAATTACTAAATAATAAACCAATAATACCTAAAATATTTTTCTAAATCGATATTTGAAATTAAATAAAATTCTAAAAATTGGAAATTCTGGGAAATAAGGGTTACAAATCTACCCACCTTAGAAAAATTTTGTCCTCAAAATTTAAGAAATAACTAGGGTAGATGGACGGATTTGGTTGGTTAGGTGAAAGGACGGTTATGAGCAAGACTCAGATGGAGAAGAATACGGTCCCTAGGTTCCCTTTATTGGAACTATGTTCCTATTTATTTTTGTTTCTAACTGGTCAGGTGCCCCCCCCCCCCATATTTGTCAAAATCATTGCATATTTCTCAGTAAGGAAAGTTTATTAAGGCGAAGGGGAACATGAGAAAGGAAAAAATATATATATATTGAGATAAAATAGATTGTAGGAATCATGGCGTTGCTTTTGAATTCGCCAGAAAACTTTCATATTTTAAGGTTGGCGTCAGTACAGAAAAGATAGATAAACACGAAGTTATACGTTACTTTCCCAATGTAACTGAATCAAGGAAAAAACTTGATACCATGAAGGGTATCGAGAAGACAGAAATGAAGGGAATCGTGAAGACATACAGGTAATAGATAATTAGAAGATACGGTTGACTATGCTAGTTAAAAGTTTGGATGTATTTTCTAGGTTACAAACAAGAACTTTATAACAAGTCCTACTTTAATTTCTAGGAAAAGATCAAGATTTACTACAATAGATGAAGTCTTTTTCAGGTAGATGCATGTATTATTTCATCTCATTTAGTATATCATTATATGTTAGTATCATGGTTAGAATAGACTAGTGGTTTCTCTAGATAATATTTGGGAGAAGTTTTTATGAGGATTCATATCATCAATATATTGTAGGGAAGATTGCCTTTGTATAGTAGGATCAACTAGATCTAGAGTTTGAGATTATACCAGTATTTAGGAGCTGCAGAATGTCATTCATCTTTATCAACTCTCCTCATCTTGAGTTACGTATCTATTCTCTCTTTCGAATCATATTAATTAATACTTTTATGTTGCCCCAACTCTGGCTGAAGCTTGATTTGGGGAGGCATGGCTACCCCCAATTAAGCTGTCATTTGTGTGTAGAGGTTCACTATAATCTTGGAAGAATGGATTGTCATAGAACAACGAGGGACTACTACCCCCAGCTCTGGTTGTAGCTTAATTCGGGGAGGCACGACCACCTCCAGCCCTTGTTCTCGAGCGTGTACCTTGAAATACCCCTACTGTAGGCATTTGCTTGCTACTCCTCAGATGGCTTCGCGGTGTGCTAAATGACGTCTTTGGATTAAGTGAGCTTTTCTTTGAGATCTTATTCAAAAGAGAAGACCTTCATATTGAGCAACACGAGGTGACAGACAGCTCCTCCTCTTCAAGTAGAGGTCTCCGGGGACGTTGTCGGGTTGGTATCACGGGTTGTAGCTACTGGAATACCAACTGTTTGGCTACAGGAACTGGTGCCTTGGAGCAACAACAGTTGATGATATTGGTATAAGTGTGTCTGCCAGAGGACACATCATGTGGGAGGGTCGCCTCTCTCGTCTTATGATTGTGACTAATCACGTTGCGTAAATCAGACGATGGAAGCTTCACTTTTACTCTTATTTTATGCGCTCAGGCGAGCCTTGTGCATGGAGGTGAGAGTGATATATTTGCTCCCTAACCCAGTTCTTTCGTAGGAACTACAACTAGATCATTGATAGAAGACTAATGCGAGATGGATCCACTGCATGTGCGTAGGTAGACTGGGCGCATGGGTCAGTTATCTTAATGCTTGCTCCCTAAATTGGTTTAGGTGCAACTATGACATCCAAGTGGGTTCTGGAAGGCTCTAAGGGTCGACCCACATCCGACGCATGAGCACCTAGGGCTACCCTATAGAGTCTTCCTTTAACATCGCGTGTCACAGACAAAAGTGCATGCTTTTGGAGAGCTGACGGCGCAGTCTCTCGAGCGCGCATGGCTCGGGATATTTTGGGTTTCCTTGTGCCAGCATCCTTGGACGCATAGTACAGGAAATCCAAGTTGGAACTATACGAGCCCTTGTTACTAGCAACCTTGCTTGGAGGAGACTCCATGTGCCTGTGATCAGCGCATCTTTTCTAGCATAGACAACGCTTCACGTGCACATCATGAAACTTGGCACAGCTCTTCTCGAGCGTAGCTTCAGAGACGGAGACAGGATGCGCGCCAACCTTATGTGCACCTGCGGCGAAGGTTAATAATATTTTTGGAGCAGATTCAGGATTCAACGCAGCGGCCTTAGCAACCCACATCCTTCAAACTTTTTAAGGTCGTGTTGTCCTCAGCAAGGGACTCGTCTTGTCGACGGACTACATGTCAACCGCGGGTGCAAATTCGGCATGGGTTGACGATGCATCAGATACTGACTTCGTGCTTGGTACAACGGCACTAACGTGCCGAGTTCTGCGAGTCTTGGGAGGTCGTATGGGCTTCATTGGAGAGCTCGGCTTGTCCATCATATCTTTGAACGCCTGTTGGTCGAAGCGATCAACCAACATCCTATGAGTCAAACTTAACTTGGTCACATCGGATTGCGTCACCAGCTTCTCAATGGAGGAGAAGCTCTTCCCCTACAGAGTCGTATTTTTGTCGACATCGCAAAAATAAGTTTTTGGTGGAGGGTATAAAATTTTTATTTATTACGAATTGACAAAGAGTACAAGAGAATCCCTATACAAGAGCATCTAAGTAAAATAAAGAAATATCTGGGTAACGGTGGAGATCGAGCACTACAGCTGCTCCTCTACTCCGTTGATGATCCGGGACCAAAGAGGTTGACGAGGCTTCGAATGGTACTTCTGTCTCCTTCTTCTCATCTTCTATGTGTGGTCGCTGCCTCCATGTCCCTCTCTGCATATGAGAAAATACCTACTGTTTATAGCCATGTATGCGGACTGCATGTTGACGCATGGCACTACAAGCACATAATGCGTTAAGGCTGCCACCTGTCAAGTCGAGATCTGGTATTGCTGAAGCCCATAATACTCTTGAAACGTTATGCCCTAATTTAGATAGCTGTGATTGCACCTTGAGAATACTTCCACTTGACGCATTAAGATCACTTAGCGGGTAGTGGCGCATGACACTACAGGCGCATACTAAGATGTATAATGGCGTATGGTACTGCGAGCACATGAGACTCTAAGATACATAGTGGCACATGACATTACGGGTACATGAGACACTAAGATGCATAGTGGCAGATTGCACTGCGGGCACATGATACAATTCTTGAACGGTTGGTGCATAGAGCAAGGACACTGAGGCATATGAAGCTGAGTCACTGAGGCGTATGAAGCTGAGTTACTGAGGCGCATGAAGCTGAGTCACTGAGGAGCCTGGTGTAGATTTTCCATGCTTTTAGACATGGCTGCAATAACTCTAAATTCCATAACTAAGATATGTATATCCGAATCATGTCTTTAGAAATTTTTGCGTCGCCAGCTAATATAGTTGCGATAAATTCTAAACTCCATAACTAAGACAGGCGGCTACAATTCTCACTGTATCGCCTGAATATGTTACCAGAATAACCCTCGATATAGTCCATAAACTCACCTTGATTCAAGAATTTGGTTTGATATCGGATAGGTATTCTAGCTGAAATAAAGGTGAAGGTGGACGAAAGCAAGTGAAAATAGGTTTAAAAAGGGTTCAAAGTATAGTTCTCAAGGGCCATCTTAGAAATCCTTCAAGATATCATAATTTGTGATTGAGTACCATAGTTTTATAGTCCATCAATCATACTCTATTGCAGGTATAGAAGCATAAAAAATACGCTGAGGAATTATACGCGTAAAACCCTCAACATGCAGGAAGCCGCATAAACAGAGCTCCAGCACTGGGTGGCATAAGATATGACGTCAGAGCCATTGGCTAAACAACAAAGCTTCAACGCTATTCAGCGTAAAATATAGCTCCAGAACAACCCGCGTAATACAGTATTTCCAGACTGCTTCGGCGTAAAAATGTTATTATATCGCCACTTTGGCCTAAAACTCGTCTGCTTTTATTGCAGCGGGAAGTTGTACGAGGAACTCTTCGTATTTCTCGAATGAACCTGTCAGATCATGCAGTGACTCCTAACAAAGTATACTGCACAACGATCGAGAGGACGGCTGTAATGATGATTCGGCACAGTGTCCCAGACTGTCGTCTAGTGACATAACCCTTGATATAAGACATTGTTTATGCATTCAAGGAATACGCTGCCTAGTTTTACACAGGCAGACATGAGTTTTTACGCTCAGGATAAGACAAAACCAACCGCCACGTCAAAAGCTGCTCTTCGTATAGAACTCGAGGCACGTCTCTGCAGTTAATGCGCGTGATGGGAGCAGATCTCTGCATTTAATACACGAGATTTGGTTCTACTTTTAACGACTAGGTGAGCTATAATTATGGCTAATATGTCCATATTACCACCCCTGCATATTACGCCATCAGGCTATTTTCAGCTATAGGAGCACGCTGTACGCTATCTCCTTGAATTACGCCGACCTGACTATTTTCAACTATAGGAGTCCGCCGTATGCTATCTCCTCGAAATACGCCAACTTAGGCTATATTTGCAAAGCATCAGGCTTCTACGCCTACTTGGCTTCTACGCCTATTTGGCTTCTACGCCTACTCGGCTTCTACGTCTACTTGGCTTCTACCCCAACATGACAGCTACTCAGCTTTTACGCCATCAGAACAGCTATTTGGCTTTTACGCCTACGAGACAGTTATTTGGCCTTTATGCCAACCATCTCTACGCAAGGGGCAGTTACCTACGTGGATTGCATGCCGTGATCTTCGACGAGCAGTTATACTCATTACCTCATAATGGGACACGCGTCACACGTCGATTCAGAAGATCATCCATACGTGGGTGGCAGTTATTATAACCGCCGCGTAAAAGGTGCAACTTTCTCCGCTGTTCGGTTTCTACGCCGACTATGCCTAAACCCTATAAATAGAGACCTCCGGCCACGGAGGTCCAAGGTCAAAGAAAGGTAGAGAAGGGTCGAAGAAAGGTCGAAAGGTCGAATCCAAGATAGAGAGAATCCAGGGTCGAACAGAGGTCAAGGTCAAGAAAGCACCTATAGGGAGCTTTGGCAACGAGAGTTCAATCCCTCCTGCAATCTTCAAAGCTTCTTTTTCGTTTTCTACAGCACTTCTTCATCATCGTGTGGTCCAAGGGACAAAATGATCGACCGTAGATCAGACTCCTATAGCAATATTTCCCCAGAATTAAACTTTTGTACTTAACATCCTCGTATAGGATTAATTGTACTTCTTTTTCTTGTTTGTAAACCAAAGAAAGGGTTTCATATAAACCTAGTTTTATTTCTTTCATTTATTATCAAACACAAGATGGCGACTCTGCTGGGGACTACTTTCTCAACTGACGAGAAATCCATTGCTCAATACGATGCTATATCCGTCTGATCAACGAAGAGGACTCTGGTCGTCCAATTCGACCAATCTGCTTACGAAGACATGCTTCGAGCAGGGGGTAGCTCTCATTCCCTCTCTGTCCAAGACAGTAGGAAATTGCGTAAAGTATGGATGCCCCGAACATCCTCTACCATTCCTGCGGACTCTCTCACTCTGACCAACAAGGTTGTAGCACCGCAACCTTCATGCCTTGCACGTAAAATATTGTCTCCCATTTGTGATGTGGCAGACAAAGCTTCTGGCAATGCCTTAGTGCCAATCCAGAAGTCTACTATGTGCCTTGTGCGTAAAACTCTGTCTCTTGTCTGTGATGTGGCATACAAAGCTTCTGGCAATGCCTTAGTGCCAATCCAGAAGTCTACTCCGCACCTTGAGCGTAAAACTCTGTCTTCCGTCTGTGACGTGGCAGACAAAACTTCTGGCAATGTCTTAGTGCCAATCCAGAAGTCCACTCTGCGCCTTGCGCATAAAACTCTGTCTTCTGTCTATGACGTGGCAGACAAAACTTCTGGCAATGCCTTAGTGCCAATCCAGAAGTCTACCGCGTGTCCCGTGCATAAAATTTTGTTTCCCGTCTGTGACGTGGCAGACAAAACTTCTGGTAATACCTTAGTGCCAATCCAGAAGTCTATTTTGCGCCTTGCGCGTAAAATTTAATCTCCCGTCTGTGACGTGGCAGACAAAATTTCTGATAATGCCTCAGTGCCAATTCAGAAATTCCAAAAGCGCTCAGCTCATAAAAATATATCTCCCCTCTATAAAGAGGCAGATGGTCCTTGTAAGCTTCGCAAGGAAAAACCAGTGGCAAATTTCTCGACCTCTCGGCTTTAATGCCATCAAGAGAAAAATCTGCCCGCTCTTCAGATTATGCAGAATGCTGACGGTCGATTGAGGACTTCCTCAGTTTTACGCCAACCTGTGCAAAGCTCCAGATTACACCAGGACAAGCCCTTCAGCGTAAAGACGACCCAGTTTGTGGATAGATACGCGCCTCATGGATCATGTGCTACTCATATGGCTGAACTGTTGTATTCATATGGCAGGGAGAGACTTATGATTCCTAATATCCGCACTCCAACTGATGTAAAAAGGCAGAATAAGCCTTCTTCTTCTTCTTCTGTTAATCCTCCTGACTTGCGTATTCTCCTGATCCAAAAGCGCAAAGATAAGGGATCTTCTAACATGTCTATTACACCTAGTAGGGAGTATTATTGTAATAGTCATAAAGTTATAGTTAATTATTGCTGTTCTAAGGCAAAACGGTCAGTTTTCGACCGGTTGAACTACTCTTTGTCTATACAGGAAGAAGAGCCTATATTCGTATC
This sequence comes from Iris macrosiphon, assembly GCA_036927795.1. Lineage (NCBI taxonomy): Eukaryota > Viridiplantae > Streptophyta > Magnoliopsida > Asparagales > Iridaceae > Iris > Iris macrosiphon. The sequence continues at coordinate 221,750,230 of JAYESA010000004.1, read as the reverse complement.
AGTGAACATGGCTTCACACGTTCCAAGAGGAAGGTCAAATTTAAGACGTCATCCCTCTAGAACTCCAAGCTAAAGGAGATTCAACAGACTCCTTGAGAATAATAAAGCTGGTGTATTCCGAAACACCCATTCGAGGTCACGACAACCGACTTCATATTCTTCTGATTCCGATACTGGGGGTCGCCAATTTCCCGAATCGGATGTTGAAAGTATAGATTCAATCTCTACAAAGCCCTATACTGATCCTTCTATAGCATCCAGAAAAATGGGAGTCTATGCCATTGAAGAAGAATGCGAAGAGGCTTCCCCATCAGGAAGTACTGAGCAACGCATCGCTGTATTGGAGACATCACTGAAAAAGATACTTTCCATGATAGAAAATATGCACCAGATGATGCTGACTCAACATACAGCTGCTATATCTCCAGCATCGGTTCCTCCGACTCAAATACGTGTGGGGGTGGACCTACCACCATCCAAAAATGAACCAGGAGCCTGTTCTAAATCAAAAGTCAGCAGCTCCTCCATTTCCTAACTCAGAGAATGTATTGCCTCCTGTTGGAGTTACGATACAACCGATCTCTCACCACTTTGCGGTCCCTTTACTAGCTGAAGACCCGATACAGGCAGTATAGGAATTGAAAGCCCAATTTGATGCCTTGAAGCATAAGGATCAACTCAAGAAGTTGGGAATCAACCAACCTTACCCAGCCATCTGGGATAAGATCCCTTTCCCTCCAAAATACAAACCACAGGCTATGGCTTTGTTTGAGGGAAAGACGTCACCGAGCCAGTACATGAACTACTTTAGCATGATGACAGTATTGTTACAAGGGAATGACACCCTTCTTACTCGAGTGTTTAAAGGCTGTCTGTCTGGAGTGGCCTATCAGTGGTACCATAGTCTTGCGGACAACTGCATTACTTCCTTTGAAGATTTCAAGACTCTGTTCTTTGCGCGATTCTACGAAGGAGGGATGGACATGTCTATGTCTTCACTCATCAAAGTAAAGCAGAAGAAGAAAGAGAACGTTCATACTTTCATCGAACGTTTTGTCAGGCTACTTTACAGATGCCTCCTGGGGTTCCGGATTCTGCCTTGGTGGACATTTACAGGAAGAACCTTCTTCCACTAATCTCGGTATTCACAGGACCATATCAGTTCTATAATTGGCCCTCGTTTATCATCTCAGCGGTAGCCGCTGAAGACAACAGTCGGAAGACGCGTGACAATGGAATCATGATCTCTACCTCTGATAGAGGGAAGAGGTCATCCTCCAATAGTGACCATCCTCGTGGTTCCAAAGGAAAAGAAGCTCTGCCAATCAATACGTCCAGGCAAAATACTCCGGCAACCACACAGACGAAACCTGGGACTTCCAGGCCCATTGAAGCATATTCTTTCGATGACGACGATATTCCGAGCATATTCGAGTATCTAGTCAAAAGTAGCAAGCTTACCCTCCCCGAGGTAAAGCGGCCTAATGAAGTCGACAGTACCAATAATCCTAAGTACTGCATTTTCTATAGGTACATACATCATCCCACAAAGGCATGTTATGTACTAAAGAGAAAAATTAGGAGTTGATCGATGCCAAGGCCATCACTCTGCGTAATAGCGAGAAGACGGTCACCGCCAACATGATCTCTCTCCAATTTGGCAATCTGCCTCCTCAAGAAGTCCCAGATGGTATTGTACCTATTTCCCGGACAATAATGAATATCGTTAATCTCCCTTCGGCCAGAGGTCAAAATCATGACCTGGTACCCCTAACTACCCAGCGTGGTGAGATTATGTGGGTTTATCCTGATCTGGTGTCAGAGATTGAGGAAGAGACTCAAGTTGCTAAGGCTAAGTCTAAAAAGAACTCAAGACGTAAACCATGCCATATGGTTGCAATATCCTCGACATCAGAAGAAGAGGCTTTGGATACCGGAACCCGTTCAGGGAAAGCCTACCTCAAAGACTATGGCAAAAATCAAGAAAATGCAACGGCAGACACTTCAGCTGCCAAACTTCCAGAGCCTGAACCTGTCATACCAGAGGCAGGTCCTTCTAGACCAACTTCAACGGACAAGGGCAAGCAAAAAGAAGTGCACTTTGATAAACTTTTGAAGAATATTCAAAACAAAGGTTTGGAGAAGCCATATAACTTCGACATCCTCGCCCAGTTGGCCAATACACCAGCCAGATTGTCCATTTTCGAGCTCCTAAGGCTGTCCAAAGATACTCGTCAAGCCTTGAGTGAAGCGTTAATACAGGCGGATGTATGCTTGACTCAGCTCAAGTCCCCCGATAAAGAACCTGTGGCATGTCCTCAATGCCATAGTGTGATGGAAGTGGTACCCAACATCACTTTCACTCAAGATGACATGCTGTTGAAACATAACCGGCATGACAGACCCCTCTATTACACCGGATACGTCGGTTCTATGGAGGTAGACCGGATTCATATAGATCCGAAATTGTCGATCAGCATTATCCCTCATAGTCTGCTCAGACCGCTGAGAATTCCTATAAGTGAACTGGCTTACACCACCACTATAATCGTGGGCTTCAACGCCAGGAAAAGTAAGCCGATGGAGAACATTTGACTGAGGATCCAGATAGAAGATCTTAGATCAGTGGCTACATGCTATTTCATTGATTCAGAGGTATCCTACAATATTCTGTTGGGCAGACCATGGATCCACGATTACAACATTATTCCTTCGACTCTACATCAATGCTTCAAATATGTAGATACCCAAGGAACAGTAAAAACAGAGTTTGCTGACCTTAACCCGTTCAAGGGAGTAGAGTCCTGATGCCATGTTATACACCCAAGACTACATGAAAGAGGTGTCAGGCAAGACGGAGGAGGAATCCCACCGGGAGCCAGGAGAACCATTTGCTGAGCGACCTCTGTCAATCCAGGTGAAAGGGCGAACTACCCGTCCGAAAGGCATGGAACCCATGGCTATTCACTTGAACAAAACCAAATCGGGAGGAGGAAGCGATCCTCTAGTGATCACTTTGAACCAGAAGCCTCCACCTTTGGTCATCAACCTCCGGTGCAGCACACAACCGACTGATGTAAATACAACCGGGAACGTGGTTTCTGACGATAATAAAGATTTTTTTTTCCAGTATACTGACGCTCAATTTCCAAATCAGGAATCCTTCCCCCATAACAATATAGAACCTATAGCAAAAAAATTCTTGGAAGCTATAGACTCCTATCATCCGTATGTGTGGGAAGTCGCGTCAACATATAATGTCATCACGACATACAGGCCATATAAAGATTATATCTTTATTATCCCGCCTACTCGTAGCAATCAGCATCCAATAGTCTTTGGTCACATGCGCAATAGACCGGTTGTACAAAAAGATTCTTATGAATCAGATGCTGGTACAATGCAGGTTCACAGATATAGCCCCCAAACTTTAAAGATTATACAGTATGGGTTATGATCTGAAGTCAGAACCAGGCCTCAACTATGGAATAGGCAGGCGAATACCGTTGCATGATGATCCCTATTGTCAACGAACTCATTTTGGGTTAGGGTATACCACGTCTCTTGCAACCTCTTAGTCAAATAAGGATACCTTTTCCTCTTCTCAAGATGACTGGTCGTCCTCCGGCCCATACGCTGATCTCGAACGAGTATTGTCAGCAAATAAGGTATTGACAGATTCTCTCAAAGCAGAAGTACAGGAATCTGAACAGTATGAAAATGACTCCTGGGCACAGCAAATGGATACACAATGGAAACTCTGGTTCGAGCAGAGAGAACCGCCCACTGAAGATAAAGTTATCCAAATCGATGTTGGGGATGAACTTTTGCCAAAGCCGATATTTATCAGTAACAATCTTTTCGAAGAAGAAAGGAAAAAAATGATCCAGCTAATAAGAGAATATATCGACGTCTTTGCGTGGAATAATAAGGATATGCCAGGCCTTGATCTAAAAGTGGCTACTCATAAACTCAGCATACTGCCCAATTCAAAACCTATAAAGCAGCACCAACGCCGGTTCCGCCCGGATATGATAGATGCCATTGAAGCTGAAATCAAGAAGTTGATAGCCTGCGGGTTCATCAGGGAAGAACAACATCCCGGTTGGGTCGCCAACGTTGTCCCGGTCATGAAGAAAAGTGGGAAAGTTCGCATTTGTATCGACTTCAGTAATCTCAATGCGGCTTGCCCGAAGGATGAGTTCCCTCTTCCCATCACAGACGTCATGATCGACAATACATGCGATTTTGAACGTATGTCCTTCATGGACGGATTCTCAGGATACAATCAGATCAAGATACATCCTGAAGACGAGAAGCATACTGCCTTCCGTATACCTCTGGGGGTATATTGCTACACAGTCATGCCCTTCAAATTGAAGAATGCCGGAACTACATATCAGCTAGCTATGAGTAATATATTCCATGAGCAGTTACGCAAAATAGTAGAATATTACGTAGACGATATTGCTGTCAAAAGCTGTCTCAAGGATAATCACATCCAAGACTTGAAGACAGTATTCGAGTTGATGCGCCAACATCAACTCAAAATAAATCCTACAAAGTCCTTTCTTGGTGTATCCAGTGACAAATTCCTGGGATTTGTTATTACCGCTAAAGGCATTCAAGTGGACCATGATAAAGTGAAGGTTGTCTTAGAAATGCGGCCACCCCATAATCTGAGGGAACTCAGGGGATTTCAAGGTCGTCTGGCTTATGTCAGGAGATTCATATCCAACCTCTCTGGGAGATGTCAACCTTTTCCTTGCCTGATGAAGAAAGGTGTGTCCTTCGTATGGGATGAAGCCTGTCAGTAAGCGTTTAATGATATTAAATACTACCTCACTAATTCTCCAGTTCTGGTGCCTCCCGTCATAGGAAGACCATTTTTGCCGTATGTTCGAGCAGATCATTCTTTGGGAGCTCTCCTCGCACAGAAGAACAATGAAGGTCATGAACAGGCTATCTATTATTTAAGCAGGATGATGGTAGGAGCTGAACACCGGTACAATCCAGTAGAAAAAGAATGCTTGGCCTTAATGTTCGCTATTCAGAAGATGCAACATTACGTCACAGGCCAAACTATTCATATCATCTCCAGGATCAATCATCTACGGGTATTGATGAACAAACCGAGTATTCTCAATTCCTGAATCACGACTTGGGCGATGTTACTAACACCGTATGATATGGTGTACGTTCCGCAGAAGTCCATAAAAGGTCAGGCCTTAGCCGATTTCTTAGCTGCTCATCCGATTCTGGAAACCTCTAAACTATACGAGGACATTCCCGAAGAAGTTGTAGAATGTAATTCTGAATTGGAAAGTGTTACATGGCAGCTATTCTTCGATGGTGCCTCCAGGACTGGTCCTAGGGGAAACGTGGTTTCAGGAGTAGGAATTATCTTGGTCACTCCTGATAAACTCGTCATCTATCGAGCATATTCTCTTAGCGAACCATGCTCTAATAATGTGGCAAAGTATAACGCCCTATTAATCGGGCTCCAAGTCGCTAAAGAATTGGATGTGGATTACCTAGAAGCTTTTGATGATTCTTTGCTAATCGTCAATCGGGTCAGAGGAATATTTGAAGTTCGCAATCCAGACCTCATTTCTTACCACCAAGCAACGATCGAGATTGCCATATCTTTCAAAGGGTTCTTCCTAGAGCATGTGTCTCGATCTCAAAATTTTAAAGCGCTCTGGCCAGTCTAGCTGCAGATCTAGCTATTCCTATAAGGAGGCAGAATTTGGTAATTCTTCTCAACAGAGATCTGTTTTGTGTAAAAAATAATTTCCACATGGAACGCAGCTACGCCGTAAACACGGTTCCTCTTAAGAGAGACTGGAGAAGTCCCTTTATAGACTTCGCAGCATACGGAATCTTACCAGAAGATCCCAAAGAAGCAGTATCGGTTAAAAGACGATCACTACGCTTCTATTTTGATGCTTCTTCCCAATGTCTATATCGCCGAACATACGATGGACTGCTATTACGATGTCTCTCCGACGATGATACAAAATGGGTTATCCATGAAGCTCACGATGGTGTATATGGAGCACATCAACCCGGTCCTAAGCTACAGGATAGTAACAGGAGGATGGGCTACTATTGGCCTACTATGATCGCAGATACAGTGAAATATGTAAGACAATGCAAAGCCTGTCAAGTTCATGCGGATTTTATACATCAGCCTTCTGAGTATCTACATTCTACTATTGCATCATGGCCCTTCGAAGCATGGGGTATGGATATCATTGGTCCTATTCACCCGTCATCTTCTAGAGGACATCGGTTCATATTGGCTATCACCGATTATTTCTCTAAATGGGCGGAGGCGATCCCTCTTGCTGAGGTAAAGACATCCAACGTGATCATCTTTATCAAGCATCATATTATTTATCACTTTGGGATACCCCGAAGGATAATCTATGACAACGAGCCTCAATTCATCAGCCAAGCGTTTCACCGATTTTGCGATAAGAATCAGATACAAAATATGGCCTCTACGGCATATAATCCAGCTGCTAATGGTTTGGCGGAAGCCTTCAACAAAACTATTATCAAACTCTTGAAAAAGTTCGTCTTTACGAACAAAATAGATTGGAATGAGAAGCTCGGAGAGTGCCTCTGGGCATACCGCACAACGGTACGAGCCCCGACGGGTTGTACTCTATTTTTATTAGTCTACGGGTGTGAAGCAGTTCTCCCCATTGAAATCCAAATTCCATCACCCAGAATAGCAGTGGCAAATGAGTTGACTCAAGAAAAGAATGATCTATTAAGGCTTTAAGAGTTAGAAGGGATTAGACGAGAAACGCCTTCAGGCTCAGCAGCATATTACGTTCTACCAGGCACGCATTTCCAGAACTTTTAACCGAAAAGTGAAAGAGAGAGTGTTCAAAGTTGGCGAGATAGTTCTAGCTGTAAGGAGGCCAATGATCACTACACACAAGAGTAAGGGTAAATTCCAGCCCAAATGGGAGGGCCCTTATGTGATTGAAACAACGTTTTCAAACGACACTTACAGATTAGCCAAGCCTAATGGAGACTTGTTAATGGCTCCTATTAATGGCAAATTCCTGAAGAGGTACTACGCTTAACCTCCATTGCTTAAACGAAGTATGGTGAAGATCTTATTCTAACGATACTACGTACAAAAACTAGTTGGAGCATATTCTATCATGTCTATATAACCTCTGAATAGATATGTTTAACTAATTTGGAACTTCAAAACCTATCACGTCCATATTACCTCTGATAGTGTTTTGTACCCAAATTTAGTTGGATCATATTCTATCATGTCCATATAACCTCTGAATAGATATATCCAGCTGAAGCTTACCGAAGGGATATCACGTCCATATTACCTCTGATATCACTTTCACCCTAGCCTGTCATTTATATTCCAAAATAATAGGTCCACCAAAGTCAGATAAAGTCTCTTTATTATCTCCAGAAAGGGCAAAATTACATAAAGAAGTAAAAAGTACATCATTGGGGAGGACCAGTCAAATCACGAATCTGCCGCGCCAAAGAGGCCATCCTCTCATTCCTGGAGTTCAAGACGTTAGCGCGATCCCTCTCTAGCCTTGCCTCCTCATTGTTCAAGGAAGATAGTTTGGATCGAGCATGAACAAAAATGGCGCAGATGACTCCTGCACGTGCCAAGTTCTGCTGAGCTGTATCAAGTCGGCCATTCACCATATCTAGAGCTGCCAATGACTGGAGAGCCTACTCCTTTGCCTGAGCAAGTTTGGCTTCAAGTTTGCAGACACTCGCTTTATTTACCTCATGTTAGGCCTTGTACTTTGTTTGAAGAGGAATAACCTCCTCCTAGACGGCTTTCCCTTCATCCATCTCCTGCCACTGTGTCTGGATGGATTTATTCAAGCATTCTATCTGTTCAGCAAGCTGCGCAGTCAAGGAATCGTACTTGACCTGAATCATACCATCGACGTTGCCTCGAGATAATGGTAAATATTTATTAATGGATTGTTCTAAACCATTAACTATTTGCTTCAGCGTATCATCTCTCCCAGCGTCGTTGAAATTTCTGATCGGTGATATCGCAAGCTTGGAGGACATCTTCAGAGCCTCGAAGCCTAGATTCTTCTCCAGCGCCATTGATATCAGCATTTTCAAAGTGATGCAGAAAATACTAGTATACTGCTCAACTAGCATGGCAAAATTCGAATGGACGTTGGGAGTGGCTGTGATATCAGTAAATCTCCCTCCAGAAATAACTACAGAGGAAGTCGCCACAGTTGTTGCCTCCACAGATGGCGCTACAAAAGAACAAGCACCAACAACGGTTAAAGTGGCTGGCGTACTCAACAAAGGAGGCATAGTCGTGATGACCGGCTCATCCCCCTCTGATGATATCTGGACTGTTGTTGGCGAGACAGCACCCGAAAATATTGCCTCTCCAAGGTCGAGTACCGCCGTTTCATCGGCAGGAGCCGCAACAAAGTCAAAGGCTGCGTCGACGCCGCCCTCCCCTGAGATGTCTTCCCCTGAAAAGAAGACAAGAGAAAGTTAATATCAACTCGATATAATTTTCCTAAAGGAGGCATAAAAGATGACATTTACCCATGGCTGATGGTATATATGTTGCGTCTGTAGCCAGTGCAGCTAAATTATTTCTTAATAAGGCTAAGCGAGCTGTCATACCTGGGGAAGAGGGTGCATCAACTGACACTGGCGGGTATTCTTTCCAGTCTTCACCAAGATCCAATCGAGGTTCATCGGGTAGAATCTCGCTGGATATACTTACAGACGAAGTAGGGGTTACCCCCATTATTGGTCTGGATAAAGGTATATGCAATCTTATTATGCTCGGCCTTGTAGGCGATCTCGTAGCACTACCTGAAGCAGTAGTAGCAGCAGCGATCTCGAGCAAAGAATCTTCGGTACTGCCGATCGAAACTGAGGAGGTTCCCTCTCTAAAAGACGAAGGACCTCTAATCAACAAATCATCCCTAACCGGGGAAACAACAGGCTCGCTCCTAGAAGCCTCCTTTGTAGAAGCCATTTTCGGACCTCTGGCGATCCTCTTCTTGTGGGGAGAAGGTTCTTTCGGAGTAGAAGCCTTCCTTTTATGGGGGATAACGAGAGGCTCTGCAGTCGAAGCAACTATGCCTCTCGGTATTGTCGTCAAGAATTCGTCTGTCCCTGTGGTGTCTTCATTCTCATCCGAGGAAACAAACGGAACATCCTCCCTTCTAGTAGACCTATGGGAGGGCATTCTAAAACTTCCACGCATATCAAAATTATGATAGAAGGTATTGATGGATGCATAGAACTGCGCGTACGAGTGAAGCATGCACAACTCCATTGAAAGAGAAGTCGCAGACACCGCAAAAGGTGCACCAGTATAGCTCGCGATGAAGTACCACCACCCTCGGGCTCCATCAATAAGTCCACCTCTGGACTTGATGTGAGCCAAATCAGACGACTCCTTGTAGAAAGTGGTGCAAGCAAGGTAGTGGCTCATCAGCTCCTGATATACTACCACTGCCCGAGGGTTTGTATCCCTCAACTCTCTGTTTGTAGGGACATACTCTTCATAAAGAACGTCCCTCATTGGCATCCTTGAAATCTCTGCCATCTCATGAAGGGCTAAGCCCAACTCCCCCAGCGGAGTGGCAAAAGTCCCAGTGAGCGAATTGTATCGCTCCATCAAGGCTAAGAACAAATTAGGGTTGACAGGCAACCCAACACTTGTGGCACTTACGGCCGCGAACAAGCCAATACTTTTCATCTCTATCTGGAAGTGCTTCAAGGCCCATGCAGTCAAACTGGCCCATCGGAGATTCCCCGGGCTAAGCCATCCACTGGTCTGAGGGTTGACTTTGGGGTACATTCCTCCCTGCCCCATAAAGTCGTTGCAGAAGGTCAACATCTGAACCGGTTGGATCAATGAAGTGTCCTCACTCAAAACACTACCCAGCAGTAATCCCCTAAAGGGCATAACAGGGCCTGAGGGACGACTCATATAGGCCCCCCGTAGTATTCCTTGCTGTATAAGATTTTCCCCGGTCGGCCGTGAAGATCGGGAGTCAGCACCCACATCATCTTCCTAGGATGTGTGGCATAAAAGAAGGCCGAGATGGGGTAATCCCTGGGCATCTTCGGCAAATACATGATCGTGCCCTCAGCAGTGAATACCCAGTCCTCCTTCTTGGGCTTGGTCTGGGATTGCTTGTCAATAATATCCCCAAATAAGAAACCCAGTTTCTTATACTCCGTCCCGTCTATGTATGTCAAGGGCTCCCCACTGATCATACTCAGCAGCATGCGCTCTCCTTGGGACGATATCAGGGTTCCCCTCTCTTCAGGGTAATTGGCTCCTGAAATGGGGAATGTCACGTGCGACAAATCCTCTAGATAATTTGAGTTCAGCATCCCGGTAGCAGAGCCCATCACCTCAGCCAAAAGAGGGATCTGCAAGTCCACTACAAAAACTTAACAGAATAAGTCAGTTTCTATACTAGACATTATACTCTTGCAGTTTGCTCCAAAGATTACTAGTCTGTGGTTTTACGCCAAGACTGCAGAAACTTGAGCTTTTACGTCGGAACCTATTTCCGAGGCATAAAATTCAAGGTTGGCAGTATACGCCAAAACTTAACAGTCTGCACTTTTACGCCAGATTGCCAAAATTTGAGTTTTTATGCCAAAATTTTCATCCAGCGGGTAAAACTCAAAGTTTGTAGTATACGCCAAATTTTGACAGCCTGAGCTTTTTTACGCTAGACTACAAAAATATGGTTCTACGCTGACACATTAGAAATATGGGCGTATTGATTCGCATACACGTACAACGTGTGCGGAAAGTCCTCTATTCTTCCTCGAAGTCCTTTTTACCTATGACATCCGGAGCACGGCTCGACGGAGGGGCGCTGCGTTCCGATCGAGGCTCATTCAGTCTAACAGGAGTTGCTCGCGCTTGAGCAGAGGATCGAGAAGAGGAAGAAACCTTCTTTCCCTTAGCAGTGGAAGCTTGTTTAGGGGCCATGGCAATTCTGAGTTCTCAAAGAAGAAACGAAGAAGAAGGGTTCTCGAAAAGCTAGGGTTTTTGTGAAGACAGATAAAAGTTCTCTCTCCCAGGACCTTGGGCTATTTATAGAGTTCGGATAACTCTTCGAATTCCTAACCAAATCCGATATTTAATATTCGATTATGATTTGAGGACTACGTCAGCCTATCATTTTAAAGAAGAAGACGGACAGTCAGTGGATCCAGAATTTATGCGCAGAGCAGATCTATGATTTTATGCTAAGGAGCTTTTACGCTTAGAGGCTACAAATCTACGGTTTTACGCTCAGAGGCTATAAATCTACGGTTTTACGTCCGGATGCTTTTATGTTCAGTAACTTTTACGCTCGAGAGGCTACAAACCTACGATTTTACGCTCAGAGGCTACAAATCTATGATTTTACGCTCAGAAGCTTTTTATGCTCAGAGGCTACAAATCTACGATTCTACGCTCGAAAGCTACAAATGGCCAATTGTAAGGATTTATGCAAAAAATGCTTCTTCTTGGCCACCAAATATTCCAAGTACCTGAAACATACAGAGTTCAGCATTGAAGATGACTCTTCTTCTTGGCTCGATTGGAAGTTTATCCAAAGTCCAGTCAGAATCCTTTCTCAAAAGTTCAAGTATGGCCTGTTCTGACGGCCATTTCTCGCCCTATTTCAGGTGATTTTCGAGAAATCATTCTTGAAGATGATAGTCTGAATAAGAATTCTCTGTATCAGAGAAGTGACAGTTCAAAAATTCTATGCGACTCCTAGTTCAAAATAGCATGACAGTTCGGATATTCGACTTAAATATTAAGCAGCTTTCTACGCGTCTTATGCTATGCGTAAAAGACAAGACGATATCATATATTCTTTTATCAGAGTCGGCATAAAATTATTCAGACGTGCTAAATCTACACATATTCAGACTTTCTCACAGCAAATATGGCAAATCATCAGATGCGTAAAAGAAGACAATTTTATTAATCATGATTACATATGATGGAAATCCAGTCTACAAAGGATTTTTCATCTTCATGATTACATATAATGGAGATCCTTTTTCTACAAAGGGTTTCTCATTTAAGATCACGCCAAGAATCTGTTCTGCTAGGTTCTCGTATTGGTGGAGATCTTTTCCGCCTTCTACAGCAGTTAATCGGCTTCCGCGGCCGATTAAAAAAATAATTAATGGCGGGAGGATACAAAACTGGGCCTATATCAATTTAGCAAGCACATCCTCCATACGCCATGGTAGGCATGCCCTAGAAATTGTGTTGGGGGTTCAGACCCAACTCAATACTGGAAGACAGGGCTAAACTGTCTGCCTCCGTCCAGCGCCATGATGGGAGAAAATACAGCTTGCAAGCAGTATGGTCCAATACGACCCTTCCTCTCTCCTGGACGAATTGCCATATGAAATTGCTGATCATCCCGAGCAAAGAAAGCTATGATATCCTTCCATGATCCACCGTTGCAGAGGATATTTGCTCGAAGATGCCTCTTTTTACGGCTCCTCACATGCTGGAAGAACATGATCTTCTTCTTCCTCAAGTCAACCCGACGAAGCTCGGCAAGCATCTCTGTGTGGTGAAGGAAGTATGGGAAAAATAGGTTAACTTAGTCGCCTTTATATAGGCAGAGGAGATCACACCAAATCCCAACAAATTCTTAAATATTTGTCGAGAAATCAGCCTCGCAGAACGAGTCAAACTTGACCGTTTATGCTTCATTCAAAGTATTTTAAATAACGAGGAATTTGAAAACTTTGAAGGGGGTCTTGTAGAAGCATGAAAAATACGCTGAGGAATTATACGCATAAAACCCTCAATATGCAGGAAGCCATGTAAACAGAGCTCCAGCACTGGGTGGCGTAAGATATGACTTCAGAGCCATTGGCGAAACAACAGAGCTTCAACGCTATTCAGCGTAAAATATAGCTCCAGAACAACCCGCATAATACAGTATTTTCATACTACTTTGGCATAAAAAGGTTATTACATCGCCACTTTGGTGTAAAACTCGTCTGCTTTTAATGCAGCGGGAAGTTGTACGAGAAACTCTTCGTATTTCTCGAATGAACCTGTCAGATCATGCAGTGAACCTGACTCCTGACAAAGTGTATTGCACAGCGATCGAAAGGACGGCTGTAATGATAATTCGGCACAGAGTCCCAGACTATCGTCTAGTGACATAACCCTTGATATAATACGTTGTTTACGTATTCAAGGAATACGCTGCCTAGTTTTACACAGGCAGATATGAGCTTTTACGCTCAGGATAAGACAAAAACAACCGCCACGTCAAAAGTTACTCTTCGTACAGAACTCGAGGCACGTCTCTGCAGTTAATGCGCGTGATGGGAGCAGATCTCTGCATTTATTGCACGAGATTTGGTTCTACTTTTAACGACTAGGTGAGCCATAATTATGGCTAATATGTCCACATCACCACCCCTACATATTACGCCATCAGGCTATTTTTAGCTATAGGATCATGTTGTACGCTATCTCCTTGAATTACGCCGACCTGGCTATTTTCAACTATAGGAGTCCGCCGTATGCTATCTCCTCGGAATACGCAAACTCAGGCTATATTTGCAAAGCATCAGGCTTCTACGCCTACTTGGCTTCTGCGCCTATTTGGCTTCTACGCCTACTCTGCTTCTATGCCTACTTGGCTTCTACGCCAACATGACAGCTACTCGGCTTTTACGCCATCAGAATAGCTATTTGGCTTTTACACCTACGAAACAGTTATTTGGCCTTTATGCCAACTATCTCTACGCAAGGGGCAGTTACCTACGTGTCTTGCATGCCGTGATCTTCGACGAGCAGTTATACGCATTACCTCATAATGGGACACGCGTCACACGCCAATTCAGAAGATCATCCATACGTGGGTGGCAGTTATTATAATCGCCGCGTAAAAGGTGCAACTTTCTCCGCTGTTCGGTTTCTACGCCGACTGTGCCAAAACCCTATAAATAGAGACCTTCGGTCATGGAGGTCTAAGATCGAAGAAAGGTGGAGAAGGGTCGAAAAAGGTCGAAAGGTCGAATCCAAGATAGAGAGAATCCAGGGTCGAACAGAGGTCAAGGTCAAGAAAGCACCTATAGGGAGCTTTGGCAACAAGAGTTCAATCCCTCCTGCAATCTTCGAAGCTTTTTTTTGTCTTCTACAATACTTCTTCATCATCGTGTGGTCCAAGGGACAAAGTGATCGACCGCAGATCAGACTCCTATAGCAATATTTCCCCAGAATTAAACTTTTGTACTTAATATCCTCGTATATGATTAATTGTACTTCTTTTTCTTGTTTGTAAACCAAAGAAAGGGTTTTGTATAAACCTAGTTTCATTTCTTTCGTTTATTATCAAACATCAGGCTCGCAGTAGTACGAATAATCATAGATACTACTATGACATCATACTATTTACGAGGAAAAGACCTGTATGGGCCACAATAAAAATATGTCATGACCCGCACCCAAAATATTCGGGCGCGTGTGTGTGGGTACATCCAGCCTACGCCACAGTGTCGATGGTCGAACGCTGTCTAGACCTTAATAAGAAATACAAGTCTGACCAATATCCAAATGTACTCAATCACAATATGCTAAAGGAAGATACAGATAAGGAAAGAAAAACACTAAATATAATATCACGAAAATTACCAAGTCATAAATGTATAATCCAATATTGCTTATACAAGCCATGTAATATTTCGGAGACAAAATTCGGTCAATAACTAAGGAAATGTAACTAGTGGAAGGCACTGAAACTAGAAAATACTAAATATAGACCTATCCAGAGATATCCTCGGTGCAAGAGCGATCTCAACTATATCATCGTCGAGAAGTCCGAGAGTGTGGGACATAACATTAGATTTCCAACTGCTACTTAGCTTGGGTTTGACCATCCTAATATTTTTAACATATCCAGACAGGAGCGGATCAAGTATTATAACAACTATGAAAGTATAAAATGCATGTATAAATCTATTATGAAATAAACTTTATAAGTAATAAAATTATGTAATGGAAATAGGTAGAGACAAGTAGAAGCATGGAACTGACAACATAAAAAATTGGCAACATGTAAATAAGTAGCTAGATGAACTGACAACATGTAAACAAGTAAACATGAATATCAAGATCAGACAAAACTGGTAATATCGTGTGACCTAGAATACAGGGTTTGATATATTGGGGCTAGGCTAAATCCAACATATCATATGTGAGGTGTACGACTTGTCACAGACTTAGTATTTTTTCCTACACTTTGACCCGTGTGGCGCACAAGCTTTCTCCTCGAAGACATGTGCAAGTCTTCCAACCGAACTTAGCTAGATTGCTAAGGCGAGAGAGCGAGAGAGAGAGAGAGAGAAGTGGAGCAACATCGGAACTTGAAGGCTTTTTATTAATATAAGAAAAGCTTACAAGTTTTCAGTGGTGAAGAGCAAATGAGTCTACCTCATATTTATATTTTCTCAAGGGCTTACAGGAACCTTCTGGAATAGAAATATTCCTGAGATTATTCTCGAAAATATGCTAAAAATTATTCTATATCCTAAGAATATTTCTTACATAATTTTAGCTACCAAAATATTTAAAATATTTACAAATATGCTGATATGGCATTTAATCTCGGTAGGGCCACAAATAATTATGTGTGACATTCTCCCCCATATATAGTATTGATGTCCCCATCACACATGCTCGCTGAGAAGCGCTTAGATCTGGTCCTCGAACTGATGCAAAGTGTCAGCGCGTTCCAAGCTGGATTCGCTGTGCGACATTCTCTTCCACTTGATGATATACTCCATATATGGGGATATACCTCATTGGCGAATGGTCATTGAGTCAAGAACGACGACCACTTCTTTGTCGAATGACATAGTAATGGTTGCCATGGGCCGCTTCAAAACTCCTCGCTGAGGGTCCTCCAAGTCTGCTTGATAAGGCTTGAGACAACTAGCATGGAAGACGAGGTAGATCTTCAGCGTGACGGAAAGCTCGAGCTTGTAGGCAACTTTGTCTACCTTCTTAAGGAATGGAAATGGGCCTTCATACTTGTGAATCAGTCCTTTGTGCACCTTGCAAAATACCTTGAACTGCTGCAGTTGAAGCTTGACCATAACCAAATCTCCTTCCTTGTACTCAACAGTCCTTCGCTTGGTGTCGGTCTATTTCTTCATCTAGTGTGCGGCTTTCTCCAGAAAAGCCTTGACAATATTCTCCTTCTCCCTGAAGTTCGAGGCAAACTAGTGAGCCACTAGGCTTTTGCCCGATGTCCCTATACTCAACAAGTACGGGACAAGCAGTTGTCGACCCATTACAAACTCGAACGGGTTATTGTGCGATGACTCGCTCCTTTGGAGATTGTAGCAAAACTGGGCAATGTCCAAGTTATGCACCCAATTCCGCTGGTTGGTACTCACAAAGTGTTGTAAGTACTCCTCGAGTAAGGAATTGATCGCTCCATCTGGCCGTCCGTCTGCGGGTGGAAACTGATCGAGAAGTGTAGGTTCGACCCAAGGATCTTGAACACCTCTGTCCAGAACTTTCCCGTAAAGCGAGGGTTTTAGTCGCTGATAATGCTTTCCGGGATGCCCCAAAACTTTACCACATGGGAAATGAACAAGCGCGCGGCCTCTTCTATAGTGAAGTCTGTTGGTGCAGCAATGAAGGTCCCGTACTTGGAGAATCGGTCTACCACTACAAGGATAGACCCAAGTGTCCCTATCTTAGGCAATGCAGAGATGAAGTCCATTGGGATGCTCTCCCATGGTCAACTCGGTATGGAAAGAGGCTCAAGCAGGCCTCTGGGTCGCTGATGGTCCAACTTGTCTTGCTGGTACATAAGACAAGTGCGAACGTAGTCCTTCACATCCTCACACATGTGAGGACAATAGTAAGAGACCTCCAATAACGCCAATGTCGTCTTCTAACCCGGATGTCCAGTCCACTTGGTGTCGTGGCATTCCTTGAGTAGCTGTCTTCGCAAGCCACCCTATTTGGGCACAACTACTTTCTTGTCCTTTGTGTAGAGAAGCCATCCTTCAACCAAACCCTCACGTCTTCGCAAGCAAGCTTCACCAAAGCCTGTGTCAATGGGTCCTCGACAATACCCATCTTGATACGCTCAAGTATTTCAACCTTGAGCAAGCATATTGTTGCTAGCTCGTCCTTTCTGCTGAGTTCATCGGCTACATGGTTCTTCTTGTCCGGCTTCTATCGCAGCTCCATGTTAAACTCGGTCAAGAAGTCTTGCCATATCGCTTGCTTGGGGGACAGCTTCTTCTATAGCTAGAAGTAGCTCATGGCAACATTGTCCGTCATCACCATAAATTGCATACCAAGGAGATAATAATGCCACGTCTGCAAGCAATACATTACCGCTGGCATCTCCTTCTCTTGTACCATATAGCGCCTCTCTGTGTCATTCAACTTGCAGCTCTCGAATGCGATATGGTGTCCTTCTTGCACCAATACCCCACTGATAATGAAGTCGAATGCGTCGGTATAAACCTTAAACGGCTTGGAGTAGTCTGACAATGTAAGACCGGCTCCTCCATTATGGCCATATTTAGTGCATCAAATTCCTTCTCGTATTTAGACGTCCATCTCCACGTGTGATCCTTCCGCAACCGATCTGTGAGTGGTGAGGCTATGGCGGAGTATCCTGGGATGAACCACCGATAGTAGTTCTGTATGCCAAAGAATGATCGTAGCTCCGTCGGTCTGGTGGAAGCCTCCCACTTCCGTATGGCATGGACCTTCGTCTTGTCCATTCATATATTGTCACGTCCGATCTAATGCCCCAAGAACGACACATCTTCTTGGGCAAAGGAATATTTCTCCCACTTGACGAAGAGTTGGTTCTCCCTTAGCTGTAAACCCCTTCTCCCAAATTTTATATTACTTTCAAATTAATAAGATTTTCTCTTATTAGAAATTATTATAGATAGTTAAAAGAAAATAAAGAAAACAAAATAGAACAAAACATATAAGATATAATTAGACTATAATTTATAGACTTAAATAAACAACCAAAGATAAAGGAGTAGCAGAAATGCCAATCATTTATAATACAAACCCTAGATTATTCATACTTATCCGAATTTAAGTTTAAACTAATTATCCTCATCAACAACTGGATTATCAATATATATAGGAGAAACGTAAAACCTAAACTTCTCGTCTCTCTCTACTCCATCCTTCCTCACCTCTCATCGTCCCCGAAAACTCGACCTCGCAAGAGGCGGACCAAGACCTCCCATCCCATGCACTGGACACGACACACGACCCTAGAGGCGCCAGAGCTCATTGCACGAGCGCAATTTCTCCCCTAATCTTCCCGGCACGCAAGACCAGTACCAATCGCTGACCAGGCGTGTCTCCAAAGCCTCTGGCCGAGCCAGCATTCCCAACTTGAGCCCTTGTCATCCGGTGCCGAACCAGTCGCGTACTAGCGACTGCTTTCCCGTGCAAGCAGCAACCTTCCTCGCCTTTCCACAGCACCAACTCGAGAAAGAGTTTGGGTAACGAGACACCCTGAATAAGTTTGAAGCCAAATCTAACGACAACCTCTAAAGAAGTTGACCATGTGCTACAGGTAACCTGGCTATACATATGACTTTACTTGGGCAAGTGACCATGAAAACATCTTTAAACTAAACTAACCAAAACCATATATACATCTGCATATATAAAACCCACCATAATGTTACGTAGGAAGGAGCCATATTCATATATTTGGTAGAAAGTTTTGCAGAGCCCCTTGATAAATAGCTAATTACTTTAAGTCTCTTTGTTGTTGGAATAATGTATATAATATATAACAATAATTATGTTCACATAGCATATGAAGAATAATAAATAAATATTAGTATGATTTAATCTATAAGTTCCATAATACTAAGCATTCTTTCTAATGTCATGTCCCGATCTCCCGTAGATAATCGGCCGTACCCACTAGGCGCGAATCACCGCGCCAGCGCTCCCGCGGGATGATCTTTCCTATCCGGGCGTGATGTCGCACGAGCGTAAGCCGTGCCCGTGTAAGGCCATGATCCGAACAGACGATAAAATATCTAAGCCACAGAGTCGCACAGATAGTCCGAGTGCAGCAAAATAAGAAATGAACAGGCGATTGGTAACAAGTTTACAGAGTCGTCAATAGCGGAAGCATTGAATAACACAAGTATAGAAGTAAAACAAGATCTTTATTGATATTGAACAAGTATTACAAGCGGCACTATGCTAAGATTACAAGTCGCTCAAGCCTCTCTCTCTGAAACGATTAAAGCGTGCCAAGTGGCTATATTTGTGGAATGATACATAGGCGATATTTCAACATTATGTCTTGTATATGTGCTTCAGTTTCGGATGTAGCACTCTAAGGCTCCAGAGTGAACTCCGCATCTTAGCACGCGTGAAGGGGGTATCCGCACCGAACGAGGTTCTCCCGCACCCTGCGAGCAATCTGGTGGGTTATCAGTACATGAATGCACTGGTGGGGAGGCTTCATACCCGCTCGACAAATCCAAACATGTTATATAGATTTCGTGAACCATCTATTAAGTTATCTTTTTATTCTTGTCTTAGGATCAGTTTTATGGCATAATGAAAAGCCTAACTCGTATGGCAGTGCGCCATACAATATAAGAGTAACACGGTGAGATTTACCAACTTACCATTCATCCTTTCCTGTCTAAGACAACCAAGTTAAACTAAGTACAAGCATTTATAATAAAAACCAGGGACAATAGCATCAGCAAACAAAGTGTCATGTGCGAGGTCATGCTTCGGGTGCACGAGTTACACAGGTTATCCAAAAGTGTTGTAATGGATGTTCAAGTGTTCAATGGATGTTCAAGTATTCAATGGATTGCTCAGGTTGCTCAATTTATGTATAGATGACTTATACTCATAATCGTTCAGGTGTTTCAGCTTACTGGATGTGATACAATGACTCGTACGCGAATTGCCCCTAAGCGAGGATGACTTATCTATATAAACATGAGTCACTGGCAAAGCCATAAATGACGAGTTATAGTCATTGATGAGGATGGTATGCAATGAAAGCATAAGAGGAGCTGCAAGCCATCTCGTCCAGCACACGAGACTATCGGCCTTTATCTGCAAAGGTGGCACGATGTTAGCGAAGATGCCACCCAGCTCGTGCACGAAAGGCTGTACGAGTTCCATCCGGATCAGATCGGTCCCGGTGCCCCGGAGACCGTTTGTGGAACGAGATCCAAAAATCTTTCTTGTTTACAAGTTGTTCACGACATGCATGTCTTGGGTCTTCCAGATTCATAACTTGACATGATAATCCTTGATTTTTGTTCTGAACGAGCATTGCTCCACGAGCTGTGATTCTTGATTTGCTTGACATGATTCTCGTTTAGTGTTTAACTTAACTTGATGCATTCTCCTGGTTTGGGAACTGCCTTACTGACCTAACGGTCCCGGATACTTGCAGGTTCATATTGCACAGAAGAATTATTTGATACTCTTCTGGCTAACTAGATGCATGCACGATACGGATAGTGTTACTTGATGTGGCATAAATTATGTGACAAGCATTGAAATAAGGCAACGAGTACAAACTACAAAGTAAGAAGGCAAGCATGCATTTATATGGAACATAAGCATTTATGTTGGCACAGTCTAAGGGGTAAAGCAAGGAGTAAAACCATAAATGGACATATCGAACGACATAACCTATGGGTATGCAGTGTAAACAAGTGAAGCAGTGCACTTCGGAGAGTATACAACGATCTACTCGAGGCATAGTGGGGTCTACTTGCACAAAAAAAGGTAGCATACGAGGGTCCAAGTTATAAGCCAAATTTATTTCCATGTTCTAACACAAGCAATACAAGTTGGGATTATTCCCTTAGCTAGGTGTGTTGTATTCTTTATTATCATGCAGGGGATGATTCACCTAGCGACTAGCATGTATCATCTATATTTTAAGTATGTTGTCTTAGCAAAGACAAGTTCATTGTAGCCATCCACCTCAGCGATGATTTACCTCGGTCGAGCGATACTCCGAGCGAGTCTTTGAAAGTCTAAGTTCTGAACTCCTGAAGGGCCAAGTCTGGAAATCTTTTGCCTCAAAAGAGTCATCTCGCTGAGAAAAGTGGGTCGGGTCATTGCACTAGCATCGTTTGAATTGGTTGTCCGCTTGAACAGAATGGGTCGTTACATTATACACCACTCAGAAAAAGTCTCGTCCTCGAGACTTTCTGAGCGCAATTCATTCTATCACATTATCGAATCTATCTCAAGTATAGTGATCGATACCACTGGATCCGTTCGAACATAATTTTTTACTCATTCCTTATTACCGTGTCGCATGTATACTGGGTCGATCTCATTGAATGACTCTATCATTAAATCTACGATCTGACTTGGTCTCTATTGTGCCATAGCATGGAACATATTGCTTAACACGAGGTCTGTTACAATCCATCTTGAATGACGATCTAAGGCTGAGGCAAACTTATCCAAATCGATATACTCATTTTTGCGAATATAACATATTCACTTGCACTAGCATTCGAGATCAGCATATCGTGAGTCTGGATCGTGCACATATTCAAAGCATCCTTCAAACATATACATGTCAGCAACTTAGCGATAGCGAAGTCTTTGCACTCGAGTTCAACATATCACTGGGTCTTGGATCGTGCACACGCTCAAGGCATCCATCAAACATATACATTCAACCAAATGTAGCGATAGTGAATTCGGACAAGCTACTCGCAAAAATCTTAAGGATTCTTGTCTTACAAATCATAAGGATAGTTCCAACGAGGTCAACCAAAATCTAAGTCATTCCCATTCCAATTTAAACCAAGCATTGCACTATCGTTAAGCACGATCTATCTGAATAATCGACTAGCTTCTATTTGTTCGGGTCAAACATAACACATATTACCGTTCCAAGTCTAACACTAAGTCTTGTTGTCCCAGTTCTATAGCTTGTTCAAGCAATGTTCTAAAGTCGGTTACACAAGTTCTTTCCTCGGCACAGGGTAATCTGCCTAATTACTAGGTTAGCTCATAAGATCATAGGTACAAGTTCAAGCACACGATTCATCGTGCAAATTTGTCGCATGATGCTCGTCCCAATTTCTAAGATCAAACCATTATTCGTTTGCACAGGATATTCTATCCAAGCTCATTTTACTCAGATTTTGTTTGTAAAAGTTCGAATTCGTTCAGGCAATCCATGATATATCTTAATAAACTATTTCTTTTAGCAAATAACCTTCCCATTCTTTTTATTTTTAGAACAATATTAAATCAAAATAATTAGTTAAAAGTCAACCATTAATATACATATATATCTACCATTCTTTTAACGAAAATAGTTAAGGATATTAAAATATACAATAATTCATTAAGCCACATTATGGAGTTAAGAATAAGTAAATCATAATATAGCTAACTGTTAAATACTTATGGAATAACAATTATTTTCTTTTGAACAAATTAATTAGGACATTGGGGCAATTTTTACTTAGACTTGACTCTCAACATACCAACTTGGACAACCTAACAGGCAAAGATACCCTGCCAACTCTTGTACAATATTTTGCATACTTCGTTTTTCAGTTGTTATTTTCTTTGTCATATGTAGTTCTTATTGGTCCTTGTCTTACATGATTTGTCACATGCTTCTCTAGTCTTATTTTCTCATTTTACGTGCACATATATTGTTTGCCTTCCATATATCAGTGTTTGGTTCATGTACGTATTATGATGGTATCTACTTAGCCCTGCGTGTTTGTTTTCTTGAGTTAACTTGACTCGCACCATTTAAAAGAGATTGAGTTCTAGTTAGTGGTCTATGTTCCTCTATGATCGAGGATGTCCCATGGCATTATGGTAGTAGAGATTGTCTTCCATCTCTAGGGCTTGGAGTGTCTTCCGGCGTTACGGTGTTAGAGACTTGTTATTCCGTCAGTATTAGCGATTGTTCTTCTATCTCAATATTGGGAGCTTCCCATAGCGTTACGATATTGAGATATTATTATACTAGGTGCATCATATGGTGTGATGGTTATATTGATTCTTTATTGATTGTACATCGATTTATAGTTGTTACTTGTGTTTCTTGTCTCCCTATCTGAATATTTTACTATTCGTTTTGGCATATTTATATGTATCTTGTTATGTTCCACTGAGAACCTAGTTCCTTTTCAGGTTATTGATGAGCTCGCTTGGTAGAGTAGATAGATATTTTTTATCGCGTCGACATGATTCAGGTATCGCTAGTAGTACTTTTATCGTTCTTTCATCTTCTATATTTTGTGATGACATCTTCTGTTGTGTAGCCTAGTTTTACAAGCTTTATTCTTGTTATGAGCTTGTTCAGATAGTTGTATTAAGGTCTGGCCAACTTTATTACATATTGCCTTTCTTGGTATTTCTATTCATGTGACATCAGTGTAATATTGTCTGATCAGCATTAATGCACTTGGTTCCCACATGAGATAATATTTTGTTGATTGAGATAGAGTGGACTTGACATTATAGATATATATAATTGCCCTCTCAACAGGGTATACATATTTGAGTTGGGCTGGAGTCCACTTGACACGTTGATGGCCATTGCTACGTACTCTGATCCTACGTAATTTGGGACTGTAAAGTGACATTAGCGCCTGATTTTTTTTTTCAAGCGCTTGATGTGCTCCTCCATCGTGTTTGAGTATACGATAATATCGTTAAGATACACCACGACGAACCGGTCAAGATAGGGATGGAAGATCTTGTTTATCAAAGTACAAAATATCGCAAGAGCATTTGTTAGACCAAAAGGCATAACTAAAATTTCATAAGCTCCCTACCTTGTGACGCATGCGGTCTTGGCCTCATCTCCTTCGGCTGTCCGCACCTGATAATATCCCAAGCGCAAATCCAGCTTGGAGAAGTACCTCGTACCTCTCAACCGATCGAACAAGTGCCACCAATGGGATAGGATTTTTTTTTTTGACGATCACCTTGTTAAGTACACGATAGTCAATGCACAAACGAAGGCTTCCATCTTTTTTTTGAAACAACACTGGTGCGCCGAACGGGGCCTTAGACGGCCTAATGAATCCATCATCGAGCAGCTCCATCAGTTGCTTCTTCAACTCATCGAGCTCTGGCTGGGCTATGCGATATGGGGGCATCACGAGCGGTTTTGTGCCCTACTCTAACTCGAAGCCATGCTCCACCTCCCTCCGGGGAGGTAGCCTCTTCTGAAACTCATACGACATGACATACCCAAACTCCATGAGGATGTTGCTGATCTCAGGCGAAAGATCCCCATGCACGGGTGCCTCCTCCATCTTGACCACCACTAGGTATGTTGTCTCTCCGTACTTCACACCCTTCTTGAGTTGGATGGCGGAGAGAGTTTTCTCCATCGCGGACTCGCC
This sequence comes from Iris macrosiphon, assembly GCA_036927795.1. Classification (NCBI taxonomy): domain Eukaryota; kingdom Viridiplantae; phylum Streptophyta; class Magnoliopsida; order Asparagales; family Iridaceae; genus Iris; species Iris macrosiphon. The sequence goes on along the minus strand of JAYESA010000004.1, from coordinate 221,725,756 downwards.
TCGTGCAACATTCACCATGCACGACGAGCCCTCCTCCATGACCCCGGCGACTTCCAAGTGTGGCTTTTGCGAAGTCAGGAAGTTCATCCCTACAATCATTTTGAAGTCATCAAGAGGTGCGGTTGTTAGACTGGTGACTCCCGTCTAATCTCCTACCTCTATTTTCACTCCCTTGGCCACCCCCTGTAAGGGACGAGTCGCTGAGTTGACCGCCCTCATCTGGATTGAGTTATTCTCTAGCACCAAACCCAAGTGCTGGACCTACGCATCCGAGACGAAGTTGTGTTTTTCCTCCGTGTCAACCATCACCATCGTACTCTGGCCGTTGATCTTCATGTCCACGTACATAAGTTCTTGATTTGGGACTTTGGACAAGACGAACTTGTTCTTCAAGGCATTGAGGAAGCGTAGGGCTCCCATCTGAGACCTCATCATTGGTCCTTAATCCATGGCCTCCTCGCCTTGGACTGCGTTTACCTGCTTGCCTTTGTCCTTGCAGTCGCGGGCGAAGTGATTTTCTTCGCACACAAAAAATTCTATTTTGTGCTCCGTTTGGTGCTTCGCATGTTGCTTGTCTTTCGACGGGGCCTCTTTTCCATTGCCTTTCTTCTCTCCCCCACCATTGTCCTTGGTGGTGGTCTTTGGCGTGGGCTTGGACGTATCATTCCGCCAATACTCCATTAGCTTCTCAGCCACTGAAACAGCCATGTTCAGGTCTTGGACACGCTGTCTCTGCATCTCTTATGCAGCCCATGGTTGTAGACCATCAAGAAAGAAGAATATACGGTCTTCTTCGCCCATGTTGGATATGGAAAGCATGAGACGAGTGAACTCCGCAACATACTCCTTGATCGATCCAGTGTGCTTGAGTTGATGCAAGCTCCTCCTTGTCAGGAACTCAACGTTCTCTGGGTAAAATTGAGACTTGATCACCTTCTTGAGAACCTCCTAAGTCTTGATTGAGCACAAATCTTTCTTATTTTCAATACACCTACGATGCAACCAAAGCATAGCATTGTCAGTAAAATAAATGGCCGATGTATTTACCTTATCGATTTCGTCCTCGATGTGAATTGTCTTAAGATACCGCTCAATGTTCCATAGGAAGTTATCCACTTCCTTTGCGTCTCGAGCGCCATTAAAGGATTTTGGTTTTGGGTACCTCACCTTAGGTGTCGTTTCCCTATTCGAAGATCTACCGTTGGTGATGGCTTTCTCAAGAATAGCGGCTTTAGTATTGAGTTCTTCGCATAGTTTAGCAATCTTTGCCTTCATAGCCTGACGTCCCTCCTCGAACCCAACCTGTATCTCGCGAAGTTGCTCTCGAAACAGCTTTATGGCGTTGGTGACATCCCTCTTCAATCCATGAGAGAACTCTTCATAAGCCGTTTGGTTCTGCTCTACTTGCGCCTCTACGCCCATCACGTCATGTTCCAAGAGTTCCAAGCTAGACGTCAAATCACTCATATAAGCCTTTCTGACCGAACTTAGCTAGATTGCTAAGGCGAGAGAGATAGAGAAGTGGAGAAATATTAGAACTTGAAGAATTTTTATTAATATAAGAAAAGCTTACAAGTTTTCAGTGATGAGGAGCAAATGAGTCTCCCATATTTATATTGCCTCAAGGGATTACAGAAACCTTCTGGAATAGGAATATTCCAGAGATTATTCTCGAAAATATGCTAGAAATTATACTATATCCTAATAATATTCCTTACATAATTCTAGCTACCAAAATATTTATAAATATGTCGATATGGCATTTAATCTCGGTGGGGCCACAAATAATTATGCATGGCATCGACTGCTATCTATCAAATCGAATAGAAAAATAGGATTTACCATATGTCTACTAGTGTATTCTTCCGTCCAACTCTCTCTCGTAACAATAACAAAAGACCAGTAATCATAAATCACGAGACACGAGTCAAGAACCACAAAAATAGATAGTCACTACTCACGAAGAGCGGATAATCACAAATCATAATATTGATAAACACATGTCACAAATACAGATAGTAACGAATCATGACACGGAGGCTCATGAATCACGACACGATAAACATGCATCACAACTCAGATTCACGCATCAAAATAAACGTGTCAACATAAAATAGGTACATATAATAGCATTCGTAATGTAAAGGTAAATCCATAATTGTAATATACTTGCCTTAGTTTAGTTGGAGTCGATGTACGTGACATGAATGTGTCAACACAAAATATGTACACAGATGCGACACTACTCAAGATGATCCCAAGAGATATTTCTGGTCAACTAAGGAGACGTCGTGAGACTGGAGCTGCCGGAGGCTCTGTGCTCCGATCAAAACCGGGTGGTTGTAGCCGGCCGAAGTCGAAGGCGCCGCCATCGACCAGCGCTTTGCTGGCGGAGCTCCTCACGGGTAGCTACTAGAGGCGTACGCATAGGCACGACACGGTGTAGCACGGTCGAGGCACAATTGTGACACGAGCGCGATGCAGTCGTGGCACGGTCGCGGCACAAGCGTGACATGGTTGCGACACAGTCACAACACGATCGCAGTGTATTCGTGGTACGGCACATGCATAGCAGAATGCCAGAGGACCTTTTGGACGGTGGGTTAGACTCGCGGGATCTGCTTAGGGAAGTTGGAGAGTGTATGAATAGAAGAAAGCAAAGACACCTTTACGAAGGCAGGAGGTGATAGAGATTAATTATAGTGAAAAGGATTGACCAAATTTAAGCAGGGTGGATTCTTGGAAGCTTTTTAGGGTTTAGCATTCCATAATGAAAAGTCCAAATGTCATATAAACTTTGTGTAATTACAGACTTGTCGTTTTGTCCGCTTTTCTTTTTAACTAATCTTCACCCTTCAAAATAATTAAACATTATTGATATTATTATTGTCACTATTTTTTAACATATAATCATTAGAACTAATTATTACTTAAAAAATATTAATGATTAACCTTTATGATAAAGTAATCATGATTGTAATTATTACTCTATTGATTATTCTAATAATCATAATAAGGATTATAACATGTTTCTAATGTTTATCAATAATTAGTACTAAAATTATTATTTCTAGTGATTATTCTATGTGATTATTAATCAGTTAACCACTTATATTTACTAATTAATATCATCGTTATGTATCCATTACTATTTACTGTTACCAGTATCTTTTTTATTAATAATAACTAATGATTAACTCAATAAAAAATGATTATTTATAACAATAAACTAATATTTTAAATAACATAACAATTATAATTTATTAAACTAATTATTACTAAACAATAAGCTAATAATAGAAAAATTATTTTACTAAATCGATATTTGAAATTAAAAAAAATCTAAAATTTAAAAATTCTGGGAAACAACGATTACAGTCCAGCCATTGGCGGATAAATCCAACAGCCTTCCAATCCTCCAATCATCAACAGATTTGTCCGATGGCTTAGCATTTTCACCCTCCAACGGACTATGCAAATCCTTGCACTATAGTAGATCCTCCATCATTGGCTTCCAAATCGTCAGTACCCCCATGTGAGGGTGATCATACGTAAGTTCATCTTCTCCGTAGATATAGTTGCACATTTGTGAGCACCCTAGTTTTTATATTGGGTTAGTTCGATAATTCATAATTATTTTTTATTTTAAATATTTATTCGATAATTTAATTGAACTTTGGAAACCAACCACCATGGTTTTAAGATCTTGAGTGCAACACTCTCCTTTTCCTTCTAACCAACCTAGCATGCTCAACTTAGATGAGTCAAATTAGGCTCCTACCATGACTGTCACTCACAAATTCACAATCCTATACCTTGTTTTGGTTGTACAACTTTTATGACATAATTACGAGAAAACGATGATCAATTAACCATTTTATCGTGGCGTACGATTTTAACACCCCACCCCAACTCATTGCTTCCAACCAAATCCATACTAAGAGCCTAACTAGTCCTATTACGCACATGACACTCGAGTTGCGTTATTCGAACCTCGGTATGCTACCAAAATAATATTAAGTAGAAAATAGAATTTATGGATTTATTTAATTAATTTAATATTCATTCATATTTAGTAAATATCTTTTTAATTTATATAAATTTGGTTGTAAATTATTTGTTGGAGAAAATATAAATTTTTTAGAAATTTTCCCAAGTGCCTAACTATTTTTAGAATTTTTTTACATAAAATTATGAATAAAATAAAATTAAAATAAAAGGATAAGAAAATAAATAAATAAAGAAAAAGAAGAAAAGAAAAGAAAAATCCTAACTACTTTACCCAACCCGTGCATAGGAGACCCCAACCCATCAAACCCATTCTTATATATATAACTAAAAGGACTTCTTCACAATATAACTACCATCTCGTTAAATATTTTCAAAATATAACTAAAAGGACTTCTTCACAATATAACAAAAAAATTTACTGTTCTTTTATTTTTTATTAGTTTACTTTAATGGTTAAATTATTCTGATTCCAAAACGACCAAAAAACTTCTTTTTAAAGAAACCAAAATCTCCGATACAAGGTGCATCCCGCCAAACGAGGCCACGTCGTCGCTTGCGGATTACACTGAATGGTGCGTAACATAAACGCGGATGCATGGACTTTCGCAAAACTTGATTTGGACGTGTATGCACGCCGGAATCAACGTGTATCCGCCGAAAAATACAATATCGACCTATTCTGAAACCTCACCATAAATTCGTGTGTGCTCGTCTGTTCGCAACGAAATATGTGTCATTGGATTCACAACGTTATGCTGGTCCTGTGATCCAAGTTTGGTTCGAATCTGAGAATGTTGACAAAATACCGTTTTGTGGGCCCTACGGTTCCACATGACGGGCAATTTCGTGATCGGCTCATTGGAATCCAGTTTTGGATGTTCTGTTGGATTCAAATTATTGTTCTAAATGCATAGACACTAAGTTTGACGAATTTAGAGAACTTTGTCTCTGACATATTTTTCGGTGCGAAGTGTGTCACATATGGACCCCGCTTTGACTCAAAACGGTCAATTTTGCTCCTGTGTCCAAATTGGACTTATGGGTAGTCAATCATAGTTATTTCAAGTATTTTGAGAATATTGGTGATATTTATTTTAGCATCCGGAGGTGTACGTGCAGATTCTACTTTTCCAGGAGTAGTTGACGGAGTTCAGAACCCAGGCAAGTGTACCTTGCCAAACTTGCAGTAAATCCTGTTATATTATCTTCTTGTGTTTCTTTTTGTTTATATATATTATTGTGATATGCCTGCTCAACCTAGGACCGTGAGACATTGCTTTGCGTCCGAACAAGATTCGGGTGTCGACGCCGTACGCGGAGTCGTGTAACGTCACTTTAAGAGTTGACTCCACGATCCTATATTTTTACGTGTTTGCTTTAGCAAGTATGCCATATCGTACGATACTTGATACTATGTCATGTAATAGAATCTTTTTTGAGTTATTCATGGTGATTCTGTATAGGCTTACAGGATTCGTGATATGAGACTTCCATATTACATAGATATTATTATGACTCATTGTACTAGCTAGAGGTCATGATCTTGCGTGTTATGGACATGAGACGTTGTGGACATAAGATGTAAGGTTATATTGGGTGGGGAGAGACACACATGCTATAGGCTGATTATGTTATATATATAATATGTTACTGGAGGTGCTTAGACTTTATACAAGAGCTTGGCACATTACTGGCCCTACGAGATAATACTTTCTGCTATGGACTCCCCGACACAGAGCCTGTAGTCGTCTCAGCCTGAGTACTAGTGATGTTCTCATTTATATTTTACTTAGCTGGTTACATAGCTTGCCTTGAGGATCTGTTTATATTTACTTGTTGTTTTTATTTGACTTGAGTATTTATTGTACCTTGCTATATCCCCTGAGGACCTAGATCCAGATTATGTCCCCAGGTGTAGACGTGGAGAGCTATCCCGAGGTTTACGGGATATGTGCTACTATTGGAGATGTACAGGTTACAGAGGACAAGGTTGTTCCGGAGGACTTCTCTTGAGCACACAGTATTCTCACCATTCATTTATTATGCCTAGTGTTCTTAGATATTTGATCTTCTAGTAACTTCTGGATATTATACTTGAAGTTTTTTTTTCATTTTGATGATGGGTTGTTTCCCGTGACATTATTTATATTATTTTAGTTGGAAAAATCATTTTATATTATTATGACTGGACTTGTCTCTTTATGATTTTGTTACTTATTATGGATGAGATTAGATATATAAACTGTGACAGGTATCGTAGACCATTTTATATCTATTACAGCTTAAGTGCACTCTAACGGGTCCATTAAATTGGACTTGTCCATTAGAGTTGTGTTGTTGGCCATTGCCACGTGGCTAGTCCCTTAGAATTTTGGGACTGGGGCACGATATAGTTTTTGTGGTGGCCCATGCAGGTCTATGAATATATTTCTTTGGTTTTAACTAAGGGACCGAGCAAGCCTGCGATTAGGATAAGAATAAATTTATAGGATCTCATCCACATGTTGACATGTTCTTAACCTCTATATCGGACTCAAATAAATTCCTTAACTTGCATCATGCTTGATTCAACTGTTCGACCCTACACTGATCCCGAGAGAAGAAGAGAAGGTGGATAAATTCTTTGACGGGCTTGAGCTTGGAGTTACAGAGATTGATTGGCACAGTGGCACCTACTTCTTATACTGACGTCCTTATCGCAGCTCGACGCATGGAGCGCATCCACAGGAGGGAGTCCAGCCAGAAGAGACCGTACGCATTAGTACCAGCTCGAGTACCACACGGGGAGACTGCAAAGTGACCCAGATGAATCCACCACAGAGAGCAGCATCACGAGCCCCATCCCTTCCTACTTGTCACTACTGTGGTAAGGTAGGCCATATTGAGGGGGAGTGCAAACGCAAATTGGGAATATATTTAGCTTGCGGATCCAGTCAGCATTCAGTCAGGGATTGCCCTAAGCGTCAGGGAGGAACATCGATGATTCATCGACCCGCTTTACCAGCACCGGAGCCATTCTAGCAACCACATCGCCCAGCTTATCCAGCACAAGGAGCATCAAAAATGAAAGATGGAGGATTCAGACCACCAGCACTGGAAGGATATTAGCCGAGGCCACCTTGGCAAAATAGGCAGCACTCTTCCAGCAGGCCTAGCAATAGCAGAGGGCACCACCACAGGGACGTGGACAGACTTTTGTGATGACACTGGATGAGGCACGGACTCGAGGAGTAGCGAGTATGGGTAATATTTAGTTGTATCATAGCTAGCTACAGTAACGAATATTTCTAGTAATACTTTAGCATGTGCCTGTTAGTTCCATTCTCTAGCCTATACCTAGTATTATGTTAGCATAAACTTGTTAGTCTAGAGTAGCAATATGTAAGTGGTACCCAAGTTCTCAGAAGCCGTAGTTGATCCTCGTTTTAATCAGACTCCTTTACTCTTGAGTTACTCATATCTCATTGCTTAGGAAAAAGTTTTTATTGCTTCCCTACATGTTCTGCTTGAACAAAACTCTCACCCTTCCTCTTAATTTTTTCCTTGTTCATGGTCTCGTATCCTTTCCGTCATGCTTCAGCAAATATCATACAACCGCATCATCTCTTCTGGAGCAAAACTTTCCTGACCAGTTATGTTTTATTTTTCTTAATTACGATAACGCAATTCTTTTAAGGTGGGTAGATTGTGAGCACCCTAGTTTTTATATAGGGTTAGTTCGGTAATTAATAATTTTTTTAAATATTTATTTGATAATTTATTTAAACTTTGGAAACCAACCACCAATGTTTTAAGATCTTGAGTGCAACACTAGCCTTTCCCTTTCAACCAACCTAGCATTCTCAACTTAGACGAGTCAAATTAGGCTCCTGCCATGACTGTCACTCACAAATTTGCAATCCCATGCCTTATTTTGGTCGCACAACTTTCATGACACAATTATAAGAAAATGATGATTAATTAACATTTTTTGTCGTGTTGTATAATTTTTACATGCTACCCCCACCCATTGCTTCCAACCAAATCCATACTAAGAGCCTAACTGGTCATATTACGCACATGACACTCGAGTTGCGTTATTCGTACCCCTGTATGCTACCAATATAATATTAAGTAGAAAATATAATTTATGGATTTATTTAATTAATTTAATATTCATTCATATTTAGTAAATATATTTTAATTGATATAAATTTGGTTGTAAATTACTTGTTGGAGAAAATATAAATTTTCTAAAAAAAATTTAAGTGCCTAACTATTTTTGGAATTTTCTACATAAAATTATGAATAAAATAAAATAAAAAGAAAAGAAAAGAAAAAGAAAATAAATAAAGAAAGAAAGAAAGAAGAAGAAGAAGAAGAAGAAGAAGAAGAAGAAAAAATCCTAACTACTCTACCCAACCTGTGCATAGGAGACCGCAACCCATCAAACCCCATCTTATATATATATATATATATATATATATATATATATATATATATATATATATATATATATATATATATATATATATATATATGCATACACATATATATAAATATTACAACAAAACCCTAACCCTAATCCTAAACCACCTCCATCATAACCCACGTCGGACCCCGACCACCAAGGCGACCACCCTGACCCCTCTCTGTCGCCGCGCCGAAGCAGCGCCGGAGTGCCCCGCAGTCACCTCCGGCGCGGTGTACACAGCAGCAGCAGTCGTGCGGCCCTCCCTTCGTTCGGAGTTTTCTTCCTCCTCGCTCATCCATTTCGTGTTCCATCTTCGCTGGTATGTTCACAATCTAACCCCCTAGGATTTTCTTCAAGTGGAACGAATTTAGGCTCCCGAGTTTGATCGAAAAATCGACCGAAAGTTGGCCGAAAAACTGTTCAAAAACAGTTTAGAAATTCAGTCCAAGTGTCCCTGTTCATGTCCAATTTTCTACCATCTCGTTAATTATTTTTAAAATATTATTAAAAGGACTTCTTCACAATATAATCAAGATTTGTACTGTTCTTTTAGTTTTTATTAGTTTGCTTTAATAGTTAAATTATTCTGATTCCAAAACGACCAAAAAAAATTAAAGAACCCAAAATCTTCGATACGGAATGTGTCCCGCCAAACGAGGCCACATTATCGCGTACGGATTGCACCGAATGGTGCATAACCTAAACACGGACGTGTGGGCTTTCGTGAAACTTGATTTCGACGTATGTGCATGCCGGAATCAACGTGTATCCACGAAAAAAAACTGTATCGGCCTATTCTAATACCTCACCATAACTTCGTGTGTGCTCGTCGGTTCGTAACGAAACTTATGCCATTGGATTCGCAGTATTAAGCTGATCCTGTGACCCAAGTTTGGTTCGAATCTGAGAATGTTGACGAAATACAGTTTCGTGGGCCCCACGGTTTCACATGACAGATGATTTAGTGATTGGCTTATCAGAATCCAGTTCTTGATATTCTGTTGGATTCGAATTATCGTTATGGAATCGTAGACACTAAGTTTAATAAATTTAGAGAACTTTATCTCCAGCATATTTTTTGGTGCAAAGTGGGCCATATATGGACCTCGTTTTGGCTCAAAACTGTCAATTTTGCCCCTGTGTCTAGATTGAACTTATGGATAGTCAATCCTAGCTATTTTAAGTATTCTGAGAATATTGGTGATGTTTATTTCAGCATCCGAAGGTGTACGTGCATATTTTACTTTCCCAGGAGTAGTTGACGGAGTTCAGAACCCAGGCAAGTGTACCTTGCCAAACTTGCAGTAGATCCTGTTATATTATCTGCTTGTATTTTTTTTGGTTATATATATTCTTGTGATGTGCCTGCTCAACCTAGGACCATGATACATTGCTTAACGTTCGAACAAGATTCGGGTGTCGACGTTATACGGGGAGTCGTGTAACATCACTTAGAGAGTTGATTCCATGATCCTTTATTTTTACGTGCTTGCTTTACCAAGTACGCCATACCGTAGGTCACTTGAAACTATTTCATGTAACAGAATCTTTCTTGAGTTATTCATGGTAATTTTGTATAGGCTTACAGGATTCGTGATATGAGACTTGCATATTACATAGATATTATTATGACTCATTGTACTAGCTAGAGGTCATAATCTTGCATGTTGTAGACATGAGACATTGTAGACATAAGACGTGAGGTTATATTGGGTGGGAAGAGACACATGCTAAAGGCTGATTATGTTATATATATACTATGTTACTGGAGGTGCTTAGTCGCTATACCAGAGCTTGGCATATTACTGGCCCTACGAGATACTACTTGCTGCTATGGGCTCCCCGACACATAGCCTGTAGTGATCTCAGCCTGAGTACTAGTGATGCTCTCATTTAAATTTTACTTAGTTGGTTACATAGCTTGCCCTAAGGATCTGTTTATATTTACTTGCTATTTTTCATTTAGCTTGAGTGTTTATTGTACCTTGCTATGCCCCATGAGGACCTGGATCCGGATTATGTTCCCAGGTGTAGACGAGGAGAGCTATCCCGAGGTTTACAGGACATATGCTACTATTGGAGACGTACATGTTGCAGATGACGAGGTTATTCCGGATGACTTCTCTTGAGCACACTGTATTCTTACCATTCATTTATTATGCTTAGTGTTCTTAGATATTTGATCTTGTAGTAACTTCTGGATATTATACTTGGAGTTATTTTCTTTTCCATTTTGATGACGGGTTATTTCCCGTGACATTATTTATATTGCTTTAGTTGGACAGATCATTTTATATTATTGTGACTGGACTTGTCTCTTTGTGATTTTGTTACTTATTATGGATGAGATTAGATATACAAACTGTGACAGGTATCGTAGACCATTTTATATGTATTACAACTTAAGTGCACTCTAATGGGTCCATTAAATTGGGTTTGCACATTGGAGTTTTGCTGTTGGTCATTGCCGCGTGGCTAGTCCCTTGGAATTTTGGGACTGGGGCGTGACAACATTCTCTTTCGATAGCCTGAGAGGTCTGATACCAATTATTGAAAATATGGTATGACCCAAACCCGGAGTTGGCCACAGACACGGACGCGAAAGCGATGCCAATACACACCTAAGATAACGAACCAATGTCTAACAAAAATACCAACATAGATCAAACACAGTATTTTTGTCATGACCCGTACCCAAAATAGGGGCACGAGCACGTGGGTACGTCCAGCCTACGTGCAGCATCGGCGGTAGAACGCTGTCTAGGTCTCAATAATACTAAACATAACTCACAACCTGTCAATGATATCAACTCCATAAGGAGGACAATATACATCTCACAATAGCTCATAATGCAACCTCAATCACAACAACTATGAGAGTATAAAGGCACAATAAAAGATAAAAAAAATGACATAGTTAAATACCATGTCTCAAAATAAAGATAAACCACAGTCTAGATGTCTAACATAAAGTCTCCACAAGTCCCAACATAAACTCAGAATAAGTCTAAACATAAACTGAAATAAACCTCAAATAAGTCTCAATGCATAAGATAAATACTGTCTAGATAGCTGCAGGTAACGTCTCTTCTAAAGGAATAGTCTCCTCTAAGATCTCTGGTGTGTAGTCTGCATCTATACCTGGTCCATAATGTGTGGGACAGAAGTTCTCAAGATCCTCTGGAAAATATCCAGTCAGGATTGGAGCAAAGTACAAGCACTAACAGCAGTTCCAAATATATTGACAAAAACTATAATACAGTGTAAAGAAATACAAGATAGATATTAATATTGGCAATAAATAAAACTGGAATAATGAATACTGGAATAAGGAAATACTGGAGCATATCATCATCATCAATGTTACATCTAGCAATAAATAGAAATACAAGTGCATGCTAGAACAATAAACTAGAATATAAGTAAATGCTAGAGCAATAACTAGAACATAGGGAATAATAGATCCATAAACTAGAGATACATGTCAAGAACATCTAGCTAAGTGTGTGAAACATCAGCATATCATATGATCGGCTTCAGACTGATCAGGCTTGTTATATATGATTAGCAATGATTCATGTAAGGTCAGGCTAACCATCCGGATAGCTATGATGCGAGCAATAGTCAGGCTAATCACATGTAACAGGCTATGAGCCATGTAATAGTCATGCTGTACTGACATGAGGTGTCAGTGAGCTATGATGCATGTAGAGTTGGGTATGATCACATAAGCTACTAATATTTTCCCATTTCCCCAGCTAGCACGATGGATTCCAAATTATGACTCCTCGTGACAGGTCTCAATGATGCCAACTCGTGTAAACAACAGTGTCAGAATTATATACGCTATACAACTAGAATTATAGAGATAATAAACATAATAAAAACTGTCAGAGAATGTACTCGCATGTGGTCCTTAGCTGGTAATACCAATGTCCTATTTTCGGGATCTCGTCTGAATTATCCAACAGTCCTATAAATATTATTTATTGACAATACAAATCAGTCGATACACTAACACACATAATTAATAACACAATGAACTCAGAGACTATGCTAGGGGATGACACTTGTTATCTACAGGGTCAAGTGTGCGTCTAGTTGCATGGGTGTCATGTCTGTAATTGCTGTGCATAATAGACAGTCAAAATAATACGGGTCTCGCCAGTACGCTGGTGCACATAAGGCAGTCTACTAACAATTCATATAGTCACAGGTCAATATAACTTCGGGATATTCGTAATTACACTAGGGTCTCATAGTACATCTATAAATATACATATAGTCTTAACTAGCATATAACATTAATTACTTATAATTTATATGTATACCAATTAAATACATATACAATATATACATGTATATATATACTAATTGAATTCATATATATATATATATATATATATATATATATATATATATATATATATATATACACCAATTATATACATATTAACATATATTAATGGAATACATATACTATACATATATATATGTATATATATACTAATTGAATTCATATAATATATATATATATATATATATATATATATATATATATATATATATATGTATATATGTATATACCAATTATACATATTAAACATATACTAATAGAATACCTAAATATATACATATACCCATTTGAATACATATACCAAATACATACACCCATATACCAATATACCAATAAACAATACGTGTATACGCGTACGATTACGTGTACGCAACAAGGAAGTGTACCTCGGACCTGTGCGCGCGAGAACGAGGTGTTCGACGAGTCATCTGATGTTCAGCGGCTCGTTCGTGTCGACTCCGGCGTGGTGCAGTTGTTCAGTCGAGTTGAACGAGAGGGGGTGGCAAGGCGGTCGGTCCGGTCAGGTTTCAGGGAAGAAGGAGAGGGAGATGGTGAACATCGGGTCGAGGGGAATTGCTCCGGTCGGCTGGGCGAGTTCGACGCAGGCGGGTCAAAGTCAGGCGGTCCAGTCGTGCTCCGGCGTATTCTCAGGCGCTGTACAGGCGGCTCGATGGTGGTTGCAGGCGAGAGATGGCGAGGTTCATGGAGGGTCTCGATGGTCGGGATGGCATCTTGTGCTCGGGTGCAGCGGTGGGGGAGGCCAGGCATTCGTGCTTAGGCGAACTCCGGCGAGGGGATGGGGGTGGAGGCGTGCAAGCGTCGGTTGGCAGCGGCTTCAGGCGACCGGGGTCGGGCTGCTCGGTGCAGCGGTTGGAGGAGAACGGTGAGCAGCAGGATGGTCGGCGCGGGCGAGTTCAAGGAGAGGCGGGGGTCCAAGGCTCCGGCGGGACTTGGCTCCGGCGAGGCGGAGAGGGAAGGGGATGGTTTTGGCTAGAAGTAGATTAGGTTTTTAGGTTGAAGGAATTAAAGAAAAGGAAAAAGAATATTTATATATTATAGTGTTGGGTTGACCTAAAAATTGGCTTGGTTAAACCCTTGGAAAAAGGGCTTCTTATGTAGGTATTTCAAGCGCTATGATTCAATAGATTCAAAATGGTGGCTAGGATTGCATTTATTCAAAATTATAGAGGGCTATTGTTTGAGGATGTTGATGTTGAGTTACACACTCCCAAAAATTATAAAAAATTCACATGAAGGAGAAATAGGATTTTATGTGTTGTGTCCAATGGGGTGGACACCTTAATACACTTTTACATAAAAGTGCCCAACAATTAGAAAATTATACAAAGTTAGGTTTATGGTTTAATTTAATTAAAATAAATATATTTGTGTTCTAAAATTAATTAGAAGTATATGGGACTAAAATTAAGTGGGACACAAGTGTCATGAATGAAAGACCCAGAATAGAATATTACCCTAATTTGGGTTGCATAAAATGGGTCAAGATTGTGTCTCCAATTTTGATTGGAACGCACAAGGATACAAAGTTGAATTTATTTAGAATTAAATATATTTGGTTGCAACGAATGTTGTGCGACTAAAATTAAGCACAAAAGAGCATAATTATAAGTTACACAAGGGGTCAGAATAGAAGGCATGCACGTCTAGGACAAGGGTGTGAATTTTATTGAAGGCAAAGGCAAGTGTAGCGCTCTAATTATCGAAGCAACGGTAAGGTACAACAATCAATAAAATTACAGCAATTAAATATAAATAAATGTCATGTAATCATTAACACATTAAATTATGAAAAGATGAAAATACCCCTATTCTGAAATGTGGTAGTGACAAGTCTACCCTCCTTAAAAGAAATTTGTCCTCGAAATTAAAAATAAACTAGCACAAGAACAAACAATAAAACAAGGAATTATACCTCAAGTCTCGAAGAGATACGGATACTGCTCGCGCATTTCGTCCTCTCTCTCCCAGGTCGAATCGCCTGGAGAGTAATGTCTCCATGCAACACGAACTAAGGGAATAGTTTGGTTCCGCAATACCTTCTCTCTACGATCCAAGATCTCTACGGATTGTTCAGGATAGCTAAGCGTCGGTCCAACCTCGATCTCCGAGTGATCTAGTACGTGACTAGGGTCTGCCACGTACCGTCTCAGCTGTGACACGTGAAACACGTCATGCACTCCATGTAGAGAAGGTGGCAAGTCCAGTCTATAGGCCACTGCACCGACCCTTGCAAGAATACTGAAGGGTCTGATGTATCGTGGACTAAGTTTTCTGCCTCTACCAAAACGAATCGTGCCCCATGTCGGAGAAATCCGTAGGAATACCAAATTGCCAACCTAGAACAAACAGTCTTAACACGCAATCTAAAACAAAACAATCACAAACCAATAAATAATAAAACCTATACCTGAAACTCTAGGGGTCTACGGTGGCTATCGATCCAATACCGTTGTCTGTCATGCGCCACTCGTAGTCTGTCTCTGATGAGTTTTATCTTTTCTGCTGCATCCACGACCATTTTTGGTCCTAACAAAGCTCTCTCTCCAACATTATCCTAAGAAAACGGTGTACGACACCTTCGTCCATATAAAGTCTCGAATGGTGACATCTCAATGCTGGCCTGGTAGCTGTTGTTGTAAGCAAACTCTACTAGGTATAGATGATCCTCCCAAGAACCTCTGAGATCCAAAACGCAAGTGTGTAGTATGTCTTCAAGAGTCTGAATAGTCCTTTCGGACTACCCGTCTGTCTGGGGGTGATACGCGGTACTGAACTTTAGCTGAGTGCCCAAGCTAGCCTGCAGACTCCTCCAAAAATGGAAAGTGAAACGACTATCCCAATCTGAGATGATACTCACAGGAACTCTATGTAATCTGACAATCTGCCACACGTACATCTCTGCTAGCTTCTTTGTCGATGTACCCACTTTGAAAGGTAAGAAGTGGGCTGATTTAGTCAACCTATCCACGATGACCCAAATCGTGTCCTTTCCTCCTAGAGAATGTGGAAGCCCTGAAACTAAGTCTATAGTCACGTGCTCCCACTTCCATTCTTGAATGGGTAAAGGTTGAAGCAATCCTTCTGGCCTCTGTCGATCTGCTTTTACCTGTTGGCACACTAAACACCAGGATACAAAGCGTGCTACCTCGCGCTTCATACCATACCACCATACGTGCTCCCTCAAATCTCGATACATCTTGTTGGCATCGGGATACATCGAGTACTGAGAGCGATGTGCCTCCTGCAAAACCTCTTCATGCAGTTCTCCATTCGGCACACACATCCTCGTGCCATGCCGTAAAGATCCATCATCCGTAATAGTGAAGTCATATGTCAATCATGTCCGAACTTGTGCCCTGATACTCCTCAGAGTCTCATTATCATACTGTGCAGCTCTAATTCTATCCATCAGCTCTGATTGTATCTACAATCCCCATATATGAATCTCAACACCTGGAACTAGTACTTCAATTCCCAAGCTCTCTAGATCGGCCAATAAGTGTCTATCTGTAGTCAAGTACATAGCTATCAGATACGTGCTCAAGGCATCGGCAACTACGTTGGCCTTTCCTGGATGGTACTGTAATAAGAAGTCAAAGTCTTTTATCAACTCTAACCACCTTCTCTGCCTCATATTCAGCTCCTTCTATGTAAATACATACTTTAAGCTCTTGTGGTCTGTGAAGATCTCCACACGCTCTCCATACAGATAGTGTTTCCACAGTTTTAGAGCGAAGATAACTGCTGCTAACTCCAAATCGTGAGTGGGGTAGTTCTTCTTATGAGAGCATAATTATCTTGAAGCATAGGCAATTACTTTTCCATTCTGCTGAAGAACGTATCCCAAACCTTTTTCTGAAGCATCACTGTAGATAGTGAATCCACCTGTCCCTGACGGCAATGTCAAAACTGGAGCTGTCGTCAATCTCTTCTTCAGCTCATCAAACGCGGCCTGATATTCCTCCGTCCAGACAAAATCTACATCTTTCTTGGTCAGCCTAGTCATCGGCTCTGCAATCTTGGAGAAGTCTTGTACGGACCTCCTGTAGTATTCTGCTAGTCCGAGAAAGCTCCTGATTTCAGCTACCGTACTGGGGGTAGCCCATGATTCCACAGCTTCGATCTTCTTCGGGTTAACTGGAATTTTGTCACATGTCACCATATGTCCAAGGAATTCAATATTGTCAAGGAAGAACTCATACTTTGAATGCTTCCCATACAACTCCTCTTTCCTGAGAGTCTCCAAGACCATCCTCAGGTGCTCTTCGTGCTCCTCTGGGGTCTTCGAATACACAAGAATATTGTCGATGAACACCACTAAGAACTTGTCAAGGTACTGGTGGAATACCTTGTTCATCAAGTTTATGAATACTGCTGGTGCAATGGTTAAACTAAACGGCATTACCATGAACTCAAACTGGCCATATCTGGTCCGAAAGGCTGTCTTCGGTATGTCTTCTCTCTTCACCTTCACCTGGTGATAGCCTGACCTCAAGTCTATCTTTGAAAACACCTTCACTCCGCTCAACTGATCGAAAAGATCATCTATCCTTGGCAACGGGTATTTATTTTTGATAGTGAGGTTATTCAGAGCTCTATAATTGATACACATGCGTACCGTGCCATCCTTCTTCGGTACGAATAATACTGGGGCTCTCCATGGCGATGAACTAGATTTGATGAAACCCTTGTCCCGCAGCTCCTCAACTTGCTTCTTTAGTTCTACCAGCTTATTGTTGTTGACTCTATAGACATGTTGTGAAATAGGCTCCGCTCCTTGTACCAAGTCTATAGAGAATTTAATATCTCTGTCTAACAGCAAACCTAGCAACTCCTCTGGAAATACATCCAGGAACTCTGCTATCAGTGGATGTGGTAACTCCTCTTCTTCTTTTCTGGCTCCGCAAAAAGTACCTCTGCTCTGCTTTGCTGCTCCTCTGGCGACCTCAAACTCTGGTTCTCCTGGCGATCAAAATATTACTCTGCCTCCGTAAAAATCTATAGTAGCATGGTGTCTACTCAACCAGTCAATTCTGAGTACAATATCATATCTCGGAAGTGTCATGACGCATAAACTCACGCTCAATTCTCGGCCTCCCAATGATACTCTCTGATCCTTGCAATAATCATGGACTAGGATCATGCCCCCTCATGTCATGATCTTGCAAGTCCTATCTAACAGTTCTGTCTCTAAACGATGCTTAAGGGCATAAGATACAGATACGAAACTATGGAAAGCGCCAGAATCAAATAATGTAAGTGCTGGAATAGAATCGAGAGAAACTGAACCTGAAATCACATCTCCAGCTGGCTCGGCCTCCTCAATCGTCATGGCATAAGCGCGTCCCTGTGGTGTTCCTCTCTATTGCTATTGGTGCTGAGCAAACCTCTACTGCTGTGGTGGAAGTGGAGGTCCCCTCTGCTGGCCTCCTGGTACAGTAGGTACTCTGGCTGGTCCTCTCTGAGCGGCTGCTCTACCCTGATGAGCCTGAATAGATGGGCAGTCCCTAAGCTGATGTGCTGATGATCCACAGGATAAGTAAGTACCCAATCTCTTCCTACAGATGTCTCTAGTATGTCCCATCTTTCCGTAATACGTACACTGGACAAATGGCTGATTCTGTCTCTGTAGCTGTTGTTGCAGAATGTGTCCTCGAACTGGTGCCTGGTGCTGCTGATGCTGCTGCTGGTACGGTCTCTGTTGTTGTTGAAAGTGTAGGCGCTTGGCCGCTCCTGTGTTACCACTTGTTCCCCCAGAAGTATCGCATCCTCTCTTGGGCCTGAGGTCCAAGTCATCTTCAGCAATCTGGGCATCCATCAGAATACCCTCAAATATAGCAGTACCTCATCCCGAAGTATGAGACTTGATCTCTTTATTCAACCCCTTCCCGAATTTCTGTGCCCTATCTCCTGGGTCTCGAATCATCGATGGCGCGAATCGACTCAAATGGCAAAACTCTGCGACGTATTCGTCAACTGACATGCTCCCTTGGATTAAGTCATGGAACTGACTTTCCAATGCTCCTAAAGCCACATCAGGAAAGAACTTCTCCTTGAAGAGATCTTGAAAGCTTCCCAAGTAAGTCCTTTGACAGCGAGTCTCGGCTCTATACGATACCACGTCAGCGCGATATCAAACATCTGAGTGCCAGCGGCCTCGATCTGAAGAATCTCCAAAATTTATGCCAAACGTAAGTTCCTCTCTATATCCTCTAACCAATCGTCAGTATAGAGTATCCCCTCAGTGCCTTTGAAATCTCGAGGCATCATCCTCTTAAAGTCCACTATAGTACCTGACCTCTAGTGCTGCTGGCCAGGATGCTGTTGTTGTCGTGCTACTCTCTCCACAGCCTGGAGAGCCACCTGATGAGCATTCTCCATGCTCTCTCTCATCAGCTCTGTTTGTGCCTGGTGCGCCTCTGCTTGCACCCTCTGAGTCTCAACTTGAATACGCTGAGCTTCTGTTGTTACTCTCTGGGTCTCTAACATGCCCTGGATAAGTACGAACATCTGTGCCCCGTCAGTGGGCATACCTCTGGGAATCGGTGTCGGTGGTGGTGAAAGGTTGTCCGTCACAGCTGGGGCAATCCTCTGAACAGGTGGAAGAGAAATCTTATTAGCTGTAGATACTTCCACATGAATAGGAGATGTAGAAGGAACTCCAGATGTCTGTTCGTCAGGTCGAGAGGTGGCAGACCTTTCTGAAGCTGCTGCTCCCAATCTCAAAGACCTAGTCTTCGGCGGCATCATGAAGACATATGGAAAAGAATCAATTAAGGTAATAGATATGATTTCATCAAGGAAGGATAGTAAAATTCTAAAGGAAGCAATTATTTAGAATAGCATTGTAAAGATCAAAATTTTCTTAGTGTGATTGAGCATACTCTCATCCTAAATCATATTTCCTATATCCTATTGCAGGCTCGCAATAGTACAACTAAGTTATCGCACTACCACGATATCGCACAACTTGCAAAACTAGACCTGCATGGGCCACCACTAAAAATGTGTCATGACCCGCACCCGGAATAGGGGCACTAGTACGTGGGTACGTTCAGCCTACGCCACAGCATCGGCGGTAGAACGCTATCTAGGTCTCAATAATACTAAACATAACTCACAACATGTCAATGATATCAACTCCATAAGGAGGACAATATACATCTCACAATAGCTCATAATGCAAACTCAATCACAACAACTATGAGAGTATAAAGGCACGATAAAAGATAAGAAGAATGACATAGTTAAATACCATATCTCAAAATAAAGATAAACCACAGTCTAGCTGTCTAACATAAAGTCTCTACAATTCCCAACATAAACTCAGAATAAGTCTAAACATAAACTGAAATAAACCTCAAATAAGTCTCAGTGCATAAGATAAATACTGTCTAGATAGCTGCAGGTAACGTCTCTTCTAAAGGAATATCCCTCTAAGATCTCTAGTATGTAGTCTGTATCTATACCTGGTCCATAATGTGTGGGACAGAAGTCCTCAAGATCCTCTGAAAAAATATCCAGTCAGGATTGGAGCGAAGTACAAGCACTAACAACAGTTCCACATATATTGACAAAAACTATAATACAGTATAAAAAATACAAGATAGATACGAATACTGGCAATAAATAAAACTGGAATAATAAATACTGGAATAAGAAAATACTGAAGCATATCATCATCAATGTTACATCTAGCAATGAATAGAAATACAAGTGCATGCTAGAACAATGAACTGAAATATAAGTAAATGCTAGAGCAATAACTAGAACATAGGGAATACTAGATCCATAAACTAGAGATACATGTCAAGAATATGTAGCTAAGTGTGTGAAACATCAGCATATCATGTGATCGACTTGGGACTGATCAGGCATGTTACATATGATTAGCTATGATTCATGTAAGGTAAGGCTAACCATCCGGATAGCTATGATGCGAGCAATAGTCAGGCTAATCACATGTAATAGGCTATGAGGCATGTAATGGTCAGGCTGCACCAACGTGAGGTGTAGGTGAGCTATGATGCATGTAGAGTTGGGTATGATCACATAAGCTACTAATATTTTCCCGTTTCCCCAGCTAGCACGATGGATTCCAAATTACGACTCCTCGTGACAGGTCTCGATAATCCCAACTCGTGTAAACAACAGTGTCAGAATCATATACGCTATACAACTAGAATTATAGAGATAATCAATATAATGAAAACTGTCAGAGAATGTACTCGCATATGGTCCTTAGCTGGCAATACCAATGTCCTGTTTCCGGGATCTCGTCTGAATTATCCAACAGTCCTATAGATATTATTTAATGATAATACAAATCAGTCGATACACTAACACAGACAATCAATAACATAATAAACTCAGAGACTACGCTAGGGGGTGACACTTGTTATCTACAGGGTCAAGTGTGCGTCTAGTTGCACGAGTGTCATATCTGTAATTGATGTGCATAACAGGCAGTCAAAATAATACGGGTCTCGCCAGTACGTCAGTGTACATAAGCCAGTCTACTAACAATTCACATGGTCACGGGTCAATGTAACTACGGGATATCCGTAATTACACTAGGGTCTCATAGTACATCTATAAATATACATATAATCTTAACTAGCATATAACATTAATTACTTACAATTTATATGTATACCAATTAAATACATATACAATATATATATATATATATATATATATATATATATATATATATATATATATATATATATATATATATATATGTACTAATTGAATTCATATACTATATATATATATATATATATATATATATATATATATATATATACCAATTATATACATATTAACATATATTAATGGAATACATATACTATACATATATATATGTATATATATACTAATTAAATTCATAT